>CM059017.1:12429087-12968539 GCA_030272315.1 Paspalum vaginatum | reverse complement strand
GGACTCCACAACTTATACTAGGTGAGAGGCCAAGCTCACTTGAAAAAAAAAAAACTTAAACAGAATGCATAATATACAACCTCTTTGGTTAATAAGTCCCGCTGGTAAAAATAAATGATGTTCTGTTGCGTCCAAGTCAATAATATCTAGACTTGGTAGCATATTAATTTTAATGTGTTTGGTTGGGTTTATTTTCGGAATGATGTATGGGTTGATTTTCTCAAAATGAAGTTTCAGAAGTATATTATTATACGATATTTTTTAAAATATTTTGTACCAAAAAAGTCAACGCTGTGTGTTTGGTTAGTGTCAATGCCCAAAATGTCATTTGTGACCATATGCAGTAATATTTAACTGGCTAAACTGTCATGCAGTGTCTTTACAGTAGCTAATTAGGGAGGCTTATGGGTTACATATACATATGATTATGAAGTGGATATACACACAATATAAATTTTTGAACATAAGATAATACCAACTTACATATGATTTCATCCCTTGCCAAGAACTGAACAACAGGAACTCCAAGACTGAAAGATATTGGTGAACTTAAATCTGAAAAGTTAACTTAATCCACTTAAATGCAAAATGCAAAATATTTGATGCCCATAGAAAAAAGCCGAATTGGAAGTCCGACAAAGAAAAAAATATCTCTACAGAGTGCTGGAACCTACACCACAGATCAAATCAGAACCCCTACAGATAAAAGGATTAGATATAGATCATAACAAAGGATGAATAGCGAACAGCTACACTTGATGTTTAAAATTTGAGTAAACAACAGCTAGTTATGGATAAGGACATAACAGTCACCTTATATAGCATATATATTATCTCACAAACTGTAAGCAACAAACAGTACTCTCCAGCAACATATGCATCACATGCAATGGGAACAGTCTCAAAAAACTGAGCTTCTGGAGTCTGGATTCAGCACCTATTCCAATATTCACATTTCTTTATACCAAAAGCAGACGATACGCACGAAACTAGCATATCCAACAGTAGCATGCAATGAGTAGAGCTACAACATAGAACTAGTATAACCCAGACAGTCTAGTATCTTGGACCCATGCTACAAGAACGGAATAGCCGCACTGGTGCTATATTCGCCATCTGTCGTCCAGTCCCAACTGTCGTTTCTTTTGCGCCACCACCGCCTTCTTCCACTGCAGACGCTGTGTTGTATTGCTTCCTACAACCTGGGCAGCGCCCATCTGCCTCAAGGATCCTCTTGTGGCAGAAGAGGCACAGGTGAAACCCACAAGGGCAGGGGAGGAAGCTGGAGTCTGTTGGATCAAGATCTTCATAACATATTGGGCACGACACTGGCAGAGAGAGAATGCCCTGCTGCGCAGCGGTCATTCCCATCCCTGCCCAGGAGTTACCGATGCTCGCTGGAAAGCTGGCCTGCTTGGAGATACTGGGTAAGCTCTGCGGACGAAATTTATCATCAGGTGCCCAAGCCCTTGCCTTGCTCCGAATTGTTTCTGGCCTGCTGCATTGGCAGGCGGTGCAGTGGTAGGAGCTGGTGGGGGTGTCGTGGGAACTGAGCTATGGTGGCAATGGCTGTCATCATCATAGAGTGCATCCGCAGCTGCTTCCCAATCATCCAATACTTCGTTCTCATCCTCAGGGCAGCCAGTATATCCTCAGCATCACTCACACTCACACTCTCGAGCTGGACCATACACTGCTTCCACTGCTGGGGCTGGGGCCATGGCCATTGCCAGAGAACCCCTTCCTCTGGGCGCCACAGCCACTGCCTTGGGACTTGTCTGATCCAGGGCTGTGCATTGGGGAGTCGAGGTCGCTGCCACCTATCTCTAGCCCCGTGGCACCAGCCTCCTCCCTGTCCTCCGGATCACTCCCCCTTGACCTCGAATCCACTCGGCGACGAGGGAGGAGGGTGCGGGGAAGCAAGGATAGGCGACCCAGCATTTGACCGTGCCCTCTGTTGGCGTGGCTGCAACCTTGGCATCCTTCCCATCATTGCCTGGACCAATCCAAAACGAAAAAGGTAGATTTTTGAACGAATCCACAAGAAAAACACGAACTTTCCAGTAGATAACCCGTCAGAAAAAAAAAAGATATCGCATTCCGAACCAGCACCTTAGAAAAAAAAATCAGAACTATGCTTCAATCCCTCAACCTCACAGAAAACATCATAAACGGCGACCGCATGATCGAGAAAGGCTTGATCCACCGCATGGAGATCCCAACGCCCACATGCAACCCCCCCCCCCCACACACACACACACGACACTCCAACCGGAAATCCCTCCAATCACACAAAAAAACCGCGGATGAAAAGATCGCACAAACAGGCACGAGATCAGACCTTGCCCGCTGTTGTTCAGCCACTGGCCGCGGCGCGTCTCGAGCTTGCTCTGCTTCAGCTTCGCCGCCGTCCGGTTCCCCTGCAAAGAAAAGAAAAGAAAAGAACTCAGATCAGATCAGCGCGCGGCGCAATCAGACCACGAACCCCCGCACCACGAATCGAGTCGCGGAGATCATCCCGGGCCCGTCCCGTCACGTCCCCATCCCCGCAGAGGGCAAACGGCCCCGCTCCTCACCCTCTTCTTCCTCGCGTCGCGCGCGGCGGGCGCCGGCGCGGGCGATGCGGCGTCGCTGTGTCCCATCTCGGCTGGCTGGTGCGGCGGAGCGCTGCGCGGATTGCCGGAGTCGCGCGTGGGGAGCGAGGAGGCGGAGAAAACCCTAAAAAGCGATGCGGCGAGCGCGGCGGGAGGGGAGGGGGCGGGCGAGGGAGAGGCGCGGACGGGCGGATAGATAGATAGCACGGCACACGGGGGCGGAAGCGGGGTTAATGGAAAAGGGGAGACGAAATCTTCTGGCGCTTTTGGTTCGGCGTCCGCGGTCGCGTTTATTGATCCACCAGGGCGCGGCATCGGGGCGGGGGCAAATGACGAGACTACCCTCCGCGGTCGAGGGATCGGGGCCGTCCGATGCGCGCGGCGGGGGCGGGGCGAGCGCCGCGTTGGCCGCGGGGGGCGTTTTCGTGAGGAGCTTTTGTTTGGCACGGTCCTGGTCGTAACGGCGTCCGGTTTTTTTTTTAGCACAAGGAGCGGTAACGTGCGGCGAACGCCGGCCGTTGCGTTGCGTTGCGTTGCGTGGCGTCGGTTGGCAGATGGCCGGCGCTGAGGATTTTCTGTGGAGCTCCCAAGGCCCAAGGGGGGAAACGGGGAAAAGGAAAGTGGAGACAAGGTGCTAGAAGGTCTGCGCGTCCTCAGCACGTGATTAAGCGACGTCGGAGTTTATGAGAAACCAGCAAGAATTTTCTTAGTAATAATATCAGATTAAGTACTCTTTTTTCTCTGTTCGAGGGACTTTCGCTTCCTACAATCAAGGAGAGGACATATGCCTTCTCGTTCTCGGGTTTTTTTTTTTTGTGAAGATAAGCTCCTTCGTGAGTATCTGAACTACACGACGCCATTCGTCAAAACATGATTTACATGGGGTCAGGTCGGTCAGGTTTCATTTATTCTTTCAGGCCTGCACGACGAGAGCTGCCAAAAGGATGAGAAGTTGGTCGAATAGAGCTTTTCAGATTGCGTGGCATTAGTTATTACGGATGACCAGGTGCTCCGACGAATCCTAGAAATTTAATTTTACAACCTCGTCGACCAGGATCATGACTATCATCATCGAATGCCATCGCAAAAGATCTGGTGCAGAGAAATCCAATTGAGGAGATGCTACCTTTTTGCATAATAAATGCAAGTGCAAACTCCACATGCTGCTTCCGACGTTTGCTCCGGTTGCCACTTGCGACCATTTACCAGTGCCGCTGCTAGCCCTGCATCAACGTGGCATCAAAGGCACGTGAAAATGGGTGCCATTATCCGACCCTACATCAGAATTCTGGTACGCAACATCCATTCCGTGCAGGAAGTTTCTGTGCTCCTACATATCCAAGATAGAATAACAGGCAGTATCACCCATTAAGATTTTCTTTTAAATAATCAAACCTGCAGCTACAGAAGATCAATCATGAACGATGCTAAGCTGATCGGCAGGAATGCAAGAAGGTGTGGCCACACGGGC
Source organism: Paspalum vaginatum (assembly GCA_030272315.1). NCBI lineage: Eukaryota > Viridiplantae > Streptophyta > Magnoliopsida > Poales > Poaceae > Paspalum > Paspalum vaginatum. The sequence continues at coordinate 12,964,474 of CM059017.1, read as the reverse complement.
CTGTCGATGAAAAAAAAAAGAATGCTCGAGTAATCAAACAAGATTGCGATATTGTGGCGGGATCCTTTGCATTCAGGAGGCGTTTGGTTCCCTCAGATTTTCAGTATCTAAGATGGTAGAAATGTAGAATCCAGGTGTGAAGACAAACGGTGCTCGTATTTCCCTCTTGGATTCCGTGCAGCAATGAGAAAATTCAACATTATCAAGGTCAAGGAAAAGGCATGAATGCTCCTTTGTGCTTCGTCACCACTCATGAGGACTCTGCAAACAATCATTTCGCTGACCATTCGAAGCTCGAAGGCAATATGTGAATTAGCAGTTAAAAGAAAGGGCAGCCACGCCATGTATCACAGGAGAAAATTAAAAGGGAAACTGGATGCAGCCATCACAAACAAATGCGTGGCGAGAAAAGTAAAAGGGGGAGTTGAATTTTCAGCTGAACCTGGAGAAGTCTTCACTTCACCACAGCGCCATGTCTAACCTGCCCATAGGCCATAGTACATATTCAGAAACAAGTAAACTAAAAACAGAAAAAGGAAGCTACGACAGAGAAAAAGTAAAAAAAAAACAGCTCCACTGGCAGAATGCAATATTGACATTGGCACCATGATCATGGCCAAGACACAGCGACATAATAAGACTGCAATAGTGACACTGACATCATGACCATAGCGAAACAATATGTACCGATGCTGCTTCAGTCTGCATCACACAGAAATCTAGTACCAATAATCTGTATCTGCTATGCTACAGCCACCTTGACGCACAGATCTATTATGTGCGCATAAAAAACTGAAACTGAACAGTATCCACTTCTATTATACCGATGGCTTAATGGATCAATTTGTGTATTCTCCAAAAGAAGCTGTCATTTTTCCTATGAATTTAACTTTGACAATATAATCATTTACATACACTGCTTCCAAGTCATGTTAGCCATTTGTCCTTAAATTCCGAGAGCCTTACTAAATCGTTCATGCACTCAAATCTTCCATGTTTTTGCCTAAGATTAGTGCCGTCGAGCCAATGCTTTCCTCGATCAGCAATCCTGAACCTCTATAAGACTACCACTTTTTTTTTTGCAAAAACTGTAATTATGACTGAGGAAAGAGAATAACTACAATTTTAGTCACCCACAATTATCAACTGCACTCCAACCTACACCTTTGTCCACTCCATGATTCTTCATCATCTCTCTTAATTTCTCTATCTCATCCCATTTGCTAACACTGCCATAAGAATTAGACATTGACACGTAAAATCCATCATTGTCTGGGTCAGAAGCAAATGCCCTTTTTGCAATCCTTAACCCCATCTCAAAGTTGTCGTGCACTTTGCAGGCACTAAGCAAAGTTCCCCATACCCCACCATCAGGTTCTACTGGCATGGCCAAAATCATATCTTCTGCTTCTTGGAGATACCCAGATTTTCCTAACAAATCCACCATACATGAGTAATGCTTCAGATTAGGTTGAAGTGAGTATTTTTCCATTCTAGCAAATAGTTGTCTGCCCTCCTCAACAAGCCCTGAATGGCAGCAAGCAGATAGAACGGCAAGAAAGGTGACACCATTAGGCTTAACGCCTCCTCTTTCCATCTCACCAAATAATTCTAATGCTTGTTTTGCTTCCCCATGCATCCCATACCCTGATATCATCACATTCCAAGCAACAACATCGTGTCGAGCATAGAATCAAATATCTTCTCGCAATTCCATGTTGCCCACATTTAGCATACATGTCAACAAGTGCTGTACTGATCGATACATCAGATTCCCACCCCATTTCTTTCACATAAGAATGTATCTGCACTCCACGTTCCAACGCAGCCAAGTTTGCACAAGCTGAAATGACAGTGATCAAGGTTGCTAAGTTAGGTTTCAAGCCTTCAGTGAGCATTTGATCATACAGTGACACCGCAGCATCTGAATGACCCATATGAGCATAGCTGGAAATCAGTGCGTTCCACGTGACAACATCCCCCTTCAGTTTGGCCAGGCCAAATATTCTGCATGCATGATCAAATTTTCCGCACCTTCCATACATGCCAATTAAAACATTTGCAACTGACAAATTATCATCAAGCGAGTGCTTGATTGAATAACAGTGTGCTGATCGACCTAGTCTTAGATCCGCTAGCCGTGAGCAAGAAGAGATTGTGGAAACCAAGCTGTTGGCATCACACAAGAATCCATCCTTATCCCTGAACTGCATCTCGCGATATAGCTCCAAGCATTTGACATCACATCCAGCTTTGCAGTATCCTACAATCATCAAGCCCCATGATTCCGCATCTTGTTGATGCAACGATCTAAAAACTCTGCCTGCGACATCCACCAATTCAAATTTTCCATACATTGAGATCAAAGCATTTCCAATCAAACCACTATTCCCGAAGTTTATCTTCGTTATAACCGCATGAAGTGTCTTCCCTCCATGTACATTTCCACTGTTACCCAACCCTGCAAGCAGACAACTTAGAAGAACATCATCTGGCTGCAGACCTGACTCCATCATCTCTGGAACAACCCCATCGCCTCCGTAATAAGCCCTTTCCGACAGTAGACCCCAATCAAGCTTGTCCAGGAAACCACGTCTTTATGTGACAACGCCCAGAACAAAGAACATGCATCCTCAATGTTGTGACATTTTGAGTACATAGAGAAGAGCGCATAAACCACCAAGGGGGAATCGTCAACCCTACCTTCACTACATAGCCATGCAAGCATCTACCAGAATTCAGCTCACCTAGCACCCCGCACGCCTCCAAACCACTCTCCATCGTCCGTGAGTTTGGTCTCGCCCCACTGTTGCCGGTCTGCCTCACCATCTCCACCAGATAGCGCAACCCCTCCCCGCACTCCCCATTCCGCACGCACCCGGAGACCACCGCGGTCCATGCGATTACGTCCCTCTCGGGCATTTCATCAAACAGTTTGGCCGCATCCCGACGACGCCGCACCTGGCATACATGTACACCAGCGACGACGCGACGGCGACGGAGCCGCCATCGCCGACGAGGAGGCCGTACCTGACGCAGTACGCGTGGACGGATGCGCCGACGCCGAGCGCGCCGATCTCGGCGGCGGCAGAGGCGGCGAGTGGCGCGGTGAAGCGGGAAGGCCGCGCGCCCGAGGCGAGCATGCGGCGGTGGGCGGCGAGCGCGGCCGCGAAGTCGGAGGCGCAGTGATGAGCGCGGATGAGGGAATTCCAGAGGAATGCGTCGGGACGTGGGGAGGCCGAGAACGCAAGCGTGGCGAGCCCGGGGTGGCCCGCGGACGAGTACGCGGCGACGAGTTTGGCGGCGAGGTCGGGGCGGGGAGAGAGGCCTGAGGTCACGGCGAGCGCGTGGAGGCGGCGCAGCTCGGACAACGGCAGCTGGATAGACGGCGACGAGAGGAAGCGAGAGAGGATGGCGAGAGGGGTGGCGGTTCGGGCGGCTGCATTTGATGCCGCCTGGCGCGTTCCTAAAAGGTAGTCGTTCTGGCGAACTAGCTTATACACAGAGCGGAGAGCAGTGCACATGGCGCTTCGCCAGAAATAAGAAACGAGTGCTCTGAAGAAGAGGTGTCATAGTGCTTCGAAGGAATGATTTCATAAACGAGTCAAATGGGGCCTTTGGTTCAAAGGGATGCATAATCTGAACCTAGCTCCAAAACCTTGTGTTAGGAAAGGGGAGCTCCAAATTATCTTTCAAAATGATCCAAAAGTTATCTCCGTTTCTAATGATCCCGCGGCCAGAATATTGCAGGCGACTCAGTTTTTTTTTGTTGCAAAAGGGGAAAAGGGACCCTCATAAACCACATGTAAACGTCAAAATAATATGACTATCCAGTTACTATCTTATTATTATTGCGATCTTGGCTAGTGCAACTACAGTCCACACACCACTCCGAAACTTCGAATGAGAAGAGCAGACTAGACAATCCATGATTACCACAAGCCACACGCTCACTCCCAGTCCTGAATTCTTTTACCAGCAGCGCAACAAGCGGTAAGCAACTTTGCCATCAAAGAGCTTTTATCGAATGAGCACTCCACTATACACAAATTCCTGTCCATGAACAGGATCGATGTTGAATCTTCAGTGAACGATGCGCTCCATTCTCCGGCCTGTTTACAAACTTCGATGGAGGCTGGTACCATCCCACGGCTCATCCGAGCAGTACTCCGTGACTTGCTTCACATTCAGATAGTTATCAAGGCCCTGAAAAGCAACGGCAACGGTGATTTAGACGATACAGCTTACAAAAAACTTTGCTTAGCGACTAACAACTAGAATTTCTGCATGTTTTGGTATTGATGCAGCGCCCACCATTCTCCGAGCTCCCGACCAAAACCGCTCCGCTTGTTCCCTCCCCATGGAGCTTGAACGAAGCATGGTTGAGAGCAATTTACCCAAACAATACCAGAATTAAGAGCCTGCAGATGATGGATTTTACATGTGTTATGGTATCGACTAATATCCTTGCGATTAATCAGGAAAATCAATGCCCAGGTCATACTTTCACTTCAAGTTACCTTTGAAATGCGCTCACACCTCTCTTGATCATTAGATATCACGGCACCACCTAAGCCATAGCTGAAAAGAGTTGGTACATAAGGTGAAGGAACAATATAAGCACGAAATCTCCTTTCCAGTCTTTGCAAACCAAGCAATAAACGACTCACTGAGTATCATTTGCAAGTTCCAGAGCTTCACTCTCTGTCCTGAACTCTTTAACACAGATGACTGGTCCAAAGACTTTCCTCTCGCCAAATTGCATTGACCTACTAACATCTGTTATAATTGTAGGTTCGATAAAGAACCCCCCTTCTGAGATGCTGCCGTTTCATCAGTGCAGCTTGGATCAATGGCTGATCAGCAAAACAAACGGGTGATGCAACTAAGGATGCTTACCTGTGGTCGTGTACCTCCATACAAAATTGTGGCGCCTTCAGTTCTTGCAGTTGAGATGAACTTCTTTATCTTTTCATACTGAATTAAACAAGAGGAACTTCAATTGTACAATATAAGAATTGTTGAGTTACGTGGCAGTGCAGTTCTTCAGTTAGCGAGAGGGTTCAAGATGTGAAGGCCACAGTTGGGTAATGTTTAGAATATTTCATGTTGATTGCAACTGCATAAAACTACTTTTTTTTTTCTACAGAGTGGTATGCAAAGAATTATACTGCTAACAATATCTTGCTTTGGATATCATCACTACTGGCTGATTTCCTGAACTATTACAACTCGGACATATATATTCATCAAAGTATTCAAATATTCATCAATGTCTAGATTTATCAACATCCATCTGAACATGGACGAAAAAAATGAAGCCAAAACCCTTACAATTTGAGATGGATAGAGTACATATTTGCAACAAAACTTTAACAAGTCTGATATGCTTCGTTTATATTAACCTGACCTTTACTGATGACTGGCCCCAGCCTGCAGCCTTCCTCCAGTGGGTCTGAGATTTTGATATTCTTAGCCCATGCAACCAATCTATCCAAGAATTTCTTTGCAATTTTCTCCTGTCAGGTATTAGAAATAACCTATTGTCATGTCATGTATTAGAAAATGTCCTGATCTCTAAAACAGCCAGAAGAAATCCATACATGCAACAGTAGACGAGAAGTAGCGCTGCAGACTTGGCCAGCATTTGCGAAAATCCCAAACATGGCCCATTCAACAGCTGTTTTCAATTCAGTGATACCTTAGCAAAGTTAACAAAACATACAGTAGAATATGTAAAATTGAATTTCGTAATTTGGTAGCATAAAAAAGATACTCCGTGCTATGGATTGATTGTACAAACATTATATCAATAAAATCAGGGGCATAGTATAAAATGAGGGAGAGACCTTTGTCAATGTCACCAGCATCATCAAAGACAATAAGAGGACTTTTGCCACCAAGCTCTAATGAAACAGGCTGTTAAAGAAGAAAATAAACAATGGAATGAGGATTCTGTGATAGATGCATGATCTGAAGGTTTGTTGCATCAGCAGAGCTATCACGATTAAGTTTATGGAAAATCTATTTAGGAGACGGAAATTTTATGACAAAGGGAAACTAACAATACAGAGAACAAACCTTAACCATTTGTGCTGCAGAAGTCATTATCCTCTTACCGGTCTCTGTACTTCCAGTAAAAGCAATCTACAAAACAGTCCGATAAGTTTGTGAGCTGACGATAATCATTTCAAATTAAGTCATGATCATCGGTATATGAATAGGCCTGACCTTATCCACATGAGGATGTGAGGACAATGGAGCACCAGCTTCAGGGCCTAGACCAGTAATTATGTTCAACACACCTGGAGGTAGGCCTATTTCCACACATATTGCTCCAAGCTCTAAGCAACTCCTGAATTTATAACAGATTTTTCATTTTAGTTCCAGGATATAACAACCGAGCAAGTGAACTAAAAGCATTGAGCCTTACAGAGAAGCCAACTCTGATGGCTTCAGCACAGCTGTACAGCCAGCAGCCAACACAGGTGCGACCTTCCAAGTTGCCATCAACAGAGGATAGTTCCTTCATTTACATAAGAAAAAACAAAAGGGATTACAATGATCATCTGATAAACTCATTAGTCATTACACAAAATACAAACAGAAAAACAGCAGTTCATCAATTATGACGTTATATGGAGAATGTGAAGGTGTCGAGGTAAAATATCCCTAACTTGAGTGCTCAAAAACTGAAAATGAGGTTGATGATTAAAGGGATGGTATATGACATAAGGGGTTCTAGCTGATCATAAAAGTAGCCACTGCCAGCCTCAAGATGTTAACTATGAAATAAAAAGGGAACCAACGCAAAATGTGGCTTAACAGTCTTCTGATAGGACTTCAGAATGTTAAGTTGTTTCTTGATTATCAAACATGAGCAAATGAAAACATATAGTAAAGATGAAAACCCTGAAGATAAACAATCACTCTGGTATGAAACAAATAACAGCTTATCTTAAGAAGAATCAAGTCATGGATATATAAATATATTTTGATACACTACAGAATCAGCATATGCTCGTGAACTGAGATTGGAAAACATATTAAATCAAGGTGCCTTAAACTAATGCAAATGTCATACCAAGGTGTGATCAGCCCAACAACCCCAATGGGTTCTTTGAGTACATAAGACTTGAAGTTTTCCATAGGCAGAGAGATTGGGGAACTTTGCTTCCCATCTAAAGCTTCTGCTAGATCAGCGTAGTACTCAAAGCATGCAGCGACGTCGTCCTAATATAAAATGAAACACATCGATTAAAACATGGAGCATCTTCTTTCTTCATCCACACCAAACATCATAGTGCAAAGTGTAAACAATCAAAGGTACCATGTCCCATTTGCTTCATCCACAGGCTTTCCAGCATCAAGTATTTCCAGCAAAGCCAGATCAGATTTCCTATCTTTAATCTGCACCCAGCAACAAACATTTCAAGAAATTTAATGCCAGTTAACAGACAGAAAACAGTGAGACATTTTCCTCCTAATAACAGAGGTCCATTTAAAATGCAGAAAACAGCATTAACTAGTAAGCCTTCCACACAGGCGCCCAAACTAATCTTAAATTATAAGGGTAGGATCCAGTGCCGATGGCCGATAGCTGAAGACTGAGGAACATTCATATTTTAAGATTTCGCAATTCACTACTGAAAAAACAATGTGCAGAAAGTTTTAGTGCCACAGCATAGCAGGACCAATGTCGTCTGTGATTGGAGCCTGGCAGACTGCACTGTTGCCATCCTGTGACTACGGACTCAAACTTCTACAGTATGTCAGTATGAGATTAGTAGGCCAAGATTAAGGTATTCTGGTATAAAGCTACGACCAGATCCCTTTCAGAAGTTCGTTCATACGCACCTGCCATTCAGTCAACCTAATCAACATGTGTAAAATGAAACCCGATGTCCAGATATGACTGGCCAAATAAAAGAGCAGGACTCATCCGATAACTGTTCAACAGCCATCCATGTCGATCAAGTTTTTGTCCCCAAGACCCTTCCTAGTCGCCCCCCAAAAACTAACTGTCTAACTCTGCTACTAACAACAGCAGCGAGATTCTCACGACTCCAACAAACTTGGAATATTAAGCAGAGATGGGCACCTTGGCGGCGATCGCCCTGAGGAACTTGGCCCGCACGGCCCCGGGCGCGCGCGACCAGTGCCTCCCGCCGTCGCGCGAGAACGCGTCCCGCGCCGCCGCGACCGCGATCTCCACGTCCTCCGCCGTGGCTGCCGGGATGTCGCCTTCACCGATGATACCGATCGCCACCACAATAAGAAAAGGCCGAGTTCAGTACCGTGCTTTGCCGCTACCAGCATGTTGCCAAAGCGATCGGAGGAGTGAAGGGGAGAGAAGCAGGGAGGGGGGAGGAGCGCGGGGCGAACCGATGGTGGCCTCCGTGGCCGGGTTGATGACGGGGAGGCGGCGCCCGAGGGACGGCTCCCTCCAACCCCCGCCGATGAAGAGGCCGCGGCGGGGGATCGGCAGCGGCGCGGCCATGGCGATGAGGTGATTGGAGCCGAGGACTGGAGTGATCGACCTGCTGCCGCCGTCGCCTTGCTGGGTTGGGCAGCAGCAGCGAGCACGGGCCACGAGGAAGACGAGGAGGGGTGTGGCAGTAGTAGAACCGTGCCACTACGACCTTTTGATCTGGACTCCGCTAGTGCTGGTCGCGTCAGTGTCACGTCGCACGGACCTCGGGTAGTGCCGTACTTTAACTAAAAAATTTTGGGACAATCCCAAAGATTCCCAGCTGTTTCCCGTGATTACCATCTCGCTTTTTGTCGCGATGGTTCGGAGATGGGTGAGGGGGTGATCCACTTGCTATAATGCCATGTGATGAACCGATGGTCTGAAGGGACTGGCGTACGCGCATGTCGTCGTGTATGGGCGCGGATGCCCCGCCCTGCCCAGGCCACCACGGTCCACGACAGACGGCACCACCCGTGCCCGTGCTGAAGTTGCACAGTTCGGTGGGGCGTGGGTGCGTCGTGGCGCCTTGACGGTGGCGGCGGGTGGGATGGCGGCATCAGGGTCGCTTTCTCTCCGCGACTTTTGGCAGAGAAAAACTAACAAAGGCAAGGCTTTTGCTATTTGTCTATATATGGCTGAGCGTCTACGCTGACAGTAAAGCAAACACAGTTAAACAGTGAGCAAAAAGGCTAACCTCGCTGCCTCTCTCCCACTTTGATGTTCCCGTTCCTTTCAGAAATATCCCTCCTGCGTAGTCAATCGCTTTTGTTTGCCATTCTGGTTGCTACTGCTACGTGAGTGGACGAACACGTCTTTTTCTTTTTCTTTTTTTTTGTTGCGACTGCGTATCTCCAACTTCTCCGCGCAGATAGGACGTGAATCATGTCATCAGGAGGCTGCTCGATCATCTTTCATTTATTTAGCTCGTTACATGCATCGTCTCGAGACTCTATCTAAACAGATCTGAGCAAGTATAAGAAAAATGACGTCACTGGCTATACAAAATATATAATTACCCTATAGGGCAGATTATGTTTTGGACCCTGTAGAAAATCTATTAGGCTGAACTCGTCGGCCCGTTCATCCCGCCGTTTATATTTCAGACTCGGCTATATTTAGAATATTTATTGTATACATATAATTTTGCACGTTAATATGCACTGCACGCTCCGCTAAACATAGTTTATACAATTATCATGTACTACCTCCGTTCACAAATGTATGACGCGGTTGACTGTTTTCTAAAATTTCAATCATTTGTTTTAAACAAAATTATTTAACATATAAAGGCATAACTTATACTCAAACTATGTTGAATAATAAAACAAATCACGACAAAATAAATGATAAATTGTGAATTTTTTGAATAAAACGTGTGATTAAAGTTTTGAAGAAAATAATCACGTCGTACATTTGTGAACGGAGACAGTACTATATTATCCAAACAATGCTTTAGTTTAACAAAACCCGGCTATGTTGCTGCCTTGCTGGTTACAAAACCCGACTATGACGTTAAGGCTAAGCTCATTGGATAGTGCATACTAGGGTGAAAGACACTTCTAAAAATATGTCCCATCTACACAAAGCTGTGAGGCTGTGTTCAGCAGGAGAACAAAAGGACTAACCAAATCTTATATATCTAAATAAGAGAACCCCACTACCTATTTTTCTCAACATGTGTGAAGCCACGTCATTATCCATGTCACCACCCACTAAGGCCTCCATTTAAACATTCCATGATTTTCTGTTGCTTTACGCATGCAATGACTTTCCGTGGCACGATGTTCTACTATTTCTCAACCTATGAATCATATTATGTTTAACATTATAAGATTTCAGCCGCTGGGTATCATCTAGTACCAGGATATGCATGGTAACAACACAGTCCATAAAAGTGGAGTTGGAGTACTTTAATTTTGGTCTCCCCGCTGGAATCCTAACTGGGCTTGTGCTTAGGTGGCCCCTAGGAGTCTGGGCCTCATGCGACATGCACGTGCGCACTGGATCATGGCTCATGGCCCATGCTAGTTTTTTTTAAGAGGCCCATGCTAGTTTGGATTACATATTTTCCCTTGCGGCTAATCCTTTCTTCCCTTATCCAGCTCTCAAATGGCACCACCGGCAGTCAATCTGAGCCGCCCATCGCGCTTCTGCACGGCCCCACGAGCCTGGTTCCCCGAGTCCCTGACGATTCGGGCGCCGACGTCTCTGCGCGAACGCGTGATATCTCCGCAATCGCAGCCCCGTATTTCCCCACCCGATCCAAACAAGACTACAAGGGCTGTTCGACCCGCGCCGAGTTAACACGCGAGGACCTAACCCTACCCTCCGCCGCGATCCCGATCCCCAACCTCGTCGGCGATGAGCTCCTCCTCCAACGGCGGGAAGAAGCCGGCGCCCAACGGCGGCCGCGGGGGCCCCACCATCCGCACCCTCTCCGACATCAACCGCGGGCCCTCCGGGTTCCCAGGCGCCGGGGGCGGCGGCAGCGATGACGACGAGCCCCAGCAGTACTACACCGGCGGCGAGAAGAGGTATAAATCCTGTGTTTCACCATTGACCTTTCACTTTGCTGGTTGGATTTGACCGCGATCGGGCGTGTGGGCATCGGAATCGCCGCCTTCTAGTTTCATGATCTAGTTAGGTCGTCTGGCTAGACCGCTAGACTGAGAAGCGGCTTCGGGGTGAAATATCTGAACTAGGGTTTATTGGGTGTTTTATGATTTCATCTGTTAGTTTTGCGCGGATGTCATTTTCTATCCCATGCGAGCTGGGCGATACAGGGCAACCGTGTTCTGTACAGATATGGTATGAGCAATAGCAGTAGCTTTACGATGCCCGCCATTTGAAACCTATCAGTATCTGTGTTTATGTGCTTTTTTTTGGCCGGAAATGCGCATTATTGGATTATATGCTTGCGTGTTTAGGGAGTGACTCTACCTGTAGGTAGATTTTGAGGTCATGGGGGATTTGTGTCTCTGGAAATTCATCAGGTGAATTTGCGAGTTATCTGCACTAAAGCTAGTCATGCCTTGCACAGCAATATCAGTGCACACATGGAATAATGAAAAACGTGGAGCTCAAACTTGGGTTACATTTACTGACCAAAATTCAGTGGAGAATATATTCACCAATCCTGTGGAGGCCCTTAGCCACCAAAGCCTGAAGATAGCGAAATTTGTTCCAATAAATGTCACAGCTGAGTGGTTTATTTGAGTTAAAGTAAAAAAATAAATCTGAAAGTTCCAATAGAGGAGTTTCAGTGTAGCATCCTAGCATGCGCACAAATATGATTGTGTTAAATATAAACATGGCACGTCTGCTGGTGTTAAGGGCAGCATTTGCTGTCTCAAATTGCAGAATCTGGTACCATTAAGAGCTAGTTTGGCAACCTCATTTCCCCTAGGGAATGGAGGGGAATGGAGGGGAAATTAGTTCATTTTCCCCTCAATTCCCTAGGAGAAATGAAGTTGCCAAACTAGCCCTAGAAGGTTCCCTGATTTGGTTGGCAATAATGGGGAGGCCAAAGGGAAGGTGAATCATAACAAAGTAATAGCAACACGTGAGCTTATCTTTTGGCTCTAGATTAACTATGATTCAAGTGCTATCAAATGGAAACTAATATTCATTGCTAGTATTCCACTAAAAAGTTGTTCAAGTCTTTCTTTGAATGATGAAGAAAATATTATGGTCCATTGTTTTCTCTTACATATTGTTCTACTTTCTGGGGCACACTTTCTACCCTCTAGAATTTATGTGAATCATTTAGAGATCTCCATAATGCTTAGCTTGTTGGCTCCACATTTGTCTTTATAGAAAATCTCCACAGGTTTGGCATAGGGGGATTCAAGTTCTTAGGTTTCCCTCTGTTCTCTTCTTTCTTTTGTTACACTATCTTTTATCTTTTTAATGTGCAGTGGGATGCTTGTTGAAGATCCATCAAAAAGAAATGATGTGGATGCAATCTTTGAACAAGCCAGGCAGAGGGGTGCTAGTCAGGGTCTACCCCCTTCTTTTGAGGACCAGTCTTCCAGCTCTAGGAGCTTTACAGGGACTGGCCAACTGCTTACAGGGGAGACAATACCATCTGCTGCGCCTCAGCAACCAGTCAGAATACTCCATGAAATAAACTTGTGGAACAATGGTTTCAGTGTGGATGATGGTCCACTGAGATCCTATGATGATCCTGCAAATGCTGACTTCGTTGAGGTGATTCCTTTTGCATGATATTTCTGCATATTTTTATCTGTTCTCTTTTCTCAATAAAATGCCATTTAAGAACGTGTACTATCAAACATAAGAAGCTTTGACCACTTGTATACACAAAAAATTGAACTTGTCACTTGAAATGTTGTTAGTAAATTTATAATATCTCCAATTGATCGAGTTTCAGTAATTTTAAATAACAAAAACCCCATCCCAAATTATAAGGGTTTTGGCGCTCCCTCCATTCATCTATGTTCATATGGATGCTGATGAATCTATAGACACATATACAAAACACATAAAGGAATCTTTTCGAAACCCAAAACCCCTGACAATGGAGGGATTACCTTGAAAAAGCCAAATAAAAACAAGCAAATCGAGGTTGTTGCTATCTTCTACATTTGTATTGTTCATCTTTCATGCTGTCATTTCCATTTTGCTAGAAAGTGACTCCTAGGGAGCCATTTTCTCTTCAGAGGGTTCCAGAACATTTTCATCATGACTTGATGGGCCATCCTATTGAAAATGCCAATTATGTTAATCTCCAGTCATTTCTTCAACCACTTCCTTGGGCTCAATTTTTGGTTTAACACTTTTGGAACTCTATCTGGAAATATAAGCTAAAATCTGAAAACACCAGTAAACTATTCATTGAAACTCGAGACAGATCTCAACTTCACTCCACTGTTCTCTTGAACCAGAAAAGTCAGCTGTTTGCCTGCATTTATTTGGTTCTCTATATTTTACCTTTTTTTTCCTAATAATACAGATGGCATCTTGTATTGACTATGCTCATAATGTTGGGCACTTGGGCTGTTCCTTCTGTTCTGTTAAAAATAAAGTTTTGATTGTTAAGTTCTCGGTTAAGAATAGTGATGATAGGACATGTAAACATGAATAAGTGAACACCTTTGTAGTTTTGTCATGCTAACTGCATGTTCTTTTGGGTTTTCAGAGCCTTAAGATGTCCCAGTGCCCCCAGGAGCTGGAGCCTGCTGATAGAAGCACACCAGTTCATGTTAATGTTATAAAAAAACTTGAAGATTACAGGGTGAGTCCGACACCTTTACCAATGTATGGATATACCCTCATTGCATTAGCATACTAATATACCCCTCTGGTTTTGTTCATGTAGGAACCTGTAAGACCTCGATCAGCTTTCCAGGGTGTTGGAAGAACCCTTGGCGGTGGACCTTCCACTGAGAGTGCAGCACCTGCTCCTCCCACTTCAGCAGCCCCTTCTGCTTCGATGCCTATGGGCATAGTTGTGGATGACTCCCAGCCATTCACATCCATACAGCTGAGGCTTGCTGATGGCACTCGCATGGTCGCCCGGTTCAACATGCACCACACTGTGGGGGACATCAGATCCTTCATCGACGCATCTCGGCCTGGAGCTGCAATGCCTTATCATTTGCAGACTGGTTTCCCGCCCAAGAAACTGACTGACCTAACACAGACCGTGGAGCAAGCTGGCTTGGCAAACTCTGTTATCATGCAGAAGATGTAAAGCTTCAGCCAGCTGGGGAACTAAGAATGCACAATGCAATATTCGAAAAATCTGCATCGTCTTTTGATAACTATGTATCGTCTTGTGGCTGATCATGCTACCAGATACTGCTCTGGGGCATCATTCATGGTTACCGTAGCATCTGGTGCCTCATTGACAGCCTCAGCAGTTTATATATAATTTATCTGTGAACTGAGATTACGTTCAGCAGATACTGGCCTGCGATATTAACGTTTATATTCGCGTCTGGTTATTAGCCACCGTTCTCAGTTTTTTATTATGATTTGTATGTTTAGTACTCCGTTAGAAACTGGCTGCGGTCGTCTGACCAAGGAAGTGGTCACGAGCGGTCTCCAAGGGCCTATTTAGTTGAGGGTCACAGGTGGCATGGCTAAATTTTTGCCACAATTTGATCACGTTTGACTTTAGATTACAAAATTTCAGTTATATGGTTTATTTGGACAAAAGCAAAGCTATGTGATTGAAAAATTGTGTTGTTTGGATAAATTTTAGTATAAATCAAATGTAGTTAAACTATGGCCAGTTTGGCCTGGGCATCATTGGTGTAACACGCAATGGGGATTTGATTTGGGTTACAATGATGGATCTGGTGTGTGTTTTCATAGTAGGAAAATCTATTCTTTGATCATTTGAGCTATCGATAACTAGAGTTTGGTTTTAACCATCAATTTAAAATTTGGTATCTTTGTTTATCAAAATATCTACTTGGTACCTATAAAACCATATGAATGTTTCTTATAGTTGGTTTTGTTGGCGTAGCGTGCACATGACCCAACTCAACATATGAGACTACTTGCCATTCTTCTTTTTTGCCCTTTTCTCCCACCCTGTGGTCTGTGGTCTCACAACATTGGGGTAGCGAAAATGACCTCTTGCCATGTTTCATGAATTTCACATAGTTTTTCGGTGATTTGATGACAACTCAAGCCACTAAAACCGACAAAGTTGCTAAGCATGTGATTATAGAATTATAGGTTTCAAGATCGTAGTACAAAGAGAACAAAGTAATACAGTATAAACTATTTACAAATATGATGATAAAAAGATGGATTTTTTCCATAGCGTTGTGCTCCCTTCATTCTAATTAACATGTCGCTTAACTTTTTTTAACACCGAGTTTGACCAACTCGTTTTATTCAAAATATTTGCGAAAATATATAAGATTTCAATTCATAGCTACGTATGTTATATAAAAAACTAAATTGCAATAAAAATAAATGATAATTATGAAATTTTTAAATAAAATGGACAAATCAAATTTGCGCCTTAACGATAAATTGGGACAGAGCAAACAAATAATAATAACTTCGGTCACAGTCACAAATCACAAGCCGCCGAACGCCTGAACCCCATTTGCCGGTGCGACCCCGATCCTCCCCCCAATGTTGCCGCCGCTCTCGCACCTCCAGCGCCGCCTCCTTGCCGCATCTCCTCCCTTCTTCCGCTCCCTCTCTACGTCACCAGCATTCCGCAAGCCCGCCACCGCCGTGGCCGTCCTCTGGGACCTGGCTAGTTCCCGTCCCCCCTCTACGCTCCCGCTCTACGACGCCGCTGTGCGCCTCCACCTCGCCGCCACCTCCTTCGGCCGCCTCCGCCTCTCCGAGGCCTTCCTCCACCCCTCCCACCGCCTGCCCGCCCCCGCCGCGTCCGCCGCCACGACCCACCTCTGCCGCGTCTGCGGCCGCCGCTTCCGCGCCCGCGATGCCCTGCTTCGCCACTTCGACGCCATCCACGCCCGCGAGCACGCCAAGCGCCTCGCCCGCATCGACTCCTCCCGCGGCGACCGCCGCGTGCGCCTCGCCGCCGCGCTCTCCCTCAAGCTCTCCAAGTACGAGAAGGCCGCCCGCGAGCTCACCGTGGGCGCGGACACTGCCGCCTCCCCCGCCGACGAACTCTGGCGCGCCGGCGTGCGCGCCGAGCTCTCCCGCACCCCCGCAGCGTCCCTCCGGGAGCGCGCGCAGCAGGTGCTCGACGAAGGGTCTGTGAGGTGCTTGATGCTTGTCTCCGGCCACGAGGAGCTGGCCTCCCTGCTGCGGTTGGCGAGGGAGAGGGGCGTGCGGTCGGTGGTGGTCGGCGGGGAGTCCGGGCTAGCGAGGTGGGCCGACGTCGGGTTCACCTGGGCTGAGGTGATTGGCGGGAAGGCCAGGAAGGCGGCGCCGTCAGTGTCTGGCAAGTGGCGGGACAGGGACGTGCTCAAGGGGCTGGAGTGGAAGTACGAGGATGACGATGTCGAGGAAGAGGTGGTGTTCGAGGGCAGTGACGGCGATGAAGTCGATGAATCCGTACGGAAGGGGAAGGGGAAGGGGAAGCCGTGGTGGAAGATGGACTCCGACAGCGAGGACTCCAGCCTTGGTGGTTGAATTTAGCCTGTTTACCGTTCGTGATCCTTCAAAGGAAGCGGTTTACCGTTCGTGATCTCTCAAAGGAAGCATGGAGTCGTGGACCATGGTACACCGGTGGTGCCTCATCCGTTGTGGTGGTGGCGGAGCAGCTGGACTGCTGGAGGAAGCGGAGATATGGGCCCTTTCCTCTCGAGCCACTCCTGACCAGGGCTTGTTGCGTACGTTCTGAAAAAAAAACGACAATAGATAATTCCCGGCCTGAATCCAACAGTGACCTGAATAATTGCAATTTTTGTGTCTACGGAATTAGAAAACATTCAGCATAATGTACACAACAAAGGTTGTAACATTCTTCCTTTTCAGATCAGAATTTGTGCCCAATAATAAATAACAACAATAGCAAGGACACTCGTTCACGTGGAAATATGAAACATGGTTGAGTTATGAACCATCTACATGTTGTGATCATGAATCCATTGGGCTGAAGTTGTTCCAGAACTTCAATGCTGCAAACACCATGGGAGTTGTTGCAGTTCTCTTGCTACTGAGATCACTTGCATCATGCAGAAATTGAGGATCCACAGCTAGTGCCCAGGATTGTTTCAGAAGCAACTAATTCCACAAGAGCATATTGTGAATTGTGGAATTAGTCGTCCTTGTGCAGGTGTAGGCCAAGGTAGGTAGGAAACTGAAAAATGAGATGTACAATGTGCATTGTACATTCTGCTACACATTGACATAGGTTAGGAATAGAAACCACATTGAGACCAAGAAGATTTGCAGCAAGAAATGCACCAGGGCTGTCAAGATGGTGGTGGTGTTGAATTGGGCTGCAATTCTGGAGGATGAGGACCATGAAGCTATCAGATTGCTTTTGAGCAACACTTGCACAAGCCCATGCTAACACATCAGGCGAGAGAATGCAATTTGATTTGTAATCTTTTAAATCATCTCCAAACTTACAAAACAAAGTTGTCTTATAGATAACTGAGTGCAAAATGAATTATTGCCGCTACAGTCATCCATTGCAATTTAATCCGCAAACGCTATGGCAATGTGAACATTAACGTGTCTTGGTTTGGTCCCCCCCACAAGTTTATCATCACGTCCCGCTGTGCCCGTGTCATTGCCTCGACACTGTTCTCGTCCGCCAGGCCACCACAGATGCCGTCGCGATCCTACACCGCCAAATCACAATAGCAAGACACCGTGATACGAATGATTAGGATGAACTGTGACACTATGGTATTGGTATCTCTGCAGACAACCAAATGGGGTTTTACATCCTGCATGTACCAGCGCTACGCCACTAGTACCAAACAATACAGCTGTTCAAACCAAATGTGCCGTCGCGGCCACATTCCGGCCAGCCCGCTCCAAGAAGGCCAACATACTCTCGCACTCCGCGATGATGGCCTTATCGAGCCCGCTCCGGATCACGGGCGCGAAGAAGAGCCAGGACCCGGTCGCCGTCACGAACGCCAGCGTGAGCGCCGTCGCCACGGGGCGCGGCGGCCGCCACAGCCCGCTCTGCCGCGCCAGCCACCGCTCGGTCACCGCGCACGCGCCGTGCAGCGCGAAGAAGGCGGTCACCTCCCCGGTCCCGGCCTCGAGCGTGATGTAGTAGAACATGACCTCGTGCATGAGCCCGGACACGAGGAACGCCGCGAGCACGCCCGCGGCGGCTCCGAGGCGGGCGCGCACGGGGCGGTAGACGCAGGGCCGGAGCACGCCGGGGACCAGCGGCGGCCCCAGAAGTCGCGGAGGGAGGAGGCGAGGTACGGGCGGTCGAACTGCGGCTCCAGCTCCGCGCCCAGCAGCGCTCGCGCGAGCGCCGCGGCGGACGCGAGGAAGAGCTCGAGCATGAGGTACACGTGCGCGCCGTCGAACGCGGGGACGGCGTACGCGGGCATCCGCGCCCGGTAGCATCGGGCCGAGACGAGGGCGGCGAAAAGCGCCGCCTTGGCCGCGTACGACAGCAGGAACCCGGGAGTGAGGGCGCGGGACGGCGGCGGCTGCTGCTCGTCCCGGACCTTGACGGGCAGCGCGGCGCACGCGACGAAGCGCACGAGCGGGAGCGCCGGTTGGAGCGGCCCGTGGCCCGCGGCGAGGAGCAGGAGCTTGAAGGCGCAGAGCCAGACGAGGAAGAAGGCGGTGATGGTGCGGAGGTGGATGGAGGAGAAGGCGAAGGGGAGGACGGGGAGGAGGAGGAGCACCGGGAGGAGCGCCGCGAGGCGGGGGGTGCCGGGGGCCAGGCGCGAGGTGGCGAGGCGAGCGTAGGCCAGGGCCACGGACGTGGCGGCCGAGACCACGGCGAGGCCCGCCACATCGGACGCCATGGCTGCCTAGCTCTCGTTTTTGCTGACCACGGCGGCCACCGGCCGATCGAGATCCGGATGAGGTCGCGTGATGTCGATCGAACTGGCGATAGAATATATTAGTAGAAACGGCGATCAAAAGAAAGGATTAGAAACGCAGATACGCAGGGTGAACTAAGATGTATATTCGTGCACTACCATCTGACCCGTGAGCATCCGAAACCGTCGAGTCTTGTCCACCCTCGCGTCGTGTGATTTCAGTCCAGTTCTTCACTTGTTGCCATGTTGAGCATGAAGATGCCTCGTGTGATCGTGCCGTGTGAGGACCGAAAACTGCCCTGAACGGTGAAGAACTGGACCGTTAAGGGCAGTTTTTTTTAAAAAAAAAGTATTAGGCGCTAGAGCTGACAATTACCGATTATATTTAAAAGAAGAAAATGGCTAAAATGGCCGTAAGCTAAAGCTAGGGCAGTTGTAAAAAAACAGAGCATCATTCAAAAATATCAAAACAGCGAAGGTAAAGCTAGCAGCCGTAATCAAAAGAAGCAACTAACGACAACAGCCGGTTAGTTTGAGCAATCGACATGCACCGCTCAACACGGAATCGTCACTGAGCTATAGTACCACTGTTCCAAAGTCATAAGATAACTGAAACTGTTTGAAAGGAGCAAACCGTGGTAAGTACGACCAAGCCAAGCCATGTTAACTGAAACTGAACGTCTGAAACCTGACCCGAACTCACGCACGGAATGCGCGCCCTTGGGCCTTGGGCTTGTCTCCGTTGCCAATCTCATCACGGTACATGGGCCGCAGAGGCAAGCAAGAAGCACGGGGCGCTGGTCGGGCTCGCCCCCGGTGCGCCTGCGACGCGTGACTGCGTGGGTGGGCCTTTGCCATCCTTTTTTCCGGCCCCACCCCGCGCGATCCAGGCAGTCCGCTCCCGCCGCGTGCGCTGCCGCTGCCCTTCCCTCCCGTGACCGCAGATCGCGTCGTCTCGGCGGGCGTGAGGCGCCGGTGACGCGCCGGCGAGCCCGTGACCGCCGTCCTGCGCGCCAACTAGACCTGCCGATGGGCTCACATCCCCGGCCTAAAGCCGAGCCAAACCATATGACACAGACGTGCTAACACAAACCACTCCAGCCTATTCCGCTACGCTTGAACACCAAATAAAACCAACCCACTTGCAATTTTGATTCCCGTTGTACTAAACCGGTGCCAAACGGTTTTAAAACCATTCTCCGCAGCTGTGCGTATGCCAGTTGTTGCCGCGGCGCCAGGCACATCAACAGCTGCAGCCTGCAGCTCGTTCGAAGGTCCCCGCCTCCCAGGAGGCTTAGCAGGGAAGACAGGCGGCCTTCCAGTATTTGTTTTGGCCGCTAGAAAACCAAAGCAAAGGAACAGAGCTGTCTTTACCTCCAAACCATACGGCACGAACAGTTTTTGACGCTGGCGTTCCAATCATTCCAGACCGAAAACTAAAGCCTATCGCCAAACTAAACCAAACTGTTGTCACCGCGAAGCCTAACCAGACCAAGCTGTCAGTAGCAGTAACCGCTCGCCACCTATCCAAAGGCAAACCAAATGAGAATCCAAACCATTCAACTCGGTTTGCACCAAGCCATTGGCAGGGCTAGCGCCAACAACCACGACACGGGACGCCGGCGGCGGCCGCCCGTGGGATCTTTCCACCGACACCGACGCATTATCCTCCATCGATCTGCCTG
The DNA here is from genome assembly GCA_030272315.1 of Paspalum vaginatum. Taxonomy (NCBI): domain Eukaryota; kingdom Viridiplantae; phylum Streptophyta; class Magnoliopsida; order Poales; family Poaceae; genus Paspalum; species Paspalum vaginatum. The sequence continues at coordinate 12,943,880 of CM059017.1, read as the reverse complement.
CCGCCCGGCGCCCCGACGCCAGGCTTATCTTCTGCTGCGGTTGTGAGCGCCAGGCAGAGAGTGGGCAGGAATCCACCGCCCCCCGCTGCACGGCCGAAATCACAGCGCTGACGGTGGTGCATGCATGCATGGCAGATCATCGCGACCCCCGGTCCGGTCCGGCCGGTCGCGCACCTTCGTCACGGCATGCAGTCGGCAGCCGGACGGATTGTTGGCCGCCCCGGCGGGGAGCGTGGTTGGGCAGCAGGCACGCAGGGTCCGTTTCCAGTGCAATATTAAGCTCGATCAGGTAAAACACTGTGCCACCCACGTACGTACGGGCCGGCAAGCAGGCTGATTGCTCGCCGGTCATCGGCGGCAGCACACGTAGTACGTACAGGCCATTTGGTAGGCGCAACAGGACCGATCGAGGCAAGGTCCCCGGGCCAAGCAATGACCTGACGGACATTTCATATCGGCGCCGTGTTCGTTTGCACAGGCGCGCACCGGTGCCGCAACGCGCAATCCGGCCTATCGCCATTCGCCAGGAAGCTTCCAACAGTTCCGGTGTGGGTTTGCCGCAAAAATCAAATTAACGGGGCATCGTACATCGCAACGAACGACTTATTGAGTTGACTTCACAAAATCTGCACGCCGTGCATTATCAGTGTTGTTCGTAGCACAGACAGATTATACGTGTATCTACTGCGTACAAACATGCACATGGTAAATGTTTACCAGCTAGTATATATAAACACAACATTTTCTGTGGGTAAATGAGAACCGTCTTTGGGCGTAAATAAATAAACTAATCAAACAAGCATTTTGAAGGTCATTAGTATTCTCGCGGGTCACGAATTAGATAAAAATCGCCATTTTAGGTTACACATGCAGTCAACGAGCTCTCTAGTGCATGCTCGAACTTTGAATCCCAACATCTTTTTTGAATGCTTCAAATAATGAACTTTTGAAATTAGTATGGCTAGATTTATCTTCAAACAGCTTCAAAGAAATTGTAATTTTTGCATAGGCTTCATACTATTAATCAGTGACTGAACTTGTGCCTTCATGACCAATATGTGACAGAGGGATTAGTATGCACAAAAGGTATTCCACCTGATTGAAAACACAATCCCTACTGATGTATTGCTACCTATTCTCGGTGCATGTGTTCATTTCTTGGTTTTCAAGAGTGCCACATCAGTTTTGTATGTAGGACAAGGCAAAATGTTTCTATTAACCAGACGTATAAGTATTGCAATACAGCGTATGCATGGAGAAACAAAATTAATGGAACTTTGGTGTTTAACAGACCTGACTCACAATTTATTCACTCTCAAATTAAAAGAATAGTGGACCAAACGATCACCCTTGTGCATACATATCTCTACCAGCTAGGTAAAAGTTAAAGAGACACACCATGCATGCTTGTGTCTACGAAGCAGCACATTTTCTAACCATCCAATATCTTTCTTTTATACCGTATCCTAAAAATAAAAAGCAAATGTTAGCATAGAAACTACATTATAAAAACAGGTAGAGTTGATTTCCTCACTGGAGCTTCTATAATTCATTAACAAAGATGCAAGTGACAACACTAGTCAATAGTGCAACAACCTAGTAATGTTTAGAGGTATATATCAGTTACCCATGCATTCGAAATTATGGAGCCCAGTAAACCTGACATCTATTTTTTTTTCCCAGAAACATAATTGGGGGCAAGTACTTGAGAGTGTATTTGAGTGGATAACAATGAAATGACAAAATAATCAATATCGTACAAACCCTGCATATTTCTATTAACCAGACGTATAAGGATTGCAATACAGCGTATGCATGGAGAAACAAAATTAATGGAACTTTGGTGTTTAACAGACCTGACTCACAATTTATTCACTCTCAAATTAAAAGAATAGTGGACCAAACGATCACCCTTGTGCATATCTCTACCAGCTAGGTAAAAGTTAAAGAGACACACCATGCATGCTTGTGTCTACGAAGCAGCACATTTTCTAACCATTCAATATCTTTCTTTTATACCGTATCCTAAAAATAAAAAGCAAATGTTAGTATAGAAACTACATTATAAAAACAGGTAGAGTTGATTTCCTCACTAGAGCTTCTATAATTCATTAACAAAGATGCAAGTGACAACACTAGTCAATAGTGCAGCAACCTAGTAATGTTTAGAGGTATATATCAGTTACCCATGCATTCGAAATTATGGAGCCCAGTAAACTGGACATCTATTTTTTTTCCCAGAAACATAATTGGGGGCAAGTACTTGAGAGTGTATTTGAGTGGATAACAATGAAATGACAAAATAATCAATATCGTACAAACCCTGCATATTTCTACTCTCGTTATTGGTTTCCCTTTTAATTTACGTGTAAATCAATTCATTCTTTCCCTGCTAGGGGGCTTCAATCCTCACACCGGGACTCCGGGATTGCATCGGAAAAGAAAGATGTGCATGTGAAGCTAGATGGACTGCCTCAGCTAACTGGCCAATACACTATCATGACGTGCTGCTATACATCTCTTGCTAGCTTTAGCCTGGCACTAGCTGCAGCACCTCTTATAGATATGCAATGCAATACCCAATGGAGATTTGGCGCAGTGAAAGGATCTTGTTGGGTCTTATAATCAAGCTCGTGAACCGTGAATACGGTTTTTGGGTTTTAGTAATATATATATGTGGCATAGAGAGTAGCTAGCACATAATGAATCGTACGTGCTCTTTTTTTTTTCCGTCACAAATAAATAAAAGATACATCATAAGGTAAAGCTAAACTTGTAGTGACAAGTTCTTAGAGAAGCATGCACAGCAAGAAGAGATCAAGATATATGTGGATCCAAGCTAGAATTAATAAGATGCACATATATTTCATGTCGATCATGTCCTACTGTATATGTGATCTTATATCTCTAGGCAGACAGCACAGCTGGGATAATCGCGGCAGGATACGTTTCGATCGATCATGGATCAATCATGAAACACATGGCGTCAAACTGTTATCTGAAACAACTAAAATAGCTCAAAGAAGAGATTCACATATAGCCAATGAAACGTTACATGAATCAAACTCAGATCCCAACCAAAGAGTGAAATAAATGAATCAAGATAAACGAAAAATCTTGTTTGCACAAGTCATATATAGGGACGTAATTAATAGAAGGACATGTACGAATAACATATAGCATAGCATGACATACCCTTGCACAAAGTACGTACGTACTCCGTAGATCATATCCTAACTAGGACCAAAGAAGACAGATTTCGGACCAAGACGCTTGATTCCCCAAAGCCATGGCGCAGCGTAGAAAGAGGGAAGCTGAAGAGGAGCTAGAAGGAGGAGAGGACCGCACCGATCTGAATCTGATGATGGTTTCTTGACGACTCACATGACAGGAGTTGTACTGCTAGAACACAGCAGATCAACCGCGCCATCATCATGCATCTCGCTCGCTCGCTCGCTTTCTGTCACCTCCCGGCCGCTCTCTCTCTCTCTCTCTGCTCCGCCGCCCCCCTCGGTTTTCTTCATGGACTATGGCTTCTCCGGCCTCTTCCTCTTGGAAGTAGGTGGAGGCGACTCTTGACTTGAGAGCTGGGCAGTGTTGCAATCATGGCGGCCGAGGGCCCGAGGAGCTTGGCCGGGCAGCATGATTGCATCTTGGAAGTAGGGGGAGGAGAGGCTCCTCGCATCACATGGTGTGGTATGATGGAGGCACATCTCACTAGTAGCCGCACACACCCCTCTCTTGGTTTATTGGGCTCGACCTGCTTGCTCATCTTCTTCTAGGGGTCTCTTCTCCCTTACCCCTCTCTCCCTGTAATAATGTGTGATGGTGACGGCGGTGGATTGTGAGGCTAGGGTTATCAGGTAGCGAAAATGAGCACGAAAAATATTGTTTATGCACTGTATACAGAATGAAAAATTAATGATTACGTACTGTACATATGGTCTGACGGAGTTTGGCCTTCATTCCTCTCACTTCAGGGGGCATCGGGTAAAAACAAAACAGCTAGCAACGAATGGACCCTAGCTAGATATTCCTCTTAAACGCAAGTACATTGGACAAATTCAATGCATTAGTAGTACGTATCAAAGCCCTCTCAGGGCACATATATAGATTGTACTTAAGAGCTTTTCCTTTTTCGTGTATATCCAAACATACCCTTACATATATTTTTCATATCAGGGTATTTTATTGAAAATTAATTAGCAAGCTCTCTTGGCTATATATAGTCAAGGCGAAATGAGATTTGTAGCCTCAAGTCATTTAAAAAGTTTGTAGCAGTATTTACATTATCTACTAAACATCCATGCTTTTTTATTCTAAGCAATTTAAGGTGTGCCTAACTGTATTGGTTGAAGTAGCCTCAATAAGATCATCAATGATCGAGACATGCATGTATCAATTTGCCGATATATATGAATTACAGATTACAGGTGAAGCTATATCTTGGAGAGATCGACAAGATCAAAAGTACTGACATGATCGTTTTTTGAAAGGTACAAAAGTCAAAAAGGAAAGAAACTGGTTGCTTTTTGTTTGAGAATAAACTACACTGGCGGTGCAAGAGGAGCACAGAAAGAAGAGCTGGAGGAGTAGGTGGGGTTTCTGTTTGGTTGGTGGTTGGTTCTCAAAGATGTTCTATATGTCTACATTTTCTCATTAATTTCCACAAGTCACATTAATCTGTCAATATTGCTTACAGTACAACACTTCCATCGTTCATACATAGGTGATGCTTTATAGACACGGCCTATCTTAAAGCATATAGTATTTTTACCAGTTTCTATTCAATATAATGATTTATGAGAGAATAACAAAAGATATTAGCTATTTGGAAGCCTGATATTATATTTTAACAGTTTCTATACAATATAATGGTTTTGGATATGTCATGGCATTTTTGAGTATTTGAAACTACACTCCACCTCAACGTTTCCATGGTTTCAGCTATGTTCTTACTATTTGCACTCAAATACCATATAGCTCCAATGGAGTTAGATAAAACCATGATATTAATGTCAAGGCAATTGCAACTATGGTACTTCAGAGCCATTAAGTCATGGTTTCGGAAACCATGTTCAAACATCTTAAAATTATTGAGTTTAAAAAACATAAAAACTATATACAACGATTTATCGTAGAAAGTACTTTAACAAAGTGATGTATTTATCTATAAGATATTACAACTATCACACTATTACTGATTGGAAACACAATTGAAAAAATGAATTGGATGATAAAATACATGTAGTAACACATTAGTTTATCATAACCAATATAGAATACAAGGTATCTAATGTGTATTATGTTAGCAAATTGGCACACACATATATATCATATATAGAGAGAGAGTACATAAAGATAAACACTTTCGATGGGTCGTGCTAACTAAATCTATTCATGAATTTCTGATACTCATATTCGCTACATTCTAACTCTGTTGCACAGGCTGTTGAATTGAACCTTCTTGCTTGCAGAAACATGAGGTCAAAGCTATATGAGTTATGAGGAAAATAAACTCTTTTCAAGCAAGATGAAGATGCATCATTTTTTTCAAGGTGAGATATGATGTTGTATTTCTCTGGAGAGCACGGATTACACGTCACATGTGACATATGGCTGTGCCCCATCCAGCGTCCAACTTGCCTGGCTGTTGCCTGCGCTTCATATTGCAGGCCGGGCACTGCCAGCGCGCTGTATGTTGTGCATGCATGCTACCGCCTTTTGGTGACGGAGAAGGGGGAATCATTTGAATGGTACGCAATGCATGCACTGAGTGGAAGGCAACGATCTGTGGAACGTGCAGTAAGGCTGAGTCCATATCTCATATCTATATTTAAACTCTACTCTATATACAATGTAGTTACAGTGCTATTTTTATACTATAAACAATTATATAAACAATCTGTTAGATTTGGTCTAAAAAGTCCCACCGTGGAGGGATCTCACCAAGATCTTCGAGCTATGAGTACCGTCCCTACAAAACATTTGGAACCTCACACTAATATATATAGTCAAAACCGCTCCCGAGGCTACATTGCAGCAAGGGGGTGAGGGTGAGGAGATGAAGGCTGTTTGGACTTTGGATCACAGATTCACAGGCTGTAAACCCTTGTAGCCCGGAGGATTGTAAAAGGTAGATCTGGTTTTCTTCAACCAACTGCATCCCTCTTGCAGTCTTGCCACAGACAGCTCACCGGCGCCAGAGAGACTGCTCAACTATTGTGCTATACTGCTATAGGCTGCCAAAGCAGTATGAAGGGGTAGTGCAACTAGTTCTGTCTCCCAACATATTAAACCCCTGACTTTTTTTTTAAGTTTTTTGATCGATTTCTCAGTTTATGCTTCCTCTCAACGCTCAATTTGCTCTTGTAATCGGATCTAGTGGCAGGTTGTATTTGCACTCCAGGGCAATTTAAACATGTGGGGATGCTCCTCCCCTCCCGTTGATCCCTAAAAAAACTAAAGTAAAAGTTGGCATATGTATCACAATCCAATTGTCTAGAGAGTGAACATAGTTTATGTTGGATATGATACGCATTTTTAATGAGATTTATGAATGTCTTGGCCCATGTTGTGTAGTGGCCTTAGTAGGTGATGTGTTCCGGTGTGCATATACATCTCGTAAACCATTAAAAATATGTGATGTCTCATCATAATCTCTCACGTTTTGTAAACACTTCTAGATATGGCGAAGACCGCAAGTTGATGCTCTAAATTTTTCCGTAAACGGTTTTTATTTAAAAAATCGTGCTTGGTGTTTGATCTCGTTTTCACAAATATGCTATTAGTTTACCTGATTGAATTAGGTGCATGTTTTCATATTAATGAAAAAATGTAAAATTTCTCGCTCCTATGTTGGATGTTTTAATCATAAATTGGTAAAATGCTAATGAAATGTACAAGTCGGATTAAAAGGGCTCGTTTGAAGAAGCTGCATATCGCTCTACGTCCAAGTGTGTGGCATGCCGAAGCTGCGGTGGTCGATTCATTTGCCAAACATTTGGTGCAAAAAGTTGCAAGAGAGCTATTGGATGGCACCTAGATTTTTGTGGTGGGACAAAGATGCGTGGTGCTCCGACACCGAAACAAAATAATTGTGGCATAAGGGGGTGTTTGATACACCAACTAAAAATTAGTTAATAAAAATTAGAAAGTGTCCAAACGTCCCTAGCTAATTAGTAGATTGTGTCTTAGCTAAAAATTAGTTAGGTGTATCCAGACACCTCTCAATAGTTGAGGATCCAGCCAAATAGACCTAAAATATAGACTAAAAATAGCATGTTTGAATCAATTTAGAGCTTTTAAAGTTGGATAATGGAATCTACGCAGATCCAAAGTAGGCCCTAAATGCATTGAGATTGCGCGTAGTTTGTTTTTTGTTAAACTCATGAAAAGCACTATACTTACGTGGTGTTCGTATATATGGCTAAAGTTTAACCACTAAAGTTTAATCCATTTATAGCCAAACAGTGTAAGACTAATGTGAGACTAAAATTTAGCCTACAGATACAATCTATCTATTAGATCATTAGTCTATCAAAATGAGCTAAAGTTGGCTAACAGGACTAAAGTTTATTCCTCTGTAACTCTGTCTATTCTTGGATTCCGTTTATTGATAATCAGCTGCGCTGCAGAATTCTTCTATTTTGCATAACATATGCACTAGAATGTAATTTTTTTAGCGTGGAAACTTTTTGAGACACAATATACTCCATTCGAAATAAATCAATTTGCAGAATTGAGTCAAAGTTAAGTTTGACTATTAAGCCTTATATAAGAAAGGTGCACCAACTTATGTGTCATCATAACTTGGGGCCATGATATTTATTTGTCTGATCTATTAAATATAGTTTGACTATGACTTGTTTTTTACATGAGCAACTTTTTTAATAAAACAAATTATTAAATTTGTAGAAAAAAATCAACTGTGCTTGTGTGTTTGTGAGGGGTGGAGCATATAAATTGTAGCTGATCCAAAATAGACAAGTGGATTAGTGGAGACGCGCGGCAAGTGGAGACGTTTAGGTTAAATTCAGTAGATCGTCTATTCCATCGTCTATATTCAAACTTTACCTTATCGAAAATACAGTCAATGCGGTTTCCATACTATAAATGACTGTATAGAGCCCATTGATTTGGTCCCTGCGCAGCGCTGCCGATCCATGGAGCCAGCTAGTGTCTCCTGAAGCGAGAACACACGTTGCGCGCCCACGAGCTTATGGTCCGGGCCGGCGGTCACCTGCAATTGAGGGGATGTCCCAAGAGCATTCATTTTCATGTGGCCGGCTGAGGACGGGTTGTCTGGAGTTGGCTATTATGATGTCCCATGTCTGAGCGAGCCCGATGATAGATACTGCTGCTGCGCCGGCAATGAGGAGATCGCGAGGAATAATTTGGTGGGCGCACCACACTGCACACGGGCATCCGATGCAGGTGCCCGGCTGGTAGCCTCTCACGTTACTGTCCTGGCAATTGGACGCCATCTAGCAATCTCGCAGAAACGCTAGGCCGAATGCTTTGCTCTCCTTGTACGAAATCGTCCAGTTTTTTTTTTCCAATCTACCAGGTATTGTTCTCCGATCGTGTATGCTGTGCAAAGCATTTCTTTGAAGAGTAGTCTCCTACTAGATGCTAGACCAAATTAAGCATTCCACTGAACGACCACAGCCCGTGTAGTCTCCTACTAGATGCTAGCTAAGTAGCTAAGCCATATTGCTTGTGTTTCTTGGACATGCTGCTGCTGGTAGACCGTCTGTTTTGATCATATCAATCCATGATGTGCTTGCAGATTGCCCAACGCCATTGCACATCATGCAGTGCAGAGCATCCATCGTTGCGAGTACAGTACTACTGTGGAATGATTCCCTGAGCCAAACTGAACCAGGGGAGAGATGCGCCAAATAAAGCAGCACGCAGCAGTCTTTTTAGAAGCTTTGCCTTTCTTTTCGTGCGCCCGCCCGCCCGGTCTGCATGTCGTCGCAGGCAGGCAAAGCGATTTCGATCCATGTACTGGTGGTAGTACACAGCTTGCGTCGGCACTTGGTACCAGGGTGAAAACCAAAAGGCGTCCCTCTGTCCTCTTGCAGGGGCGGCGTCAGGTAGGAAAAAAAAAACTCAAAAGCTCTGCTCCTCGTCTTTCTTCTTTTCAGGGCAGCAAGATACGGATTTATGCTGCAGAACAGCCGCATCTAGTACGCACTGGTACTCATATTCAAGAGTAATTTACTGTATTCATTCACGAGCCGGCTGCTTTCTTGCGTACACAGTTATAGGCAGACAGATGTGCAGGCTGCTCAACCCCCAAACAATGGCGAGTAGTCTGCGAGGCTATAATTCCAGAAATAACTTCAACACAAAAACGACGGGTTTCAGAGCACCCCAACACATGTAGTCATGTACAATCCCGGTTTAGTACTGCAGACAGAGAGCTTAGCCTGAAGGAAATCTGGTAGTGACAGCGGAACCTTTGCTGTCGGCAGGGCCGAGACAAATCCACAGATTCTGTAGCGCCACTACTGTTGTATTGTTACCCGTCTGCAACTGCAACTCTGCATGTGGCGAAGGACAGAAGGCCGGGGCAAATGGATGGATGATGCAGCAATGAGCTGCCCAGCCGGATTCCAGCGTACATCACCATTGCAGGTCCTAAAGCCAGATTCTAGGTAGGAACGGCACTACCTTTTGCCGGTTACCACCGGCTGACGAGTTTCTGAGGAATCTAGGCTGGATTACGGCAAAATCCAATCACGCCGTTCAGCAGTACAGATCTGTGAGGGGACAAGATACGACACTACAACTAAAACACGCCCATTTCTTCGTTCTTATCTCCACAACACAGAAGATCCAAGATCCTCAAATGGATAATTGGAGCCTTGGTTTTATGCTGTATGCATGCCCTCTATACGGGTATGATTCACTTATCTGCAGAGATGATCGTATGATCCTTTTGTGAAATGTCAGGGGAGAGGTTACTCGAGATCCAGCTATCCTGACTCGCCGGGAGCAATCCACACTCTAACCTGATGGCTTCCAGGAGCTGCGGTGATATCACCTCCTTTTCTTCTCCATCCGTACTGTTTTCCTTTGAGCTTTTCTGGGCCACTTCTGCTCCCCAACCTCTGTACAGAATCACTTTGTTTGTTTCTCGTGACACTAGAACCGATCCTGTTGCCTCCTGTTCCCATTAGACGTCAAAGAAGTTCAGATGAATCTGGGGGTATTCAGGATCTAATGATCTAATAATTATTCTCTGTTACAAGTAACAAACCTCTAGTTCTGATATCAGCTGCTGAATTGGAGTTCCATCTGCTCTGTTCTTAATATTCACAATAGCAAGAGGGTGCTTCTTGAAGTGTGTTTTTATTGTTTTTGCAACTCCTGTGATCACATTATTCCTCCCTATGACATGAATCGGATGCTCAGCAAAGCAATTTAAAGAGCGCAAACAATAACTGGGATAAGATCAACAAAAATACCTATGGAAAGGACTGGTCGCTTCTTCATTTTAAGGGCCTGCTTCCTTAGCACAAGCCTCTCTTGATTTGAGAGTGGTGTAGCTCTCGAAGGCAATATAGAAGCAGATTTCACATCTGACGATTTTGGCCCATTCACATCTTTTGAGTCACCTTCATGGTGACTATTTGGACTGGACGTCAGAGTAGAGCTATGCTGGTTTTGCTGCAACATCAGTTCATCAGCATCAGCAGGGAACAAAGCTATATGGTGGGAAAGCGGACAAACTCACATGTCTGATCAGATTATTGATTGAAACTGCAACTGCACTATAACTCCCAGACAGACATGGACCTGTAGTCGCAGAAGAATCATTTTCTAGCTTGTCGAAACAGACTTTGCTCTGTAAAATGCAATGTGCAGTAACCACATCAGTTCACCGTATAATGATAGAGGAGCAAACTACAACGTAAAGAGTGTATAAGGAAGGACGAGTGACCTGCATGTCATCCAAAGGAACTCCAGATTTGGTTAAATTTAAGGTTCTATCAGTCTCAATCTCAACTGAAGTGCACTCAACCTCTGGTTCTGAACTCATGGGAGCAACTTCAGGCACTTCCTTGACCATTTATATTGAAACAAACAAATCAGGCATTCATGGAATAAACTGGGCAGTGATTGGACTACATTGAAGTTAGAATATGTTTACTTCGTTCTGCTGCTGTAGTGTTCCAGAGTTGACACTAGGACCATGCACGACCTTGTTATAGTAGCTGGAATTCATCTGATCCTTCAAGTAGTCAATATTCTTTGACAGCTTAAGCACATGAACCTTGAGGGACTAAAATGAACAAGAGAATGTTCAGAATCCCAAAGAATGTAAACACAAAAGAATATAAGAATTTAATGAATATAAATCGCACCTTACAACGTTGGTTTTCCACGGAACGCTTCAAAGCATCCCTTTTACTCAACAAAGTTTTTGGCCTTAGAGTTGATGGCCTCTGGTAGTTCTTTCCTCTATATACTATTATAGCATGTCCTTTGCTCACTTTTTCTACTGCCACCAAAATACCACCACTCTCTGCCTCCAGAGTTCGAGCAGCATATTCAACATCTTTAAGGCGGTGTTCTTTACATATAATCTTGACAAGTTCGCGATACTTCCAATGAAGATGCATATTTTCAATAGTTCCATCAAAAACTCCTCTCCTACCTGCAAATCAATTAAACAAGGATATTACAGGACCAAAACAAAATGGAGATGAACATAAAGCACATGTAAGTGGGAAAGCCACTTTGTCGAGAAACTACAAATATCTTTCTATTGACCTAGCTACACAATATAAACTTTCCATAAAGATGAGCTCTGTAATACATGCACACAATTTGCATTTGACTTGGTGTAATCAGGATGTTATATATGTTCCTGAACTAGCACTGCAGCTTGTTACTTGCCTTGGCGGGGAACATGCTATTATCCTTGTAACATGTTGGCCGCCATCTTTCTGGCCATGTTTGGACCAGACAGGAGTGAGTTGTCATTGCTGGTAAAGTGGTAACAGACACATTGCGATATAGAATGACATGAAAGCAGAAGGCTCCCAGATGATTCACAAGAAATGAAAGAACTAATCCAAATTTGTGCGCTTCAAGCAACAGAAAACCCACGTAGGGCTCACCATGCTCATTTCAGAACTAGGAAAATAATCAGAAATTATTGGAGTATTGTTAATGTTCAGTAAACTTAAACCAGTTTTGAAAGAAAAGGATTTTACATCGTATTTCAACCTGAAAATCTAGTTAAAGCCACGAAATGGACAATCTAATTGTTTGCATGCAGAGGCACGAACAAGTTTCCATTTTCTAAAATAAAAGAGGTTGTGTTCAGAACAGAAGTGTGCATTGTGTGGTTGAGGAGAATACCTACCTAGCAGCAGAAATTGTTTCATCTTTAATCCAACTTTTCTCAGCATGTACCTTTCCTCTTCCGAGATAGCCTCTCTAGCTTCAGCTTTCGAAGGCCGAGATGCCTTTTCTAGTTCTTCAAGAAGTTTTTCAGCCTTCTCTTTCTCTGCTATGGCCTGACAAGTAGTTTGGATATATATCTGGTAGCAGATGTATAGAAAAACAAACATGACAACTGAAAGAATACCTGAGATAATCTGGTCTCGACATTCTGGGCAACAGTACTAAGAGATTCAGCTCCATTCTTTGTGACGGAAGTTTCCTCTCCATGAACGTATACCAAGACATTACTTGATACCTTCAGTACAGAATCATCTTGAGTAGGCATGCTTTCTTCAATGTTAGGCTTGGGCTCGTAGATTGTTCCCAGCTTTCTGCGCTTTTCTATTGCCAGAGAGACAGCTTGGGGGAGGAAATCTTTCCCTCTGTACAATACAATCGACTCCTTATCCCGTGATAATAGGGTTCCGCCTGTCAAGTCCTGCAACATTAAAGTATAACAGCGTGGCTTAGCATTCTGATTTTGAGAATGGATAATCTAAGTACAGTAAATAAATAGTGAAAGCTGGAAGTTCCAGGTACATTTAGATTACACCAGATGCTAACATATATTTCACTGATTTCTGATCATATATGGAGGGCGATGAAGAAATGTACAAAAGGCAAGGAAGAATCATACATGACACTTTACATCTCCAAATCTGATGACATGTGACACAAAAGGCAAGTTAAACTCTGGAACTTTTACCAGAATATAACAGGAGCACACAAAAAAATTATCATATCGTAAAACTTTAGGCATTGGGCACTGAATTGGTTATCACCTACCTACCTTTAATTCTTCAGTTATGATCTCAGTATCAGCGCTCTGTGCATCTCTCTTGATTGCAATCTTTGCTACCTCGCATCTTTCCCATAGCTTGATCATGGATGCAGCCAATCCTTGAAGGTTACTGCTTCTTCCTGAAAAGTGGACACCACAATTAATACTAGTGATCCTTACCAATATTGTCAAAGAAAATGGAAAAGAGCAAAGTACCAAACATTACCAAGTGCGTAATGGAAAGGCAAAGGATGAGATAGTCTCCTAAGGATAGTCATTTCTCTGTCTGTTAGCTTAGGCGGCACACCTGAAGGAAGAAGGCGAAAAGGCCTACGGTAACCTGGCACAATAGCTGGCAACAAATCAGCATCCACCGGAAGGGGATTATACCCCCACCAACCAGAAAACCTTGGGCCCAACCCATCAAGTAATTTATCCGCTTCATCTGCAACTTTGACCTCCCCAGGCAACTGTAATCGAAACTTATTTGGAGAACCAACACCAGCCACTAAGGATGACCGATCTCTAGGACCAACTTTACTAGGACGATTAGCATGAGTGTTTACATGCAATCTCACATGTTGTTCGTTTGGAGCTCCAGTTCTGATGTCCAAATTCCCCTCTTGTGGATAAAAAGCAAGCCGTTTGGTAGATGATATAAGGTTAGTTGTATCTTTTTGTCTGCTTAAGCACCGGTCCAAATATCCTATGGTCTGATCCTTTGCCTCTCCTTTGCCCCTCTGTTCTGCACATTCTATAACAGGATTCTCACTACTCTCCTCATGACTGATATCATGTTGTGGGATAGCCTCATCCTCCTCCCCACAGCTACCTAGCTTTACTGATTCTATACCAAGATCCTCATCCTCAGAACTGCTCTGATCTGATGATTCTTTGTCAAGAAAACCATCCATCCTTTCACTGTGATGAAAGTAGGGATACTTATAATTTGTTCCTCTATACAATATGATGGTACTCCCAGATCTCCAAATGACTAAGCCTCCAGTTTTCCTCTATCACGCAAAAAAAAAAAGGAAAAAAACAGAGCATGCTGAACTGTCAATGCAAGTAAAAAATAGTTGGTTGCAACCACATACTATTTCTATCCTACTCCCTCCATTCCAAAATGTAAGGTGTTTTTAGTTCTGTCCTAAGTCAGACTTCTTTAACAAAAATGCACCAGCATCTACAACATCAAATTAGCATCATTAACCACCATGAAATGCCTTGGTAGTTTATTTGTTTAGTATTGTAGGTGTTAATATATTTTCCTATAAATTTAATCAAAAGTAGATAATTTTGACTTCAGACAAAACTAAAACACTTTACATTTTGTAATGGAGGGAGTACAATTCATCCGTCAAATGGAGCTTGAAACAAAATCTATGTCGACAAAGCAATACTTTTGTGCAGGCTAATACATACACCTCGATCATATCATTTCAAATTCATCAGCAGCATTTTAATCAAAGATTTGCTCATTTCTCCAAACTGATAACTTCACAGCAAGAATGTGTAATCACGTACAAGAAATATGATAACCTATAAAACCATGAAATGAATTTTACAGTGGTGTTCGACATAACCAATCACCATTATACCCAGAAATACACTGATTTTCTGAGCATGTTATCCAGGAAAAAAACATGAGTGAATTGCATGTCAGGTCCTTAAACTTTTTCCGCTATACCATCGGGGTCCATGAACTTTTAAAGCGCACAACTAGGTCTATGAACTTTTCGTGCTATACCATCTAGTCCAACAAAGGTCAGTCAGGCAAACTCTGCCTACATGGACACGCCCGCACATGCCACCGTGGCTGGCGGCATCACGCGAGTCGCTCACGGAGCGGCCACGCTGGGAGGGTGCATCGGCGGCGGTAGAGCAGGGTGTCCACCTCCACACTGTCTCGCTCTTGTCGTCGACTCGTGGCCACGCTCGCCTAGCTCTCCGCCGACGCGCACCTCCTCGCCGCCGCCTCTCCTACCGCAGAATCCACTGCAGACGACCTCATCTCGCGCCTCTGCCTAGGCTCCGCGGTGTTCTGTGCAGCGGCGCTGGATGAGCTGGCGAGATGAGGTTGTCCGCAGTGGATTCGGCAGCAGGAGAGGCAGATGAGGATGGGGCGGGCGCGGCAAAGAGGCGCGCATCAGCGGTGAGCAAGGCGAGCGTGGCCGCGGGTCGACGAAAAGAGCGAGACGGTGTGGAGGCGGCCGCACCAATCTACCGCCGCCGGCGCACCCTCCCCGCACGGCCGCTCCGCGAGCGGCCACGCGATGCCGGCAGCCATGGTGGCACGCGCGGGCGTGTCCACGTAGGCAGAGTTTGCCCGACTAGTCTCTGTTGGACCCAGATGATATAGCGGAAAAAGTTCATAAACCTAATTGTGCACTTTGAAAATTCATCCATTTAAAGACCTGGCGTGCAATTCACTCTATGCGATCATATGCACCGACCACGACGCATTGGCATTCGCCGTCACGTCCAAAACAGTGCACGGCCAACAGCGGGGCTGCAATAGAACTAACCAATGCGATAGTTGGACATGCACAGACAGAAGAACAAACATCACAGGGAGCACTGACCTCGAGAATCTCATGCGTGCGCTTCATGTTCATGGCCCATACGTCCTCGCACCTGACCTTCACGACCTCCATGTTCCGCCACCGCTCGTGTATCCCGTTCACGATCCCCTCAGTGACGCCCGCCTTCCCCAGCTTGAGCCGCTTCCTCACCCTGATCCCGATCCCCTGCAGCCGCCGCAGCTCGTCCCGCGGTAGCGCCAGCTCCGCCGCGGAAGGCGGCGCCGAAGCTGACCCCGCCGCATCCGTCCCGCGCCCTCTCCTCCGCCGCTGCGCCGCGGAGCCGGACTCGCCCTCTCCCGTGGCCCAGCTCGGGTCTAGCGTGGAGCCGACGCGGTGGCGTGGGAGCTGGGCCGGGGTGGGAACGAAAATCTCGCCGGGGGAGGAGGGCCCAGCCGCAGTGCCCGCACCGGGGGACGGGGCCGAAGCGGGGGGCTCTGGGGTGGCTTCGATGTAGCCTAGGCTGCGGAGCTTATCGGAGATGCGGCGGAGAGCGGACTTGCCGAGGAGCTCCGGCGAGGGGGACGCGGAGGTAGAGGCGGAGGCCTGGACAGGACGGAGGCGGGCGTGGGCTTTGGAGGCGGAAGTGGAGGGTAGAGAGAGGAGGAGAGGGGACGGGTGCGGGGAGAAGGAGAGGAGCATTTGCGTGGGAAAGGTGGAGTGGGTGGGACGCAGGAACGGAGGGAGAGGACGAGGAGGATAAGGCGTCGATCGTCGAGACTGGAGAAGAGCTGAAGAGGTAGGCTGCGGAGCGGAGGTAGGGGATGACAGGTGCCTTAAGATTGGTGTGTCGTTGAATGTCTGTGAAATCTCGACGGATGTTGTCAACTGAACATGTTACACCAGTCACTCCGAGTTTACTGGAACGAGCATACGAATATATTGGATGGACTGTATATGGTCATGTAAACCATTATTTCGGCATTGTAAAAATATTATATATAGAAAGGAGTTTGAAATATCCTATGCAGCTGCCGTCAGTCTAGCTTTTCTGTGTGGAGTTTAATTATGGACAGGGTGATAGATTAGCCCCCTAAATTCAGCTTCACAGACAAAAGCACCATGTAGAAGGGGCTTTTTCATATGAGAACACTCTTTTAATCAATTTTAAGTTTATTTATGGTACAATTTTTTAAGAGGTATAAGAGGGGCTCCATAGACCTAGTGGCGGTAGGAGGTTCGACCATGCACATGTTAATACTCCCTCCATCCAAAAAAATGTTTTTAAATCATGTGTAAATATCTAATTGCTCGTCTGATTAAAAAGGTTTAATAGATATTATTTTTTAAAGATTTCATTCATATTCATAAGCATCTTAAATATAATTTATTGAAAGGATCTAGATGTCGCCCAGAGGGGGTGAACAGGCGATCCTGAAAAATAATACAAACTAAAAGTAGAGATAATTAACAGATCGGTTCCACCGGTGTGGACCGGTTGAACATGTCTCCCCACCGGTCGGGAAAAAAACTGAATTGATCTCTAAATCTATGCACATAAATTAGAAACCGTAAGTTACTAGAGCTTCTTTAAAGTTAGTTTTTGTAGATCGGAGAGGAGCTAGCCTTGATTCATGCACAGACAAGAGATCCACACAAAACTTGCCAACACAAGTGAAATAGCTCAAAAACGATCAGAACAAGAAAAACACAAACGAGCACACAAGACAAGGATTTATCCCGATGTTCGGGCACAACACCAAGGTGTCCGTACGTCCTCGTTATTGATGAACCCACAAAAGATTGGATTCGCAAACCCTCTCCTCTTCTCCCCAATCACCAAGATCGTCGGAGAGTATTTACTATGAATTGCTCAAAAGACCACAAGGAGATGGGTGTTTCAACGGGCGACGCCTAGCTGCCTAGGAGCACGAGGCTTCAAAAGTACAAATAACACATGCTCCAAGAATGCTCGACAAGCTCCACAGAGTGCTCAAGGGGTGGATGATGCTCTCTTGTGCTCACAAACTCTCAATCTTTTTCTCTCTCAACACAACTCAAAGATTTTGCATCGGAACCTCACAAAAACCGAGATGGGAGAGCTCCAATGGCCGCTAAAAGTGTATTCTTATGGGGAGAGTCGGCAGCAATGGAAAGAGGGGTGAAGGGGTATAAATATCCACCCTTCAAAAACTAGTCGTTAGTGTGCTGGTGCAGTGCACACCAGTTGAGCTGGTGGAGCACCGGTGGAACCAGTGGGACAATTTGAAAACCAACAAAAACGGCAGACCGGTGCCGAAGGCGCCCGACTGGTTGGACCGGTCTGACCTCCGGTTAGGCAACAATCTAGGCAGACCGGTGCCCGGAGAGTCAGACCGGTACCGCTGGTCAGACCACCGGTCAAGCAACAGATTGGGCAGACCGGTGGAGTGACATAACCGCCTAGATTAACCCGGATTTAGTGCTTAATCACCAGATCCGGACTAACCTCGGTAGTCCTTCAGGATGTAGGTATCCTGACTTGGCCTTCCCATCCGGATCGAGCTTGATTTTTTGGGCGACTCTCGAAGGAGTCCACATGTTACAACATACACATCACATTTATTACACAAGTTAAAATATTACACATAGGGTTTGGTACTTATTACATTCCGGCTGATAAGTTCTTCATCCATTTAAACAAAAGTAGCATAGTTCCCATGTTACTTCAACTCATGCACACACCTAACTGCTTCAGTTGTAGCCAAGCTTAGATCAGAAGAAAGGAGGATTCAGATAAGGGTCTCATTCAAACCACGTGTATTCCGCACCTGTAAAATAATAGGCAAGAAGCCTGAGTACTAATTACTCAGCAAGACTTACCCGACTACTGGGTCGAAACCCGACTTCCTAACTCAGGCCGGGGTGGTTAGGTCAACTCACACTGCGGCAGGCCTAATAGCAAATCCTTAGCTTTAGAATTTAGTTCACCCTTTTAGTTATTACCTGATCATGCTAAGTTATTCCTACTCTACTAACCCACCAGGACCCACCAAGACAAACATGTTGTCAAACATTCATCATTAACAAGATCAATTCTCTTACTACGATGTTGGTCGCGATCAGACAGCTTACAACTGGCAAGCCACAGACGATTCGAATCGGTTTTCCTCCTCTCGAGAGGGATACTCAAACACCCGTCATATGTGTGTACACCGACCCCACATACGACAACCCAACATCCAGTGCCACCTAGCCGGAACCATCCTCACCGAACCCGGGTGTCAGTCCTTCGACACCCGCCCAACCTCCTCCTTCCAGTTGGTCTCGTCTAGTTCCGCACTTAGGTACAACAGGACGAAAGACTTACCGGAGCCCGTTAAGGACGGTAAGTGAATGAGGCGCGTTCGGCCCAACCAGGCCACACATCGGACGGCCTTATGCGACACAGGCAGGATCAGGGTCCATAGCAAATAATCATAACTTGTAAAGTACGAAAGCGAAACTGATCCCGCCGCATGCCTGTCAATTTATTAGACATCTTCTTATTCTTAACCAATAATTTGCTGTAAAAGATTTCCTTCCTAGGCCTTTGCCACCTAAGCCATCTACTGAGCATATGATTATATGCTGGGTAATGAGTCATCATGCTCTAGGGTTTCAATCAATTCATAACTCTAATGCACAAGTATAACTCTGATTTAAATTAAGAATTTAAGAAAACTGGATAATGCACCGGGGCTTGCCTTGAGTCACAGGATCGGCCTCTGTCGGTGACTCGGAGTCTCCTCCTGCAGGTATGAAGGATGCCTCGGTCGCACCGGCTTCCGGATTTTCCGTTGCAGTGGAAGAATCTTCAACTGGAAGCGGTGGGACCAACGTGCCTAAGTTGATGACATGCAGGAGTTTTAAAATATGAGGATGATCAACCTGTTGAAAAAGTAAAATGTACCATTTTCTAAAGAAAAAGGGTGGTTGGGGTTAAACATGGATATTTTTCGAATCAAGATGATTGTCCTAAGCTTTAAATGAATTACCAGGTATTTTTAAATATTTTTAAATAATTTTTAAAGCTTAGATGAATTTTTCTAAGAATTTTTGAATAATAAAAATGGATTTTTGAATTAATTTTCTATTTTTAATGCTCTTTATGAATTTTTCTGCATTTTTAAATAAAGGCTAAATTTTTAAAATATATAAACTCTAATTTACTTTCTTTTTGGAATTACCAAATTATTTATATGAATTAATAAATAATTTTTCTAATTAAAATAAAACATATTACATTAAAGCAAAATAGATAAACAATTTAAAATTAAAAGGAAAAAGAAAAACAGAATTACTGTTGAAATTCGGCCCAGCCCACAAAAAGAAGAAAGCAAAAAGTTCTAATTTCCCCCTCCAAAAATCGTCTGGGTTCCCCTTTCGGCCTGGCCCGGCCCGAAGTGGGCCGGCGGCCTGCCTCCCCTAAGGCGCGGCCCAGCCAGAGCCTTTCGGCTCGGCCCCGCCGGCGCGCTATCCGGCAGGCCGGCCTGCCGGGCGGAAGGCCCAGCTGGGCTGGCGGACCGGCGTCGCCCGGCTCACCCGGCCGCCCGGCGCCCGGCCATCTGGCGCGGCGGAGGCCTCGGGCGCGGCGCGAGCTCCTCTCTCTTTCACTCCCCTTTTCCCCTTCTTTCCCCCTTTCTCTTCACTTTGGGGTCGCCGCCCGCCGCGGCATGGCGAGGTAGCCTCGCAGCGGCGGTGCTGCCCGCGGCGACCTACCTTCTACGGCGCGGGGTGCGCGCAGTCGCGGCGCACCCGATTAGGGTTCCCGTGCGCGGGGACCGCGGCGGCGACGCCGTGGAGGCCGCGGCGCCATGCGGGGCTCCGAGTGCTCGGGCCGGCGCTCGGCGTGGCGCAGAGGGGGAGGAGGGAGCGAGGGTGGGCTTACCGACACGGGGTCGCTGCGGTGACGGCGATGGAGGCAGCCGCGACGGCGCGGGGCTGGGGGCACTCGCGGCGCGGGAGCGTGGGAGTGCTGCTCCCCGCGCGCCGTGGCGGGGAAGAAGACCCCGCCCCCCGCGGTCCCACCTGTCAGCGCTGCCTGACAGGGGGCGCGGGCGGCGGGGGGGCTGGCCGCCACGCGGACCGCCGCCGCCGGCTGGGCTTCGCCCAGCGGGCGCGTGGCCGCGGGCTGGCCAGCGGGCCCGCGGTGCTTCCCCCCCTTTCTCTTTTTTTTTTACTTTTACCCTTTTCATTTTTAACCCTAGATTTTGACATTTTTCAACAGGGGTCCAAATACAAAAGTGAAAGGGCTTAATTTAAACTACCCTTTCACATTTTTGCCCCTGGAAAACTCCAAATTTTTAAAAAGGCTTCAAATTTAAATTTGAATCAAATTTTTGAAAGAAAATTATTGTAAATTGCAAATGCACTTAAGTATTTAAAAAAAATACGGAGTATTACAGGTGGTGGCCAGGCCAGACCGACGGTGCCGGCGATACAACCGTTGGTTAGAGAGGTAGAAACTAAAACGGCCATAACTTCTCACTTTGAAACCCAATTTAGATGATCTTGGACATTCTGGAAAGCTTATTTAGAGGGCTATGCAACCAACTAAGAATAAGCTCCAAGACCACCAAGTGCAAGTGTTGTGACAAGTGTTTATCTCAAATTAGCACATGTGCTTAGTTAGATTGAGCACGGAGACTTGTCAAAACATCCAACGCTGCATCCCTCTTGATAGTGCGTCATACCTATACTCAAGATCAATAATAAAATCTATTCCAAACACTTGAGCTTGATATCTTCAATCTTGCCACACTTCTTCAAATTCACCAAATCCAGGCTTGCAATAATATCCATCATGTTTCATCTTGAGCTTAGTCTCCTTGAGCCAGTGACTTGAGATTCTTCAAATTCTCAAGCCACTTTGTGATTCAACAATAATTTATGCTTTGCAACTTATAACCACCCATGAATTTGGTCCCTTGGTGCCAAGCCATTTGCTCGCGCTTATCCATTGCTAATCCAATCGCCAAAACCCACACAGCGGACTAGTTGTACTTTTACTTACCTTTTTTAGAAAAATTGTATTGTTTTGTTTTCAAAAAAGATGAGTGATCAAAGATTTCTGCGTGTTTCAAAAATGGCTTCTTTTCTGGGACGAAGGGAGTACAATATTGAGACATATATATTTGGTCAGTTGATTTGTAGGTGTTTCGCGAAATTGACATTATTATCTTGTGTATGTTTTCGGTTGTCTGTTGCAATGCATAAGCACAGTCCGGAAGAGAGAAATTATTATATACTCATATTTGAATGATTATTGGGCTCCATGCTATAAACCACGGGTATGGAATAATAATACTGTTCCCTCCACCCCAAATTCTAGGAGATTCTAAGTTATGAATAGTTTCGTGCATCATTCCGTGCGCATATATTTGTATGTCTTTAGATTCATTAACATTCACGTAAAATATTGACGGAGGAAATAAGGATCAAAGCTCATTACATTTTGGAACAAAGAGAATATTATGCAATATAAATAAGTTGGCTTATAAGAAAACAATGACCGTTTCTTACGAAAACCTCTTTTAGATTTATATTGTACCGAACTGCACGCACATAGCAATTGTTTATAATAATAGCCCATCTCTTCGTGTAAGCTATTTGCATAGATGCACCGCATCAGGCAATGATACACATAGCTTTATCCACATCATATATTAATAATAGCTACTACATCCATTTCTAGATATTCCAGACGCCAGTATTTTCTTTAAAACGGATAAAAACAAAGGAATTTTAGAGAATTCAATTTCTTTAGATTTTTTCCTATACGAGCTTGTTGAACAAAGAACCGAATCATACCAATTTCCTAAAGTTCATATGGAATGCTATCCTCGTAGCATTGCTGGATAAATCATACTGATTTCTTTGAAATTCATATGGAAAGACATCTCCGTAGCGATGTTGGAGGAAAACAAGCATGTGTCTAATTTTATGTTTTTCTTCGTGTCTTGCATTTCTATATTTTTTGGCGCATGATTTAAAGATAGGTTTTGTGATTTTCATATATTACAAATTTAAATCACTACGGAATTTCAGTTACATGGACATTCTAACTTTGTGTTTTTCTATAATTATTATGTTTTGAGTCCCCAAAACCCAGTGGCCAGGAAGGATCCATGACCATGTATACCACGATCAATACAAAGGAAACCTAAAAAAGTCGAATTAAAAAGTTACTAGTAAAAATAATTCAGAAAGCGGATCGAAATCTGAAAGGCAAAAGGCCGTCTGTACCCGCAGCGGCACCATAGCGAGGTGCGAGCCCCTCGTCCCCTCTCCCGTCCCAAGCGCCGGTAAACTGCGTCTGCGCGCACGACCCCGATCTCCATTCCCCGAAACCCTAGCCCTGCCCCGGTCGAGCCGCGCCCCACCCCCCACGCCTCTCTAGGGTTCCGGCGGGAGCCGTACTCTGCGCGTGGGCGGCGGCGGAGATGGCCTCCTCGTCAGCGTCTTCGAGGCACCAGGTCACCATTACGCTCGGCCGCAGCGGTCAGGTGAGCCATCCCGCATCGGTCAACACGTGCTCTAAAGGCCAGTCGGATTCCCCCCGAGTTCTTATTCTCCATTGCGGATTCGCCTAGCGCGTTCATGGTTCGAATTTCGATTGATCAGAATTAGAGCAGATTCTCTCGCACACCACATAAAAGTAGAAGAAAAAGGGTAAGAAGGAAAAAAGGAGCGGGGCAAATGATATGCCGTGTAGCATGAGCTAACCTTAGATTGGGTCTAGTGTGCGGGGTATCGGGTATTAGCTGGAGAGATGATATGTGTTTTGTTGTGTCATGTACTCATATGACTGATGCGTGTTGTTGGATTGGTTATTGTCTGCCGAGGGTACAATCTTACTGTGTAGCGCAACTCAAGGGATGATGGTGCAACTGTGGGAAAAGGGCGTAATTTGTGGGTAAGTGAAAACTTTGTAGCATGAAGTTTCTAACTGTTGGGGGAATGGGGGTTGTGCTCACACGAGATGACGAGAATCACCTGTATGGGTGTTCCAATGTTGTGGGACTTAGTTGACGATTCTCTAGATCTCCTGCAGTGAGATTACCTGTTTCTCTTCAGTAAGAGAATGGTGATGTGTGCATTATGGAATTAAATGCCAAGGGATGGAATTTGTTGATGCATGTTATGTTTATTCTTTATGTTGCTAGTATGCATATGAGATGAGCATCGCTTGAATGACTAGAATTTTTTTCTGACATTGGGGGAAACAATAGAATCTTGTGTAATGGATTATGTCTTACATGTTTCTTCTATAGGGCATGGCCTTTGAATTACCGTTAATCCGTTATTGGTATCTGTTGTCATGTTGAAAATTAACAGTATCATGTATGCACAATTGCTTATTCTGCATTCATATCTTTATGTTGTTAGTTGTAAGGTCTAAACAGCATATAGGCACACCATATCATTCCTTATCAGTATGATTCGTTATTTCCATTCAAACCACTCATGCAACCTCTTCTACTATGCATTTTTAATAACTCTGTATAGTGAATTGTTGTAAACTAACTTGGATTCAGTGTCCAAATACGAGAACAACACAATTATTTGTATGTTTAGGTAACCTAAGCGTCAATCGTACCCCCAGTCCATCGATTAGGACTATGCGGCAATTAAAACATTCAGGTGGCCAGGTGGGAGCGCAGGCTGCGGATGTGAGTGCGCGCACGCGAGAAAAAGAGTGTGCCAGGAGAAAAGTGAATGATGGCTCTGTTTGCGCAGGCCACATCGCTATTTGCTCTTCTCACATCACATTGCAGCTTCTTTTGCACCGCTGCCTTCACTCATCAAGTCGCTGCTGGTTATGTGGGGAGCAGGAAAACACTGCCACCTTCAATCCTCCACACCTGTCGAACAATCACCTAACGCGAAATGATAGTCGGCGGTGAGCAATCGGTGGCCACTATGGCACTATTGAGAGTGGGGGCAGCGAAGGAGAAGGAAGAGTTGTGGCGGCAGCTTGGTATGTATGGGAATGGGAGTATGAAGGGGTAAGTGGCTTAGGGCATGTGGTGGCTTTACTGGACCAGAAAAGAGCAGACTGATGGACTGTCTCTTCTTAATTTCCTTCCTTTTCCTTTTATACTTTTCTTTTATCTTCGTATCTTTATTAAATACAAACACATAATCATATTTAAATAATCCACGTTTACTCAGCCTAGGTGCCTAGCACTTTCTTGAACCTTGTTTCGATTCGATATTGCATTCATGATCTTATTTAAGGTTTTCCATGATATAAAATGCTAGCTGAACTGATGCCATGCCCTTGCATTGCATACATCCCTTTTGCAACTTAATGTTTCCCGAATCTCGATGGATTTTGATGTCAGCTTCTTTGCCTTAATTTTGTTCACCACAGGTTGTCAAAAGGAGGGCTATATCTGATATTATTGATGATGATGAAGTGCCATTGTCGGGGAAAAAGCGGTCTGTGAGGGAGAGATTAGGAAGTAGTGTTTCTGATTTTTATGAAAGCCAGCAGAGAAGCAAAAGGTGTCTTTCTTGGATCTTCCATTTCCGTTGTTTCTAAAAGGCTTCAGAGTTTTTACCCATATTATAGTATGTACAGAGGATTCTTTGCACATCACGTAGGGTAGGGATACAATTTGTTTTTTTCATGGTACTTCGCCCCCAATTTTGTGTCATGGTTTCAGATTCACAATGTTAAATCCCAATCACTCAAACTAATTTCTTCTTGTATATTAGTGTCAACTCCACGTCTCCACCAGTGCCATGTAGTCTACGCATTTGGGTTACAACCATTGCTAACAATAACATTTTAACAATTGATTTGTGATAATCTTAAGCAGATGTCTATTAATTTACTGATGACTCAGATACTGTTTCCTCAGATGCTGTTTCCTCTTCGAGTGTGACATTGACCCTAGTATTATCTTAAGTCCTTGATCTAGCTCCTGTTTGTATTTTTTAGCAAAATATAGATAATCTATATATATTGACGTGTACGCCTTTGTCATCCTTCTATTCAATTGTGCACTTGACTGCATGTTCCTCCATTGCATATTACATCCATTTTAATCCATGTTTTTCCGTTAGCTTATATTTGTAAACCACTTGCTTTGAAGGCCATAGTGCATGTGGTTCCATTACTGTCTCCATTTTTTTTACATTCCTTCACTGCAAGCTGTTGGGCACGCTATGGCTGTTTGCCCGTTTCTCCCGTAACCTGTAATTGATTGCTTAGTCCTCTCTTTCACTTTGCAGGCGTCAAACAGAACGTAGTAGTCCACGTGGAGATGACAGTTCAGGTGATGATAAACCTTAACTTGTAGCTGATTCATTATACATTGAGTTGAATATGTCTGACACTACTTACTTTGTTGCGTTGGCCCGCAAAATATTTGAAGTTCACCAGGTTGGGAAGGATGATCTGAGACTGAAACTCATGAGGAAAGGCATGTTACAGAGGAGCAATGGTGGTGCAGAACAGCGTGGAGTGGATCTCCGTGAAAAGCTTTCTCGAAATCATAAGAATTCACCAAGATATGATGCAAGAGGCCATGCTCCAGATGTGAGGGTTAGTTACGATATGAGAGACAACCCACCAGAGTTAAGGTCTAGATATTCTTTGAGGGATGGTGTCCTAGGATCAAGGCCCTCTTCCGCTGCAAGTCGAGTTCCTCCTGCAAGAAGTGCGGATGATTTGTTAAAGTTGGACTCTTCAAGAAAACCATACTCTTCATGGACAGACGATGGTTTGAGGGACATATCACCTAGAAGGCTTACAAGTGTTCGTGATGCGTCTCCACCAAGAGCTTATGATCAGATTAGGCCCGTGCCATCCTTTAGATCTGTCAGTGCCTCAAGACCTCGAAGTCTTATTACAAGAGATGATCCTGACACATCAAGTACTCAGCCATATGCAGGCAAATCCACCATTTCTGTTGATACAGCACAGAGAGTTAATGGAAACGGTCCGTCTGGTGCAGCCCAGCTTGCACCCCCTGTTATGGTTTGTATCTGCACTTCCTCTCATAGACCTGAATTTACTAAGACTTCTGAGTGTATAGAAGAACTTTTAGAGCCAAATTCATTGTCCTGTTAGTGCCCAATGTGTTCAAATTGTTTCTGAAACCACATATGCTGTCTGGTTTGTAATGCTATTGGCACTATGAAATGAACATATAAACCAGAAAGTGAAATTGTGACACACTGACACTAACTCTGACAATAAGGTCTTTGTTGCTCTTTGACTTGGTCCCACTGGTATGTTTGCTCATCTCATAATGTGTGTGATTATTATTGCTACCAACAACAACAACAACAACAACGCCTTTTAATCCCAAGCATTGCTAGTATCAACAACCTTCTTAAATTAACATCATTGAATCATTCCATTCATTGATGCTTCTGATACAGCCTATTGAAAGTTTCTATGAATATCAAAGGAACAGCTTTGAAGCATATATAATCTTTAACTTTTGTTCAGTTTGCTCATGGTTATCTAGGAACCCAAGTTCCACACCCAAATCATACCACCAACTTTTATGGTGTTGCATGGATTTTATTAGTCATATGGTTATGCAGTCCATATTATTAATGTTTATGCTTGAAGTATAATGACATTGCCTATACAATTTTGCAGACTGAAGTCCCGCTAACGGTTACTGGGTTGCTGAATTCACTTGGACTTGAGAAGTATCTTGTCCTCTTTCAGGCTGAGGAGGTAACCTTCAATTTCTTCCTTATCTGTTTCAATATATTTAAATATTTTCTGCGTAAATATCATCGGTTTCATGCCGAATTTTCTTTCGTGTACCTTTGCATGTTGTTAAGACCTTGTGCTCCCTAGAAGAGCTCTAGTGGTTTTCTAAAAGTTTGTTAATCCGTTTGCACTTAGCAATTTTGTTCCTAGGTCCTCCATCATTATTCTTGCATGGCTATCTATTCTTTGATATGGCTTCATGTCTTCAGCCTGTCCTCTTATGGAACATTCCAAGACTTGTCACTGTTTTCCTCTCTTAAGTTTATTCCAGATCCAGACATTCTCTGTCCATTCAAGCATATACTCCCTCCGTTCCATTTTCTGAGCCATCCTGGCCGTTTTATTTTTGCCAAATTGTAAGAAGTCTTGTCCTGCTGCAGTTCAGTTCACTTGTAACTTTTTCAGAACTACGCTCACCTCCTCTGCTCATCTTCCCCATCCTCACCTTGGTCCTTCCACTCCCCTAGATCCAAAACATGTCCTCCTCCACTTGGCTCCATCCTCGGGTGCAAGCCACCTCAGGCATGCTGCAGCCTGCAGGTGGTGGAGATTTTGACAAGAGACCCCCACATCCGTGCTGAAGACTGCCGGTATCTTCCCTGTTGGGCCAGCAGGGAGAGGTTTACCGGCCTCTCTGAATCAGTCGCGAAGAGCCCCAAGGTCAAAGCAGCACTCATGAGTACCTCCGAGCTTGTGGCTGGCTGGCTGCATGCTTGCTGACGAGAGCTGTTGTGTCTTAGAGCTAGACACAGAAATGACCCTTCAAAATTTCCTTAATCCATCTCAAAATTTATAGTAGTACTTACAAATTGGTACAGAGGGGGCACTTAAGTTTGTGAGATTAAATTCATGCATGTATAAAGCAATAAATCAATAACTTATCGAGTGATTATTGTGATAATAGTACATCCTATTTGGGCACACAATTACTTGTTTGCAGGTGGATATGGCTGCATTGAGGCAAATGGGAGAGAGCGACCTCAAAGACATGGGGGTACCAATGGTAAGTTGGAAATGTGCTGCTTTTTAAATTTTTAACCATGCCAGCATATTAGCATCTCTGTGGAAAAGCAAATATGATCTTAGGGTGATGCCTTTTTTTCCGAAAGGACACTTATACATTTGCTAAATTCTCAATAGATTAGCATATGTGAACCTGTTAGGATGTGCACTTGTCAAAATGTACGGAAAGATGTGACCGCATGTGCAATGTATGAGAGCTTCAGAGCAATGTTATCAGATCGGCTGATCGACGCTGATCGTATGAGGACCGATCAGACGATTAATCGTGATTAATCGTCTGATCGGTCCGATTAATCGGTTACTAATCGGCTGATCGGCAGGTTATCTTCCTGCCTATATGCCTGTATATATACAATATGTATATAGTAATTTTTGGCTGAATCCAAGCCAAGGATGTTCACTAACCATCAGAGGATGACGAAGAGTTGCTCATCTTGACGGGGAGAAGGAGCTCTGGTGGCGCGGGGAGGAGGGGAGGCAGCGCGCGGCTCCTCCAGGCGGCGGTGCGCGGGCTCCAGGCGGCGGCACGCGGGTTCCAGGCGGCGGCGCAGGTGCTCCAGGAGGCGCGTGCTTCTTCCTTTCCGGTGGCGGCGTGCGCGGAAGATTTAGGCGGCGGCGCAGGTGCTCCAGGAGGCGCGTGCTTCTTCCTCTCCGGCGGCAGCGCGCGCGCGGAAGATTTTGGGAGAGGGGGAGCGCGTGTGGAGGAAGAGACGTGGAGGAAAGGAGAGGCTGTATACCAAAACCTAATGGGCCAATTAGAAGAGCCCAGTTCTCCTGGGCCTGGCTGAAATCCCCTTGTTTCTTGGCCCGTCCAGCTAATCGGCCAGCCAACCTAATCGGCCGATTAATCGGTCTCTGATTGCGATTAATCGATCGATCAGAAATCTAATCGGACTAATCGAATTGAGGGTCCTAATCGAGGTCATGGGACCGTTAAGGTCGATTAATTAATCGCTCGATCTGATAACATTGCTTCAGAGATTACATGCTTTTTTTTTTTGCTACTCAGTAGTCAGTACTGTTGCTGTTAGTGATAAAATTGAACTAAAGACTATGGATTCTAGCGGACGCTCATGTTTTAACAAGCTGAGTTGTATGTTTCTGCTAGCACAGTACATCAATCACCATATTTTTGTTTCTCAGTACAAATGGATCTTGCAGCTATTGCACGCTTTCGTCATTTGAAGCATATACACTTGTATAATATATGACCATCGTGTAAATATAATGGCTAGAAAAAGTAGGCAGAAGATAAATATCCACATCTTTTTCTAAAGAAGGGGGCTGTGTTTTGTGCGAACAAGTTTCTATTTAGTTACCATCTAGTAAATATTAGTTTTGGGTTGATGTCTATTTAGAAATCAGTTGCAGCACAACTTTGGTTGATGAGTCTCAACTCCCAAGATAAGGGTAAAAGGATGGAACCTGAGGGTTTATACTACCTCCTAGTTTTCTTGTCTGAAAATGTCATCAATTTTTGGATGGAGGTAGTACTTAATAGACTCACCATGGCAACTACTGTTGGGAAGAACGGATGCATTTTATACCATGGATGGAGTGTTTTTCGCTGAAAATTGGTACCCATGCTTTTTGTATTAATTGAACGCCCATAGCATCTTCCAGAATTTTGAAAGGCCTCCATGTTTACATTGAAACGTCTGCAGAGTGCATATCAGAATAAAATTTCTCAAAACAGGCTATTTCATTCTGGTCCCCACCAGTCGATTGGTTTTGTTGTCTTCAATCTCTAATCATGATTAGGCAAGGACCAATATCCTTCGACTGCAAAATATGTTTAGCACAGACAATGTTTCCTATGTCTTTCTACTTTTTCCAGTCGATTAGTTTTCTAGCCTAATTCTGAAGATAATGACACCGATCTTTGTGTGTGTGTGGGGTAGCGCCCTACCATTTTTAAGTTCAATAAGATTTTGATAGGCATTTTTTCTTTCACCCAGGGCCCAAGGAAGAAGATACTCCTTGCAGTTGG
Organism: Paspalum vaginatum; assembly: GCA_030272315.1. Taxonomy (NCBI): domain Eukaryota; kingdom Viridiplantae; phylum Streptophyta; class Magnoliopsida; order Poales; family Poaceae; genus Paspalum; species Paspalum vaginatum. The sequence continues at coordinate 12,913,335 of CM059017.1, read as the reverse complement.
CCCTCAGTCGAAACAACGACAAAGATGAACAGCATGGTCTGGGACTTGTATCATTCGTCGACAATTGAAAGTAATGGTGTAACAACGCTATATCGCAGATCCTGTACATCCTTAGTGGCTGGCTTAATTCATGTTTTTGTAGCTCTTGGATTTGTTTCGTGCCTTTCTTGACACGTGTAAAGTTTAATGTGTTGTCTCTTAATCCCAGTTCTATAATTTACTATCTGAGCTTGACCACTGTTTCCGATTTTTAGGCTATTTCCATGAGCTTACTCATCCTTATCTTAAATTCTTAATTTGGCACTACTATTCGTATGCATGCATGTCTGTGTCTCCGGATATATGTACATACTTGATCTACTGGCTTAATTATCTTGCTATTGAAAATACACATGCACGTCTATTCTCACGGATTGCTGGAGCTAACCTTATTGTTTCAGAATAGGCGGACATGTTAGAACTATCACAAGGTCCTATCATTTACTCCATCTAAAAGAACTTAAAAACTGAGACTACAGCGACATTATTTTATTGGGAGAAATAACAATATTTGACAAAAAATGTGGGTTCCATATTGAGATTGAAACAGAACTCAGTGTCTTTTGAAATTTAGCACCGGGGCTTGCGTTTGAGATGCTTCTCAATTTTCTCTACTCATTTTCTTTTTCGAAGCCAATGCGATGGACCATTATACCCTTGTACCCTACTCTTTACCCCTTTCTCATAAAAGGGCATATGTACTGTAGTGACTAAGTGAGACGCCAATACTGCTACTCAATTTATTTCATTTTAATTTACTTCTTGTTTGTTTATGGTATTGTGGGCAGGATCCATATTTAATACTGACAGGCCCTGTGCGTGCTGTCACGACATATGATCCTGTGATAAAGAATTAAGCCTTCTAGGTACTTAAGTGAATCCACAACTTTGCCTCACGCTTGATTCATGAGCTATCTTAGACAACTAGGCTTTGCCCACACTAGCTATTCTGTGGAAGCTACAGTCAGAGTGCGAGTCACTTCTGGGTCATGGCCAGATGGTTTTGGTGGTCGTTTTGTGGCCCATAATGGCAGCATATGACAGGCAATTGTGTTGCTTGACTCCAAAGATGAGAAAGTGCTTTTTACTGGTGATGAGATCAGCCTTGCACACGTCAGGTTGTTTCTGTTAAAATTGATGGGGAGCTGATGGTTGTGGCTGGTATCAACAATGGTTCTGTTTCCGATTGGGATGAAAAAGGCTTCAAGCCTCTGAAAATGGGTACAACCTCCAAGGAACTTCGTATTGGTTGCTGCACGTTAGAAGTGTCAGTTTATATTGGTCCTGTTTCTAACAGTTTAGTTTAGCGACGGTGAAGGTTTGGGGCTTCGTGTACTGTGGCTGTTACCTGGATCAATTTGTACAATCTGCTTGCTGAACGCATGTCATGTGCGTAGCTACGGGCAATCCATATTATATTAAGCTAATTTGTTTGCACCAGAGTAGTTGCTACCTTGTTATATTTATTTGTACATGTCATTAGTAAGGGCAGAAGTGACCACAGGTGTAGTCAGTTTTTGTTATGGGGCGGCAGTAATAGATAATGATTAGATTAGATTTCTTAAGGGTCGAGTCTCCTCACCTATATAAAAGAATATCGGGCAAGCAATAAAGGAGAATTGCCCGGCTATCTTACCAACCGCTGTTTATCCCTAATGATCTCAGGATCATAGCAGAAGTATGTAGACTTCTGAACTGGTAATTTTTCATGCTAGTTCTCTCGTGCGCCACCTGTGATGACAGATTAGTATTCATTGTTGGTGCCTGGATGTGAAACTGAATAACTGATCGCCATCTGTCCGAGTTTGGACTCGAATGCGCTCATTATGGAGAAACAATGGGACGGTGGTCAGCCGCCATCGGTTGGCCCATAAGGATGCCATCCATATATAACCGCTCACGGCCCCCTCGCCTGCAGGTGCATTCTGGCGGCTGTTTTTGCTTGGACTGTTGGACAGAAAGCGTGGCTCGAGATGCTGCTTAGTTTTAACTGTCTGAATTATTGAATTGTTCCCCTAGTAACCATGCATCAGAGGGAACGGGCTACTTTCGATCTGCTGGAAAAACGCATGGATCGATGCAGGTGGACGTCTCTCGCCACTCTCCAGCATTCGCTCATGGACGAGGAGTCGAGGAAAGGGTGCAACGAGACAGCGGTGCACGTGAAATCGTACCAACGACAATCGACAACAAGATGATGGCACCGAAAACACCGACGGGGCGGCAGCCGTCAGGTTGACGAAGAACAAGCGTCGCTGGACTGGGAGGTTTCGGTTATCGCTATACCTACCATGGTGGAGTACTACCATCCAGCTCGCAAGCCTCTGTACGCCCAAATTGGTAGTAATCGGAATGCAATTCAGAATTAGATTGCCCTCAGTTCATCACTGATCAGTCACCAATCGCTCAAAAACGCAATCACCCCCATTTGCCTTTCAAGTACAGAGAAGAGCCCCAATCCTAAGTAAGCTATCCGGCTCAGTCGAGCGCGTCGCATTGGCGCCTGACGACGCCCTGTCGGCCGGTCTTGACGCCGACGGCGCCGAGCCTCTGCATGGCGGCGGCGAAGTCCTCGAAGAAGGCGGTGCGGTTGGCGGCGTAGCGCTGCGCGAAGACGCGCGTGGGCGGGTACTCCCAGAGCGCGGCGTCGGAGGCGAGCAGCCCCAGCCCGCGCGGCAGGTTCTTGTAGTAGGTCTCGTCGAAGTCCCGCGGCGTGACGACGTCGTTGAAGATGGAGACGGTGGGGTCGTCCCTGTACCCGGCGCAGGAGCGCTGCAGCGCGCGCGCGAACTCCGGGTTGAGGCGCGGGTCGTGCGGGGCGCCGCGGTAGCCGTAGATGCGGTGCGCGAACTCGGCGCAGTGGGAGAACCCCACGGTGTGGGCGCCGGCGAGCGCGACCATCTCCCGCGGCGACAGGCCCTTGCGCGCGAAGAGGCGCGCCATGGCGCGCGCGGACATGTTGGTGCGGGGCAGGTTGCCCTCGACGTGTCGCGCGTCGGAGCGGGCGGAGTCGCGGCGGCCCAGCGCGACGGGGAAGCGGGGCCCGCCGAGCGCGGCCACGAGGTCGCGCGCGGCGAGCGCGAGCACGTCGGCGCAGGACACCACGCCGGGGCAGGCCGCCTCCAGCGCCGCCTTGGCGCGGCCCACGGCGTCGAAGGCGTCGCCCGGGAGCGAGAGGTTGATCTCGGCGGCGCGCTCCGGGGCGGATGAGGGGGAGGAGAGCGGGGAGACGAGCACCGAGGCGTCGCAGCCGCCCACGAAGCAGTCGTGGAAGAAGAGCCGCAGCGTGCCCGCCGCCGTGGACGGGTTCGCGCGCTGCTTCGCCGCGATGACGTCCGCCACGATGCGCTCCGCGCGCGGGCAGCTGCGGCGGTAGTAGTTGGGCGACAGCCTCGTCGCCGCCGCCGCCGCCACAGCGCAGGAGGCGGCTGCGGCGGCGAGTAGAGCCAGAGAGAGCAGGAGGCGGCGGCGGAGCGGCGAGCCCATGCCCATGCCCAGGGAGAGTTTGGAGTAAAGGCAACGGCGGCGGATGAGAGGATGGTGCCCCCTGGCTCGATTTGGGAATGGGAGTGAGGGAGGGTGGGGAAAGGTGGCGGTGGAGTGGTGAGGCGGGGGAAGGAGGATTAGTGAGGACGAGGGTGTAGCGGCGAGCGAATTGATTGCGGTGGAGGGAGTGCGGTGCGGTGGTTTGTTTGTAATCTCGAGGCGGCGACGGGCGGGATGTTCTGGGTTTCCACCTTTGTTTTCTCTAGCGGCTGCGGTAGTCGGCGGAGTAGACAGTTGGCACTCCTGTCCTAGACACGCACTCCGCACTGCCATTGATTTGGCACTGTGCCCCTACGTTAAAAATGTCTACGGATGGAGCCGTATGGCGTATGCGAATGCGATTCGAGCACCAGACCGTCGGTATCCACGGCCACGGGGGGTAGCAGTACGTATTTCCGCGGCATGTATAACAGGCCTGTTTCTTTCTTCTGTACTGTACCAGCAGAGAAACCACGGTGCCCTGGACTTTTTTGTTATGTAGCGTAACTGAATCCCGTTGTCGTTCCATATGACGAACCTTTCTCGGTTTTATGGCGGGTCGTGGTGAGGACCAGGGGGCAGGAGCGGCAATAAAGCGGAGTGGCTCCAGTGCACCAACCGTGTACTACTGCCGGCCACGTACAGTAGCGCGCAACAAATTATTTGACCGGGCGCGCCATGGGCATCCGGGCGCACGCACGCACGCACTGCACGGGAGGGCACTCTGCAGTTGCACATGCACGAGACTACGAGAGCGCAACCAACTCAGATGAGCGCTAAGCTGGCCAAGGCCAAGCCCCCGCGGGCCGTCCAAAGAAGCAATCTTTGCCTGCAGCTACGATCGCGGCAGCGGCATGCACGCAGTGTCCACTGTGCTGTCAGGTTTGCGCCTGTCTTGTCGGACGACACGCGCCGATCGATACCGGCGGGTGCTAGTGCCACCAACAAGCGCAGGGATCCTCTGAGCCAAACCAGAGAAGCTGATCCTCTGGTCGCATTGCATCGCATTCCACGGTTCCACCTGTTGCAGCAACGAATGCCCAGCTGCGCATCCGGCTGGACGGCTTGCGCTGCTCCGTCCGCGGGAGGCGCACCGCGCGCCACAGATAGGCCGTCCGCACTTGGGCAGAACCGCTGGAAAGCGTCTCCGTCGCGCGTCCCTCTCCGGTCCTGGTAGCGTACAGCTGGGTGTCCATTACCGTTATAGTGCGTCGTCTCTCGTGGGGTGGCCATGGCCCATGGCAGCGGCGGGACGGGAACGGGACAAAGGCTACGGGGGGAGGGAAATTCGCAAGAGGACAGCGACGCCGCGCGTTGGAGTTTGGGAGAACCCTTTGCGCGCACGCATCAGGGTTCACATGCACGCTCCGACGCTCGCATATGGCATGACCCGATCGATGACCGTCAAGGTGTCTGCGGATTTTGACCCTGCACGCAAGAGGGGCCAGGCGGAGGGAGGCGCAACGGTCGCGGTCTTCCTTGGACAGCTGGGGACGGCGCCAGCGGGGGTGTGCACACATGCACAGCTCACGACGACGTAGGTCGGCCAAGGCGCGCCCAGCCACAGCCGCAAGGATAGGGTCGGGGCACGCATACTGATACGGGTGACGACAAAGTCCCGAGCGACCATAGTTATACCCACAGAACGGGGTGGGTGGTTGCGACTCTCAACCCGGGTACGTCGACCCAAATCGGGTACACGGATCATTTTTTTTTTGACCTTATTTTGTAAAACCCTCTCACAAAGCGTACCACGTTCTTCAACTCCGTACCTCGAACCTATCGACCCTCGTACTTTGTAACTATGGTTATATCAATATATATATCCCGTCCCGCGCGCGCATAGGTGCAGACAGAAAGGCCTGTGCGTGCGTAAGCTATTTTGACGCGGCAGCAACTGGGTCACGTTTCTGGGCTGATGCTGAACAGAAACCTGCCGGTCCCAGCCCGAGAGCCCGTGCCGACCCAACTGGGCCTCCCACGGCCGCAGACGAGTGGGCCGTTTTCCCCGGCCTTTTGCGTCCCGGCCCCCGTCCGCGCGTGGGTGGGTGGGCTCGCATCTATGTGGTTCGGGAGTGCGCGCGGGAGCCCACTAGTTCATATGGGCTTCCAAGTCCAGGTCCTTCGCTTATCTCTCTCAATGCTTGGCTGCTGGCGGCACGCACACTTGTCACTTCTAGAGTGTAGACCGACACTGAACTGAACGCTAATAGATCGCCTTGGATGTTATCGGCTGCTTCGAGCTGGCAGATGAGGCTCATGCGCGCCTGGTGGTCTCCACTCTCCAACAAGCTTGCTGTACGGGCAATGGCAAAGTTTGGTGGCGATTTGGTAGCGCTGCAACTGAAAAAGGTGCTGTCCAGGCATGACCGGCGACACCGATTTTTTTTTACAAAGTTGAAGACAAGCGTACGTACGTCGTGGAGTATGTGCGGCCCAGCAACACGACAGGAGCATGCGACAGAGACTACACCATATATTACAGTGATGGAAGAGCAGCTGATGGACTTTGGCACCTTGTTTGGTCGGGCTCGGGCATTGTTTTTCGTTTCCCCACCGTCTTGCATCCCTCGTGAGTCATGAACTTATCTCTGCAAAGACCACTCTCTATAATCTCAGTTGCCAGCATGGCACATGCATTTCGCCGGAGTGGGTCATTAAAAATAACCATCCATCGCTAGCCCTCATGCACTCGTCCTGGCAAGCCTTGTGCTGGCTGCTGTACAAGACTTGCAGCGGCGGAAATAGGCGTTATTACCAACAGTTGAGCGGGATTTGCAGGCTTTGGCATTGTAAAAAAAACCCGGTATTTACACAACACTCGACAACCAAGGTAAACAGAACTAGCAAAATGGTGCACTGATCCGACCCAGATGGATTTTACAGCCGAAGGACTCGCAGTCCCCTTTACACACAGCACAGGGGACACAGACACACAGTCACCACCACACAGAGCCCATCAACATCAGAGAGAAGAGAACCCACAGCAAACAAACAGCAGAGCAACATCAGGAGACAGCGACATCTACGCCGATGGATGATACGGAGTACAGGTACAAAGCATGGGGAGCCTGCCTGCCTGCCCGTCACGGTCACGGGCACTTGGTCCTGTTGCCGTGCGTGGTCCAGTTGGTGTAGCACTTGCCGCAGGTCTCCTGGTTGCCGGCCGTGCCCGCCGGCACGCAGCGGCAGACGCTGCAGCACTTGAGGCACGCCCGGGCGCACCGGTTCTTGCGCGAGTGCGCGCCGCACCGCACGTCGCACGCGCCGCCGCAGTCTGCAATGCGCACCAAAGGGAGAACGATAGGATGGCAGTTCCTCAGAGCCAGGCAGCGCAGGAACACTGACGAACGAACGGACGAACGGAACAGAGGCTGTACGTACCTTTGGCGGGGTCGACGATCTGGTGCGGCGGAGGGCCGAGCGGAGGAGCCGGCGGGTAGCCGCCCGGAGCAGCCTGCACGAAGAAGGAACAGCCCAAAACCCAGAGGGTTTAACAAGTTTCAGAGAAATATCAGGCCAGGGCCCGCATGCATGGATGTGCTGAATCGAGTGGGCGTTCCGGCTGATTGGCCCGTTACCTTGGTGCTGCCGTTGCTGAGGAGTAGTAGAGACGCCACCAAGAAGATGACCACCGCGAGCTTGCCGGGAAGAGCCATAGACGATGCCTCCGGAGTCTGGACTGTGGAGGAAGGGTGGAAGCCTCAAGCCTGGATGGACGGAGAGGTTTCTCGAGAGGCCGCAGCCTTTCTTGTATGGCGGAGGGCGAAGGCCGGTCAGTGAAGAGATGTTAAAATAGGCTCAGAGTGAGAAAAAAATGCCTGTGAGACTGGTGCTACTGCTGCGCTGCAGCTGTGGTCTGTGGAGTGGCCGAGTGCGAGTGGCGGAGTGGTGGAGTGGGCCAGCGCAGCGGCGTCAGCTTGCAGCCAATGCGCCAGGTTGGCGCAGACGGGGAGGGCAGGGCGCACCTAGCGGATGCGCCGTGCTAGGATCTGATTGGTTAGCGACCAAATTTTAACCAATTTTGATCGCATTTGAATTTAAATTTAATTTTTTTAAATAATATTTTTTTCATTCACACAGGTTATTTAAGGTCTAAATCAAAATTAATTAAAATTTGGCCACTAACCAATCAGCCCTGCATTGCTGCACACAGCCTCTGCGCTGGCGCTGCCTCGCCCAATCGCCCTGTGCTTGTGAGCGGCAGTAGTCAAATTTAACCAAACTTTAGCCTCATCCAAACAGGCCAATTCGTTGCGGTGCCTTCCCGTGTCTTCAGTTAACGTTGCCAGGTGTTTCAGGATATTGAAGGTTGCGGTGCCTTCCCGTGTCTTCAGTTAACGTTGCCAGGGGTTTCAGGATATTGAATGCTACGTTCCAGTGGTGTGTGGAGCGGCTCAACCCGTGCACCGCGCAGCGGCGCAGGGCCCTCGCCGGCTTGCTTGCCCACACGCACGGGCACGGCGTCAAGCTTGGACTTGGAACAGGGAGAGAGAGAGAGAGAGCGAGGGGACTGGACGCCGGCGCTGAGCTGCATTCCACCATCGAGGGCGGGAAGCCATGTGCGGGCGTGCGCGCGGCCCTGCTGGCGGCTGCTGCCCTGCCCGTACGTACCTGCTCGGCTGCTCTGCTCCGGCTCTGCCATGGGGGACGAGCTGCCCGGCTGCCTGCCTTCAGAGTACAGACGCATGCTGGGGAGGCGTCACGCGTCGCTAGGCTTTGCCGGTAGTCCGGTACCCCCACAGGACAGCCCACCGGGGAACAGCTCATGCCAAGGAGCCGGTCCCGGTAGCCCGTGGGAAGAGGGAATCTTTGGGGGCCGGGCCCGGTGTCAGCCACGCTTGTCGTTTGTGCTACGGGCTTCGCGATCCGGATCGAGGGCTACCAGAGCGAGAGGACGCGCCAGCTGGGCCGGTTTGCTCCATTCCTTTCCACTGTCTCCGCACGTCTAACGGGCTGGGCCCATGTTATTATGATGTTATCTATCTAGTATGATGCATTGTTACGGGCTGAAAACAAACCTGAAGACCATATGTGTAACATCTACATTTTTGCTAAATTTTACTGTATATATGTAACCTACTTTAACTTATGGCAGCTCAACAAATAGACTTATTTTGAGAAGTAGTATTAGTATCTAACCCTAGCCACCCAGGTTCCAACATTACACACCAATACACCAACAAAACCAAAGCATAGCAGAACATAGATCAGGTCATAGTTCGTTGAAAGCAAATATTGCAAAAACGCAGTACACTCTGTGCTTTTGTGTTTTCTCGGGTCTCGGCTTAATTAAGCCAAACTCATACTGAGGCACTACTTTGATTTCATTGTGCTGAGAGAAAATTCAGATCGATGCGCACACTCCCATAAATTGAAAACATCAAGGCAGACTATAAAAGTCATCCACTCTTATTAAGGATTCTAGTGATCCACAGTTTACTATCATAGTTATTGAACTTGGTTTAAGCACCCCCGCTCCCTTGATTCCAGCGACAAAAATAAAAGGAAGGTATAACAAATAATAAACTTACAACGAACAAAGAAAACAATGAAGAAATGCACATTTGTCTATGCAAGCACTGCTTGCCCGCATGGAATTTAGAGATCCAGACTCCAGAGACATCAGTGGCCCCCAGTCCCAGGCTCCCAGCAAAGCTTGCTATGACTTTTTTTAGCACAAGCAAAGAAAATTAAGTGAACAAATGCACATTTGTCTAGAGTCATCAATGGCTCCCAGCAAGCGTAGAACCTATAATATGATGGTGACACTTCTTTACCACGATGCAACTTAGCGGCTTAGGACCTTGCCCAGGCCATGGCCAAGGAAAGCATAGCTCCTCCAAACCTCCATGGCCGAAACCACACCAGAAGACCTATACATGTATTGGCTAGTGGAAGAACAGTAGCACTGATGCTCACCACAGTGTTATTTGGCCTTCTCTCAGCACACCATCTTGCGACTTTCTACCACTCTCCTATACCAACTCACATCCCTCCTCAGGAGACGAAAACTGGTAAGCTTCTACAGTTCTACTCATTAGCATATATTCATATGCTTTTTCTTCTTGATGCAATATTGCTAGAAAATGCTACATTCTGGCCAGATTTCTCTAGAGTCCTTTTAGAGTTTTAAGTACCACTTTCTTTCTTTCTTTTGGGAAAAAATTGATATCATCTTTCAATTTGAATATAAAATAGTTGCTGCACAAGAAACCACCTCAATGCTCTACATCAAGTTAATTTGTCTTATATCAAAAGCTTAGACAGCATGTTTAGCAAGCCTGTGATACCTGGGTATCTCTGCAGATTCAAATGGTTTCTTTGGCTTTTAGACAATCTGTATATAGTATTTCAGAGGCGTTTGGACCTTGTAATGTTCTGCATGTCAGATTAGTCAATGAAAATGGGGAACATGAAATGTTTCGAAGAATTATAAAAACATAAGTAAAAGCTTATGTAACCAAAGGAAAAGAGGCCCCTTTGCCTCTAAAAATTTGATCCATGCGTTAATAATACATTTCAGCTATCAGTAAACAATGGTTGGCAATCACTAACATTTCCTGATAGTTTCCAAAGCAGCCCTACCCAAGAAAATTTAGAGGTAATGTACTCTCTTCTATAGGTCACGAAGAAAAAACCTGCAATCTTTTCAATGGCACATGGATCAGAGATTTCAGAGGCCCGGTTTACAATAATATAACATGTCCTACGATGCCAGAGTCAAGAAACTGTGGAAAATACGGAAAGCAAATGGATTATGTAAACTGGAAGTGGGCGCCACATGGTTGTGACATGTTAAGGTTTGAACCTAAGCTGTTCTTGAATATTGTCCAAGGCAAAACACTGGCATTCGCTGCAGATTCGATTGGACGGAACCAGATGGAATCACTACTTTGTTTACTGTCTCAGGTGAGTAACCCGTATTTTAGCTGTCTGATGTTAATAACATGTAGCGATACACCTTTCTCATGAGTGATGGATTGACAGTTTGACACAGTATATACAATAGACCCAGAATTCTCAGCCAAGGTCATCAGCCAAGTCTGCAATAGAAAAAGTTCCCCAGTTTGTTTCCCAGTTTGCAACAAATTTCCTTGCCTCCCTTCTTTTAGGAATCGTTACGGAAGATCAAGAAAGCTGTTTTGGATTAATATTCAGTTGTATCATGTCAATCAGGCAATCCAAAGTCCTAACATCTACAGATCTTTACATAGCCTCATTCGTACGGCCAAGTGACCTAGAGACTATGAATTGGCCAAAGTAGCACAAGGCTTGATTTGACACTCCGTACAGTTTATAAAATGTAAAGACTTGATGTTTTGAAGATTGGATGGACGTGCTGTGTCTCTCCAATTCTCCATGAATTTCGTTGCTAAACTCAGCTTAACTAAAAAAATTAAGAACCAAATATTTTCACAAGCAGATAATGTAAGGAACCGCCTGTCAAAATACCATTTCTATAGGTGGTTCCTATGGTTTACATAAGAAACCGCCTGTGAAAATATGTTCATACAGACAGTTCAAAGCTACGTTACACCCGCATTATTTCTACAGGCAGACATAATTTAATCTGCCTGTAGAAAAACAGTGCAAGTGCCTGGGAGAATAATTTTTGTAGTAGTATACATTAAAAAGTTATTTGTGATCAAAGTTTTAAAAGTTTGATTCAAACGGACCTTATCCAAAACTCCAAGTATTTGCAAATCAGAGAGGGCATGTGGTAACCTAAAATCACATTACATTAACTGTCTGGGTGTTATGGATTTAGTGTGGGAGACAATAAGCTAACTCACCTTAGAACATCTCCAAGAGTTCTCCTAAATTTAAAACTTCTATTTTCTCATATAGGGGCCATCCTAAACATATACCCCCACCGCACCCACCCCACTCCCACCCCAAAACAAAACTTTTCACCCACAGCACAACAGCTCCCCAATATCTCAAACACAAAGGGGGTGACCGATTACCCCGGATTTGAGGCGGAAGGAGGTGCCCTTAAATATAGGAATTAATTACCTTTACTTATAAAACCTTAAATTAAACTATAGAAGGCTGGATATGGGAACTCTTGGAGATGGTCTTAGTGCAGCAGAACAACTATGATCGATTCTTCAATATCTAATGATTTCCTCCTAAATAAATATCTAACGGATTACCATAGCAATTCTACTTTATTTATCATACATCTCTAGAGAATGTCATCTCCTTTTGGTGTTAAAAGTATGACAAGAAAACCTAACACATACCCTACAACACAATGCAGGTGGAAACTCCAACCAAAGTCTACAGTGACACTAAGGATAAATTTGTCACTTGGCACTTCAGATCCCACAATTTTACACTCAAGGCACTATGGACCAAATTTCTAGTAGAAGCATCAGAAAGAGAGGTCAATGGCACATTAGTTGAAATGCATGACATACACTTGGATAAACTTGACGCAAGATTAGCTGCAAACTTACATGAGATCAACATCTTAGTGATATCAAGTTCCCGATGGTTCTTCAGGGAAAATTATCTCTATGAAGGTGGGAAACTCGTTGGATGCATATACTGCTCAAAGGACAACATCACAAGCTTTGATGTCGTTACAGCTATTCAGAGGGCACTTAGAACGGCCCTTAATAACTTGAGCAACTGCCAAGAATGTGGATTACAGTTAACATTAGTTAGAACAGCAACACCAGCACATTTTGAAAATGGCTTCTGGAATACTGGAGGATATTGCAACAGAACAGAACCACTGGGAGAAGGAGAAGCAAGGACCAGAACAGTTGAATGGGCAATAAGAAATGCGCAGGTTGAGGAAGCTGGCAGAGCACAAAAGGAAAGCAGACAGAAAGGACGGATGCATATTGAGGTTTTAGATATAACCCAAGCTATGTCTATGAGACCTGATGCACACCCAGGGATCCACTGGAACAACAAGTGGATGAGGGGGTACAGTGACTGTTCCCACTGGTGTTTGCCAGGACCAATAGATATGTGGAACGAGCTATTACTCTCTGTGCTTAAGAAATATGGGTGAGACTTGCAAAAAACCCAACAGAAGTACATTGGTTGGTTGAATTCGTTTAAGGCTTTTGCTAATTCAAGGTCCAGAAGGTTTCTTTCTTTCTGTCATATCAAAATCGATCTTTTGTGTGTGTGTGTGTGTGTTCTATCTCTTTTGAAGTTTTTGAGTAAATTATCTGTATGCATGATTAGCAAATTTACGTATGTTTGGAAAGATGAAACACTGAAGTCTGCTTGGATCACATTTTCATTCAGAGATCAACTGATGAGTTGCATGTGGATTGTGGAAGCCATTTCCGATTACTAATCATATGGACAATAACACTGGCATTTTATGAACACTTCAATTGGCAACTAATCTTCATGAAATTAATGAGCCAGTGGGCTATAATACTGAATCAGCATATGTTACAAGCAGTGTCAACTCATTTCAGTTAAAACATCTGGCAACAACCAATTAATGAATGGCAGTTGATTTAATCACAGGCTATACAACAGTGAAAATGAGTGATAAACAGAAGGGGAACCCCATACACTATGCACAAAAATCAACCTTATGTGTACCTGTTGGTCCCATGGTACATTCAGCTTGGCAAAATACTGTCATCAAAGTCTTTGGCTGAAGGCTCACTGACAACAGAAACCTGGGGTAATTCCTTGCTCATCAAATACTTCCGCTTTTGAAGGCTCAGCCAAACCAAAATACTGTCAGTCTGGACAATATTATACCCAGCTTTCCTGTACATGTTGAAGGGGACTTGGTCGATTATTCGACAATGAAGATATACACGTCCTTTGGCATTCATCTTGATAACCAGATCCTCACATGCCTTTAGAAGTTGCTTTCCAATTCCTCTCCTGATAGTAAAAAGCAAGGCAAAAAATTTAGAGAAGCGATATAGACGACATATTTTGAACATAGTGTTATGGACAAACTAGTTAGGCTGATCCTCACTGCGTCATGCACCGGAAGATTTATTCGAATTGCTTCTACTGCACATATGACGACGAGAAAGTTTCTTCCAGTTGCATCTTAGTACAACTTACAAGGATGCACCATTTGCAATCAACCCTTGCATATTCGCATAGAAATAGGCAAAGTGGCTGCTCGACCCAGAGCATTCTCCATTACCTCCTCAGTGGCGTCTTCACAGTCATGTTGCAGATGTACGGGAAGTCAAGCGGCGGGGTTGGGGTGGGCGGGGCCCCGGGCGCGCCCACCGCGTCAAACGACACCTCCGCGGTGCACGCCATCTCCCCTTCATCTTCGCCGCCCTCAGCAGCCTCACCCCCGTCTCCCTCCGCGGCGGCGCTGTCGGCGTCGGCACGGCGGTAGAAGCCCACGAGCACCGCGGCGTGAGGGGAGAGGCCGCGGCGCTCGTGGAGGTACCTGCGGATGACGAAGGTGAGGAGCTGCGCGTACCGCTGGGCCGGGGCCCACCGCACGGTCTCGGAGAAGGAGGCGGCGAGGAGGCGGACGAGCGCCTCGGCCACGGCGTCGTCGTCGGGGCCGCGGGAGAGGGCGCGCACCGTGAGCAGGCCGTGCGGGAAGGCGTGCTCGTAGCGGAAGGCCGCGAGCTCGTCGAGCTGCGAGAGCGCGCGCGGCGAAAGGAAGACGCCGGGGGCGGGGCCGGGGCCGGGGCCGCCGCCCGGGGACGGGGAGCGGGCGGCGGCAGGAGGAGCGGCAAGGCGGAGGTGGCGCGGCGAGGGGCACGGGGGGAAGAGGACATAGGGGTGCCTGGAGACGGCGGGAGTCAGCGAGAGGAGGGCGGGCGACGCCGCCATGGGGGATGCGGAGTTGCGGACGCGGATGCCGGATTGCCGTTGCCGGTGCCAGAGCGAATCGAGAAACGGGGCCGTCGGGGCGATTTTCTTTTTGGATTTTTTTAAAACGCCTCACGTGGATAAAACGCCGTGCGCTGATGACCTGTGCACCGGGCTCTTTGTCAGAAACTCGCGTGCCCGCTCGTCAGTCGTCACCGTTGCGCTGCGCCGCACCCGCAGAGCGCAGGCTCACCGCACGGCGGGTGACGAGTGAGAGTGATGACGCAGATGGAGGAGTGGGAGGGGCAACGCGCACGTTGGCGTCGCCCGTGTGTCGCAGACTCGCAGCTGACCTGACCATTCGTTTTCTTCAGGCCGTCACCCGGCTTCAAGCTGGTGAGCCAACTCTACGTGGATAAATCCTAGCTCGTCTCGAATGGTAAGACTGCCTCCAGTGATCGTATACATAAGTACAAAACGATAATGCAGTGATACAGAGACATGGTTGGAATAGAGCGGATATAGAATCCGCTGAGAATGGTCTAAAGATACATAGTGAACACACATAAATAGTAACCGATGACTCAAAAAAAATATACAACTCTGTGATTCGGAATGGAGAGAGTAAATCCTATTAAAAATCTTGCTTGTTTGGATCATAGATCCTTGCTTGTACAATGACATGTGCATGTGCCACTCATATGCGTAGTACCGGTACTTGTTTATTCACGTCATGCAATTTTTGTCAATGATAATCGAAAAAATTATAGGCGGCCTAATAAACAATTCACTCATACATTGCAGGTTACGTGTGTGAAAATGTCGTACTACAGCAACTCAAAAATGTATAACATAGTTGATTTTTTTTCAAAACTTTAATTATTTATATTATTAAAAAATTGTTCAAACATGTGAAAATATAAATCATACTAAAAATTGCACGTAGAGATAAGCAAATGACAACCAAATAAATAATACTTATTAAATAAATTAAAATAAATGATACCGTCTCGTCACCATGGCCGCACTTGGATCATCGATGCGCATGCCTCCCACCATGGGTGCAGCTTGGTGCACATATTACCTTGCATTGGGTGATTGTTGATGGAAATCGTAGCAGCTCAAGGGTGATGTGTTGGTTGGGTGCGGTGGAAGTTCTACGCTTGCATTGGTCGGTAACTGGTAAGTGGGAGGTGTCTCATATATTCACATTTGCATCGGCACCTGTTTTTCTAATACAATGCTCATAGTGAGCCCATTCGGAGTGTCTAAAATATTGTTTGTATCATGGATAGAAAAAAAATTGAAATATATACGATTGAATAATCTCATGAGTGAAAATAGCCTAAGACACCCGTTCGTTTCAAGAGAGAGGCAGCGTTATGATACAATATCTTAGCTACCTGTCCTCTTGAGATATTCCATCGCATCTTATTTTAACATGGAAATGAACACAGCCTAGGTGCCACGATCATGGTGACTCACTGGCGTAGCCAAGATGTCATGTAGCAAAAGTTCCATGCACTGGTCCGTCTCCATGCCATTGTTCTATGTACTGTTCTCACCTTTTTGCCATGTTTCCACTAGTGTCCTCTTAGCACCACTGCTCCATCTAAGGTTTCATTGTTGGCGTGCTTGCTTGAGATAGCTATAGCTCCATAATTTTTTAGTCGGTTGAGCTAGTCATCAGTCATCACTAGTTATAGAATACGAGCATATACTGGACATTTAGACTAAACATTTTTAGAAAAAAAATTAATTTACTCTACAAACTGCAGTGCATGCTAGAGTTAGAAGCCGAAACCACAACAAAAAGACTCCTTCCCTAGTACAACATTGGATAGTGGTACGTGGACTTCAGACGCGTTGCTTAGGCTAGTGTCATCAGGTAATGCATACAGTGCGTAATAATTGTTTTTTCACTCTGCGTATAGTGCGAAAACAGTATTTTCTGTATTCATTTTCACTCCCTGATGCCACTAACCTTACAGTGTTGCTGGTAGTTTGAAGAGAGATCGTCATGCCTGGTGTGCTTTGGTTTGCGTGCCTCCTACCACCCTTGGTTTCCACTCCATCGGCGGTTATAGAGCTAGATGGTGGTGGTGGCATGGTGTAGCTACGAGAGGTGGTGTATATGTACAACTCGTGTGTCGGTGAGTATGTGTTTAATGGTGGCTTTAAGATTTTTTTTCGAGTCGAGGGAATTGCATTAACTAGACATGTTGTTTTTACATTCAGAGTTTATGGTGGTGGCTTCGCGATTGATAGCCATTCTTTCAGCCGATGTCTCTATGTCATTTGTAAGGTCGTGGATTGTATTTCTAGCAGTAGTATTTGTTCGTTGTGTGTTGGTTATAAGTTCTATTTTCTTGAAACGTTGCATAATGACAAGTTTGGAAAAGACATCTTATCTGCGTTAGTGGATTGGAACGATGGATGGATGGGACATGTGGATTTTTAGGTCCCAAGATGCAGCATCCCACGGTAGCACATGCCTGCAAGGAAAGATAAAGAAGACAGAGATTCGTATCTCAACTCCTCGACTCCTTTTTGGCTTTTGTCATATGGTAAAATTTGAGATCAAAAGATGTAAAACAAGAATTCCAATTCGTGAAAAAAAATTGTGTAAGACCAAGAGATAAGCTCGGCAGCCATGCCTGAGCACGGGAACGAGATGCTAGCGTGTGAATTATGGTGCCGTGCAAAGCAACCTTGTATGAATATCTTCTAACTTAAGTTAAAGGGTCTCGTGCCACTGAGATGCGGATGGCCATGAGGAACCATTTCCGAGCAACCCAAGACCCAGCATCCAGCGGTTGCCTCGTCCTTCCGTTACCGAGGGTGGAAATTGGTGTGTATAATACTGTTTGTATATTGTATATAGAATAAAAAAACAATAATTACACACTGTACATAGTATAGATGTATTGCCTGGTGACACTGGCCGTCACCATCCGTTGAAAATAGAGGGCCTCTCTCTCTCCTCAAATGACCCCATGTCCCCGTCTCTATGATCTCAACATTTCCTCTGGGACGATGTTCAGAATACGAGACCGATCTCATCATCTGAACATCGATACTTCCAACAAAACGAATCTGCGTCAACAACTTTTTGCAGCTTAGCCGCACAAATAACTCATGGCCTGAACTGCCCACCATTGCAGTTGGCAGCACCCGGCGTTGTCCGTTTGTCCCATCTCGGCATCTCCACCTCTGTAGCAGCCAGCCAGCCATGCATTCTGATCAGAGCTTTGCCGTTGCGCCTGCACCATGACCGACGCCTACTGTTTAAGCCGTAGCCGAGCAATTAAGCCGGGCCTCCTGCTGCCAACCGCGAGCCAGACCAGACCGCGCTATTTCCGTGCGGCCAGATCGAAGAATCCCTCGACCATTTCTCCGCACGCACCGTGTCAGTCTCAGAAGTGCCACGGGCACGCGGCGCAGAGGCATGTTACCGTCATCAATCGGCGTCTCTCCGCCATGGATCTGCACGGACGGACGCCATAAATTGGAGCCTGAGCAAGGTAGTTGGATCTTGCCGGAGAACCTTCAATGGCCGGCACTGCAGCAGTAGCAGCGGCGGCTCGGCTCCTCTGAAGCACAGCACAGCAGCCGTGTTCATCAGAGCTGGCACCTGCAGGCTCTATATAAAGGCCCGGGGCCAAGGTCTCACCTTCGCCAGACCACGACCACACTACACGGTTTGTTTGCAGCAGCAGCAGCACAGATCAGAAGGAAGCTGCGTGCCTGGTAGATCGAGCTGACAGATGGCGTCCAAGACTGAGCTGGTGGTGGAGGTGAAGTCCCCGGCGGACAAGCTGTGGGCGGCGCTGCGCGACTCCACGGAGCTCTTCCCCAAGATCTTCCCCGAGCAGTACAAGAGCATCGAGACGGTGGAGGGCGACGGCAAGTCCGCCGGCACCGTCCGCGTCCTCAAATACACCGACGGTACGTACGCACGCTACTCTTTACCAAGCTGTGTCTCCTGTGTGGCCACGCGCTGACGGTTGACGGCTGACGACGACGGAACTGCAGCGGTGCCGATGCTCAAGTTCGCCAAGGAGAAGCTGGAGCTGGCGGACGACGAGAACAAGGTGGTGTCGTACAGCGTGGTGGACGGCGAGCTGGTGGAGTTCTACAAGAACCTCAAGATCACGCTCAAGGTGTCCCCGGCCAAGGAGGGCGAGGCCGGCGCCGCCGTCGTCAACTGGGCCATGGAGTTCGACAAGGCCAGCGACCAGGTGCCCGACCCGGACGTCATCAAGGAGACCGCCACCAAGACGTTCCACGACCTCGACGACTACCTCCTCAAGAACTAGAGCGACACAGGGTCCAATGCAATAATCAGTTCGTCTATCGACGCACCACCACGATTTACTGCTGCTAGTGCTGGGGGTGCATGTCGTCGATCGTTAGTGGTGGTGTCAGTGTTACGTTGGTTTGCTTATTACTACTGAGGGTGGGTCGGTCGTGTGTGTCCTTGACTCCTCAGGCCTCAGGGTAGTGTTGCTGATGCGGCGGCGATATGATCGTGCAGCCGATGGTGTGCCGCTGCAAGCTGGTACTACCAGTCAATAAAGCTCTCAGTGTTCACTGTGCACTCGATACAGCCCCACTTGCTTGAGCTAGCCTTCAGATTTACTGTCCGTCCTAGCTTAAGAGAGTTGGAAGTGGAACGTGACCATTTCTCTAGTTCTTCTGGATGGTTATCGTAAGAAACTAAGGAACTCGCATTGTTATCCTCGCGGGCAAGAGGACACCGCTGGACGATAGGACGGAACGCGCCCAGAGCGCGCGCGGTCACCGGCTCACCGCCGACAAGGCCACGCCCACGCAGCAGTGTGCACAGTGGGGTCACCACCGCCAGGGCGTGATGCGCGTGCCGCGGACAAGCATCGCCAGGACGGGCCGGGACCGGCACAGGCGCACCGAGCGCGCGCCGCGCATATGAACGCGCACGATCTCGCTGCACCAGTGCACCGGTACAGCCACCGGGCATGTCAACACGTACGGCTGGCCGAACCGTCCGTCCGGGCAATTGGACGCCATCGTGCACACCCCAGAGCGCAGCGCCGCCGCAGGTATTCAGGTAAGATCATGGCGGTATGGCGCTACCGCCAACTGCAAACCGGACTCACCACCCAATTTGTCAGACGAAGAATCCCACCGCCGCGAAGGGCTTTCACTATCTTGGAGCTACATGTGTTGCAGCCTTGCAGGTGCTATATATGTTTTCCGTTTCTTTGTTTTTGGTTTTCAATTGTTAGTTTTGTCACGCCCGTGTACTTATGTGCTGGAGGAACTCCCCCGTCATTTGGCCACTATCGGCGGAGAACACCAAACTAGAGCAGAGCGATCGCTCTATGCGTCTCCCTCCGGTTGTTTTTTTTTTCCTTTTTCCAATTTGGCCATTTCCATGAACAATTTTTCACGAATAGAGTATTGATAAACTATAAGTCTATTTTTTATCCCTTGACCACCACGTTTGTTTAATTTTGACCTCAACGCCAAAACCGTTTATAGATTTTTTTAGCTTAAAACCATCTTATAGAGGGGTGAACCGTTTATAGCTAACCCCTCAACTATCCACACTGAACAATTTATATCATAGGCAGTCCATGACATGGCTTTGTTAGCACCACCTTACCTGTATATAATGTTGAAGCCACCATCATGTTAGGTTAAGTCCATTGAAACCTCCTACAAGGTATAATTTATCAATGTCTTTTATACTTGGTGGGGAGAGGGGTTGACTTTAGACGCTTTTAGAGTTAGGAGTAAAAAATTAGACAAAGTTGATTGATAATTGAGAGGCTTAAAAATAGACTTTCGCTTTATAAAATACACTTTGGCTTGTAATTTTTAGAAAACTATAATGCTGTTAACACTCCATTTTTTTAAAAGAAAACCATACTTCATACTTCTAACTATAGTTTTGCATCCATTTCAAAACTAATTCATTTTAATTTTGTCCTATGTCAAACTTTAAGTTTGACGAAACAATACTTATGCCACCTAACGAGAATCATTGAATTTATCATGACATTTTCTTCACAGGATACTTATTTAGCGACGTGGATGATGCCATTTTCTCTATAATATGGTTAAACTTCAGAAAGTTTGATTGATGAAAAAACTAAAATGATTTGTTTTTGGCACCAAGTAGAAAGTAGGATCTCCGAAAAAAACAGTACATTGTTCCCCAATATTTGTCCTGGTTAAGTTTTTCCACCACTTTAATTATTCTTCTCATTAAAAAAACTATTTAATCATATAAAATATTCCCTACATTTCAAATTATAGGTCGTTCATTTTTTAACATGGACTTACTCGTCTTATTTAAAAATTGTAATTACCATTTGTTTTTTATTATTATGATTCAGTTTAGGATATAATATACTTTAACTATGATTTAAATTTTTTCATATTTTTGTATTTTTTAAGAAAAAGACGATTTAGTGGTGTAAAAAATGTCCTATAATTTAGAATGGAGATAGTATAATTATACTACTTTTAAAAACATATCACAAGACTTTTAAAAACATATCACAAGAAAACATATGATAGCTTACAAATTTTTTTAATAAGAAAAATCGACAAAGCTGTAAAAAATCAATCACGATAAATATTTAAGATTAATATAAAATTCAAAGGAAACTATCTTTTGCAGCCTTTTTGAGCCCCGTGTTAAAACCCTCTTTCCAGACTGACACAAAAAACCCCGACCGGGGGCATCGCCGGAATCCCGGTCCTCCAGGCTCCAGCTCGCCGCTCTCGCCGCTATGTCGACGGCGGCTCCTGCACGTGGCGTTACGGCCACGGTGCGGGTATCCAACATCCCACCTTCAGCTATCGCCGCCGAGCTGCTCGCCTTCTTTGACTCTGTTGTCGCCACCGCCGGCGCGGCCTTCGCCTGCGAGATCGCCGCCGCCCACCGCGGATGGCTTAGCCGCGGCCACGGGTCCGTCCAATTCAACTCCGTTGCCACCGCCACTCACGCCGCCGACCTCGCCTCCTCAGGCCGCCTGCCCCTCTTCCTCGGCTCCTACCTCTCAGTCTCCCCCGCCCACGTCGACCTCTTGCCCCGCGCGCCTGACCTCTCCCTCCGAGCTGTCAGAGCGAGCCTCGTTCTAGGCAATCGGGTCGCCGAGCGCGAGCTTGAGGTGTCTTGCTCCTGGGACGGCGTGCGCGCCGAGGTCATCCCGGGGAGGCGGCGCGTGGACCTCTACATGGAGCAGGATTCCCGGAGCTACAAGCTTGAGGTTCTCTTTGAGGACATCAGAGAGTGCTTTGGGTGCAGCCTTGATGGGACGGGCGCCATCTTGCTGCAGGTAAGCCCGTTATACCGTGCTAATCGTTTCGATGCTCGAAGTACCAAAACTTTTGATGAGCTTGTATGTGAATCTAAGTGTGTTTGTTTCGAATTAGTAGATAGACAGGTGACATGCATATGTCTGATTGACATACATTGTGATCAGCTCTTTCATTCAGTATCCAGGAGATTGGCTGAGTGATTGTGATAGAATAGCTTAATATGGGGAGATTGCTAAAGTTGCAAGTCAGCAAGCAAATCTACAAATATTGGACCTTAATTTTAGTGCCCGTTCTTGCAGAATGAGAGCGTAACAGATTCAGGTTTCCAATTGGGTCGCAGCGTGCAGATGGAGCCCTCTTCTTCCTCTAGCTCTGTATAGAAGAATGTTTTTGCAGTCTTCTATGCCCTGCTAGAGCCCTCTATGGCTGCTATAGCGTATATTGTGTAGCAGTGCTAAAAGCAAACATATCCTAGGTTTCCATAGCATCTATTGTATATTCTAGATATTTCACATTTTGACTTATTACTAAGACTTGAGATATGCACAATTAAACATAGTCTTCATAGAGGATATTAGGATAAGATATTTTACTTTGAAACTGATAGTCTAACTTCATATTTATGCAAACATAGCTGTGTTTCCCCTGCGTATCATCTCAAGCATTTGTTTGAGCCGATTACATGATAGATCTTTTAATCTTATTTTTTATTGAGAGCGTAAGAGGGGAAACTGTTTTAGCTTTATTAACTTAATACCTTGAACTGGATTTTACAAGTGCAATATTCTATTTATTTTTACTGTTAATATTAAGCTGCACTGTTGAATACATGTTATCTACAACAATATAGAATTAATGCTTGCCATATTTCTTGGAGTATTAGTTTGTTTCAGATGCAATATTCTTTGGCTTCTTTTTAATGAATCTGAAGCTAGTCTGATAAACTAATATTATGTTTGCTTCAGCTGACTTATGCACCAAGAATATACACTGCAATTTCTGGGTCTACAGTTAAGTCAAGGTTTACAGATGAGCGCTTTCATGCATGCAAGGAGGATGCCAAATTTGCATGGGTCAGAGCACTGGATTTTACCTCTAATAGCTCTTTTGGCAAGTGTTCCACTCTTGTCTTGAAGCTGAGCAAAGGTGCACTAGTGTCAGATATTCTCGAAAGTTTACCCTTCTCAGGGGAATTAGGGGAACTGGCTGTTTCTTTCATGGACGTGTTTGGCTCCTCTTCCAAAGTGGTTCCTCTCGTTGACTGCCCAAGTGGCTTTTCCGTGCCTTATGAAATTCTTTTTCGTCTAAACTCTCTAATTCACATGGGGAAGCTAGTTTCCAGGCATGTTAATGCTGATCTATTTAAAGTCCTTGAAGAGATACCAGTTGATGCTTTAAGGAGGATATTTGAGAAAATGAGCAAACTAAAATCTACCTGCTATGAACCTTTGGAATTCATCAGACATGAGGCTCATAGTAATATCATGAAGATTAGCAAGAAAGCCTTGCTGTCCAACAAGAGGGAGGGTGAAGGAAAATTGATGAGGTGCTACAGAATTCACATCACACCATCAAAAATATACTGCTTGGGACCTGAGGAAGAAGTTTCAAATTATGTGGTTAAGTACCACTCTGAGTATGCTTCTGACTTTGCTAGAGTTACTTTTGTCGATGAAGATTGGAGCAAGCTTTCTCCCAATGCATTGTCAGATAGAATTGAACGTGGTTTCTTTTCTACACCCTTGAAAACTGGCCTGTATCATCGTATTCTCTCCATTCTAAAAGAAGGGTTTTCCATTGGCCCTAAGAAGTATGAATTTTTGGCCTTCTCAGCAAGTCAACTTCGTGGTAATTCTGTTTGGATGTTTGCTTCAAATGATTCTTTGAATGCTGAGAGTATAAGAAAGTGGATGGGCCACTTCAAAGATATCCGTTCAGTCTCCAAGTGTGCAGCTAGAATGGGCCAGCTATTCAGCTCCTCCAGGCAAACATTTGAAGTCTCATCATATGATGTAGAAGTAATTCCAGATATTGAAGTCACAACTGATGGCACTAAATACGTATTTTCAGATGGTATCGGGAAGATCTCTACAAGATTTGCAAGACAAATCGCCCAACTAATTGGATTAGACCCTGCTTACCCTCCATCTGCTTTTCAAATAAGGTATGGTGGCTATAAAGGAGTTATTGCTGTTGACCCTACTTCCTTTTTCAATCTTTCTTTGCGGCCTAGTATGAAGAAGTTTGAATCGAAGAGCATTATGCTGAACATTACAAATTGGAGCAAGTCTCAGCCATGCTATGTGAATCGTGAAATTATATCTCTTCTTTCAACACTGGGGATAGAGGATGAAATATTTGAATCGATGCAACAAGTTGACATGCACGAATCAGATGAAATGCTAACAAACAAAGAAGTTGCTTTGTCTGTGCTGGGGAAAATTAGTGGTGCTGATACCAAGACAGCAGCTGAGATGCTGCTGCAAGGCTATGAACCAAGTGTGGAGCCATATCTGTTAATGATTCTTAAGGCCCATCGGGCTAATAGGCTTACTGACATAAGAACTAGGTGCAAGATTCATGTTCAGAAAGGCCGTGTTCTTATTGGTTGCCTGGATGAAACAGGTAAATTGGACTATGGCCAAGTTTACATCAGAATTACAAAGAATCGCAAGGAGCAGAAGTTTAGTGAGCAGACATCCTTTTATAATGATGATGGCAAAACAGCCGTGATTGTTGGAAAAGTTGCAATCACAAAAAACCCATGTCTCCATCCTGGTGATGTCAGAATACTCGAAGCTGTATATGACCCTGGATTGGATGCTAGGGGTCTTATTGATTGTGTTGTATTTCCTCAGAGAGGGGAAAGGTACGTTATTCTAAAGCTGAAAGATGACAATCTTGGATTGCCGAGTTCAATTCCTTTGTCCATGGCTATGAAGCAGCATGTCTCTCGTCTCTACTGAACCTAAGAGACTGTATTTATCTTTGCTAGCACTGTTATCCATATTGTGTTGGTTTCCAGTCATGTATTTATAATTAACCATTTGGACTAATGTCATCAATGCTTGCACTATGCTTATTTGAAATATTCAAATTAATTAGGCCTCATCCAAATGAATGCTCGGGTGGCGATTTGGATGGCGATCTCTTCTTTATTACTTGGGATGACAAACTGATTCCGGAGAAGGTAGATGCACCTATGGACTACACTGCAACAAGGCCACGCATAATGGACCATGCTGTTACACTTGAGGTATACTCCTGAATGTATTCTCATTCCTTCCCTCATGTTTGTATTTTATGTAATATTGTGGTTGATTTGGTGGAACTCTTTTGTTTTAGGCTAATATCAGATTTCTACATCTGTAAATATCACCAATAGTCACAAGCATGCTGCATTTCCCCCCTGAGATGATGGATTCTGGCATTTTAATGATGTATAGACGGAGCGGAGGAACCTTGTGTGTTTGTAAAATGTGCATTTGCATTCAGGATTAACTTCATGAAACATGTGCTGATACGACAGACGACGAGCATAGAGAACTGGCTGCTAAGTGCTTACTTCCAAATTCCAATGTAGACAGCATGGTATTAAGACGTATGTGCATTAGCCATTAGCATGTAAAGGTAATCAATCTACTTGGAAATACACCTGGAAATAGATTTTTTTTTAATGTCTTGAACCAAATATATGCTCGCCATGCGCACTAACAAATGCCTGCATATTTTGCCATCTTGCATGTTTATCTCATCTTAGCCAAATTTTACAAAGAGAACGTGTGCAAATGCAGGAAATTCAGAAGCACTTTGTCAGTTACATGATAAATGATGCCCTCGGTGTTGTCTCCACTGCTCACTTGATCCACGCAGACCGTAATCCGCTGAAAGCTCGCAGCCCTGAGTGCCTCCAGCTGGCTGCTCTGCACTCCATGGCGGTCGACTTTGCCAAGACTGGAGCTCCAGCTGAGATGCCCCAGGCGCTGAGGCCTCGAGAGTTCCCGGACTTCATGGAACGCTGGGAGAAGCCAATGTACGTCTCCAACGGCGTCCTCGGCAAGCTGTACCGGTCAGCCCTGCGCCACGAGGAGAACGCGGGGGCGCTCCTACACGTCACCCCACCGAGCTGCGCGTATGACCCTGACCTGGAGGTCACCGGGTTCCATGAGTTCCTGGACGCCGCGGAGGAGCAGTACGAGGCGTACGCCGAGAAGCTGGGCACCCTGATGACCTACTACTCCGCCGAGCGCGAGGACGAGATCCTGACGGGCAACATCCGCAACAAGCTCGTGTACCTGCGGCGGGACAACAAGCGCTACTTCGAGATGAAGGACCGGATCATCGCCGCCGTGGACGCGCTGCACGCCGAGGTGAGGGGGTGGCTCAGGGCGCACAGGCAGGACGAGGCGTCGAAGGTGGCGTCGGCGTGGTACCACGTGACGTACCACCCGGAGCGCCGCGGCGAGAAGCGGTTCTGGAGCTTCCCCTGGATCGCCTGCGACGCCCTTCTGGCGATCAAGGCGGCGCGCAGGTGCCGGAAGCGGGTGGAAGACACCGCGGCGCCGATGGAATGAGACGCCGCATAGAGGGAGGTCAGGTGCCACTGTGACTGTAGCATGTGACAGTGGAGTGAAGTGAGCTTTGTGATGCGAGTGGTAACCTAGACTGTCACCGTGGTTAAGCTAGTACTGTAATAAGATGCAACGCCGCCTGCTGTAAAAAAAATTTCTAGTCCTGAAATATGGGGAATCAGCGGTTTGTTAAGGGATGGAATATGCTGGGCACCCGAGCAGGTAGGATGATTAGGTAAGCCGTTACGCGAAGGTCACAGGGCCCCGTTTAGCGGTTAGTTGGGGCGGCTGCTTGACACTCTTTTGACGTGTTCTAGCCGCCTGGCCCTGGGGTTCGTGTGGGCAAAGCACTACACTAGAGAGCACCATATAAATAACTCGTATAGTAATCCCTTAGCACCATTAAAACTGATAAAACCTTTGGTACAAGAAACATTGCCCGGTGATCGTTGTCAAAATATTTAATTTAATTTAATTTGATTTTAATAACAGCATATGCGTAGTTTTTGTCTTGCAAACTGCAAAGTATTGACAAAGTTACACTCGGAGTCGGAGATCATAAATAGTGCTACGCTAATCACATCAAGCGTTTATCACCGCACGGAGCAGAATTTGATGGTGAGTCTGACCTATGCCTCTTTGTTTCACTGGCGCCTGGAACCCCTGCAATGCCTGCAACACACGCTGACCATGGGCCGTCTCCGGGTCAAAGCACCCGACTGTTTACCGTTACATTGGCGCCACAGGAGAAAAGGAAACCGGGCCAGAACAGGAAGCCGAGATGATTACGCACGCAAAGGAAAGCTCCCAACAAAAACCAGACCAGAGCCCCGAGTCCACGACCGACGTCGCCTCCCGCCTCCCGGTCCCGGCTCTGCCGCTCTACTCTGCCCACCAACAAACCCCACCGCGCGCCACGCCTCCGTCGGC
Source organism: Paspalum vaginatum (assembly GCA_030272315.1). NCBI lineage: Eukaryota > Viridiplantae > Streptophyta > Magnoliopsida > Poales > Poaceae > Paspalum > Paspalum vaginatum. The sequence goes on along the minus strand of CM059017.1, from coordinate 12,886,174 downwards.
CGGCTAGCTGGGAACGGACACGGACGTGGCGGGATGCCAGGGCCAGGGGCGCACCTGCTGTACGCGCTGTCGGGCGGCGCGGCGCTGTCACGGCTCGCCGGCCCGGACCGCCGCTTCGGCCCGCACCACTGCGCCGTCTACGCCGCCAACGCGTTCCTCGGCCCGGACCTTGGTTCCTTCGCCGAGTGGCTGTGCTCCTTCCTCCCTTCCTCTGCCTCCGCATCGGCCGCGGGGGACGTCGCCATGGCCGCCGTGCACCATCCCTTCTACTACCCGCTCCTCCTCGGCCTCCCGCTCGCCTGGGCCTACGCCTGGCTCTCCCGCCGGCTGCTCCGGGCCGGCGTCCTCGACTCCCCCGCCGGGGTAGGAACGCTTAATCCCTCATCAAACGTCAATCTTTCTTCCCCCCGCCTTGGATGCGCTATTTTAATCTTCAGTCCGTACGGCTGCGCCTAAAGCCCACCTACTCGGTATCAGTGTCAGTCTAGGTATCAACCTAGTGTTGCGTGCCTGATTTGTTTAATCTTGGTGTTGTTGCTTGCAGGTGCCATTAAGCAAGAGGCAGTGTTTCTTGCTTATCTCTGCCGGCTCGCTCTCTCATTTTTTCTTGGATCACTTGTTTGAGGTGAGCATGCAGTGGTTCAGAATTCTTACCAACCGCGGGGAATGTTTCCTTGGGGTGGAGGCTCAGCTTAGAATTGATGTCCCTACTTAAACAATGCGTGCTTAACAGCTTGGAGACAAGCCTTTTCCTAGAAATACCCACCCTATCTAATTGGCATGCTGTTTCTCCATCTGGAGTAAAAATCTGTTCAGATCACAAGCAAACCTTACCTTTGATACTTTGGAATTAGTTGTGCCACTTTCCCCAACTGAGCTCCTGTTACATTGCTACAGGAGAATGGCCATTCTACAATGTACACTTGGATCTTGAGCACTGGTTGGTGGGAAGGCCGTGCTCCTATCAATCCAGATGCAGTGCTCGTCATAGGACTTCTTTGCACTTGCCTCCTGGGGGGATTTGTGTACATCAACAGGTGAAATCTTCTTACGTGCACTACCACTATGCACAAACAAAAAAAAAGTGTTACACAGAAACTAGATTGGTTTCTTTGCAATGTTCTAGATAGCTAGATATAGTTATGTGAAACATGGCACTACTGAGTGTTGCAGCGTATTTTGGTGTCTCCTCCACTCTGCCGCTACAAACACTTTTTAAAACTTGGTTCTTATATACGGAGTACGAAACAAGTAATTCTAACTTATTATCTATAGGAGCTATGATTTCCCATTATTAAAAGAAAAGGAAAAACCTTTTATCCACAACTATAGAGTCTAGAACATCTAGATTTTCACTATCATATTTGGTAGGGAGATTGATGATGTTGTTTGGTTAGTTGGGTTTGGATATGTTCAGATGTATCACTCCCTTTCCACATTTGTAATGGATGGGTATGGGCAATCTTCATCACCCCAAGAGAAAAGGTCTTGGCATCATATTTTCCAGAACTCAGTTTCTTTGCCTAATGTGCGTGTTCCATAACTTGTCTGTTTTAGGTTTTTAACTGTTCTGTCCTTATAACAGTTTTAAACGTTCTAGCCAATGGGCTGCAAAGCAGCAGCCTAGCGTTCTCCTGTATAGGAAATAAAGTACACATTGGTCCTTATTGATGGCCAACAAACACTACATGATTCTTACACTAAAACATGCTTACAATGCTCACTTGAGTTTTCAAATGTTTCAACAACTCCTGCTGTTACACAACCTTTTTCCCTTTTGAAAAATAGTGTCAATTACAAATCCGTATTGCAATTCTGTGAAAATTTTGTTCCCTATTTTGACAGAACGAAGCATGGAAAGTCTGCAGCAGAAAAATCAAACCAATCCTTCTTTCTCATCCTGGTGATAGCCACCCTGTACTGTATGTGGTGTGCCAGTCAGATATACCTGCGGCAACCCCCTCAACCTGCCATAGGTGAAGAAGCTGATCTCGGAGTGATAATCTTTCTTGCCATTTATCTATTTCTCCCACATGGCTTGTGCGTCCTTTCAATGAACCAAAAAGAATATACCGATGCACTGAATGAACTGCCACTTCGATAATGTGTGTTGCTATTGTACATTTTTCTTCCCATCAGAAGACCAGTTTGCTCAGTCTGATCTATGAATTATATTGTAATTAGATTTAATTGCTAACTGGGTGATTGCTAGTGCACCTATGTATAGCCCTGTAATTCTTTAGGCTGGAAACATATATTGTTATGGAATAAAGTTGTACTACGAATGTCATTGACTTCTGTTGCAAAAGTATTTCATCTTTTTCATTGATCGCATGGACACGGGTGTCTTTTTTCCCTCATTTGGCACTAGTGCGTGTATGCTGCTGATGTCTTCCAAGCAAATTATTGTAGCTTTGTACTTATCGGTTTTTCTTTTGTAGTAAGTTGAAAGAGTAGCATATTCAATTGGACCATGATAGTGTATTCAAGTGTCAAATTAAATTCATTATCATTATCTGGACCATTTCCTTTTTCTGAGGTACTGTAGCACGCTTCTCTCTTTTATTGGTTTTTCTCTGCAGTAGTACACTTCTATGTATTTGTATGACAGAAAAGATACTGAAATATATATAAGTCTAGGTTGCCGTACTATCTCTAGATTTGGTCTCTAACTACCTCAAATTATAGGTTTAATTTCGGTTTGTCTTAAAACTCTTCTGATGTAAATTCTCAACTCTCAATTGGGAACCGTTCACTTAGTGCACAAAAATGTTTAAGCATGGTCATACACCAAAGGGATTACACAGATTAGCTACACAAGGGACTCAACGATGCTAATGCTGTTGTGCTTCACATCATCTCTCATGGAGATCTCAAGAGCCTTCTCCAGCCTTGACACAACTTGCTCCATGGAGGGCCGCTGCTTCTTGTGGCCAGTGCATGACAGAGCAAGCTTCAAACTGAGATCAAATGCCTCCGTTGAGTAGTCTCCATTCAACCTAGGATCAGCAAACTCCAATACATTGCCATCTTGGGTAAGTGTGGAAGCCTGGGAATGACAGGTACACAGATTCGAGTCAATCATTTACTTCATCTCATAATGCAATATCTTACTTTAACGGCTTATGATCTTACCATTTTGTCCAGTGACATTGGCATAGTGGTATTCATGATGTTGATTACTCGTTTTCCTGACAGGAGCTGCAGGAGCACCATGCCGAAACTATACACATCCCCTGCAGCATTCACCTTGTGGTTGTGGCGGTATTCTGGATCAACATAGCCAAAGGTTCCTCTGACTTCAGAGCTTACATGTGACACACCTAAGTCCATGACTCTTGAGAGGCCAAAATCCGACAGCTTGGGTTCCATATCAACCCCAAGAAGTATATTGGTTGGCTGTCATAGCAAGTATGAGTTTGACTAAACGTGAATCTGTAGGTGTACTGAAGCCTTTCAGATCATGCAACAAACCTTGATGTCACGGTGAACGATGCAGCCTTCAGGATATATGTGCAGGAACCAAAGACCACAAGCGCTTCCAAGTGCTATCTGAAGCCTCTGAATCCATGAAAGGTTCTTTTCTTTTCCTGCAATCAAATTATTCTTTTCTTCATACAGCAAACGAATATACACTTCTAGAGTTTTAGTCATGACTGTTAGGCAATAGAATATGCCATCTGTGGATATCCTAGCTGCTATAGATAGCAGATGTAAATCATGGATTAGTTGCTACATATAGCAGATGTAAATCAGGGGAATTACCCCTGCCTTGTAAAGCAGGCCAGCCGGCCCTATATAATAGAAGGCGTCCCCTCTCATTGAGGTGTGGCCAATTGCCCTCAACCCTGATCTTCTACATGGTATCAGAGCCCCGGGTATCGATCTAATTTCCCGAGCCCCCCTCACCTTCCGCCAAAACCCCCTGCGCCGACTCCCAGCGCATCGCCCCCCTCTCCTCCAGCCGCGCCGCCTTAACCAGGCCGCGCCCCTGCCCTCCCAGGCCGCGCAAACCGCCGCCTGCCCTCTTCCTCCCCTTCTCTGCACAATGAGCACCGCCTCCGACACCACCTCTGCCACCAGCGGCACCCTAGCAACCGATTCTGCTCCTGTCCTCTGCCCCTTCGCCACCATCAACATCAAGCTCCACGTCCCCATGACCCTGGAGTTGAAACCCTCCAACTACACCAAGTGGTCGACGACGTTCCAGGCCACGTGTGGGAAATTTGGGCTGCTGCATCACCTCTCCACCACCTCCACCTCGCGCCCCACCGATGCGGCATGGGCACAGGCTGACTTCTGCGTCCGCGGATGGATGTACAGCACCACCTCCGACGCCGTCCTCAACCTCGCCATGACCGACAACACCCAGACGGCGAGCGCCCTTTGGACGGCAATCGGCGAGGTGTTCCAGGCAAACAAAGCTCCTCGCGCCATCTTCCTGAATCACGAGTTTCACTCGATGACTCAGGGGGACCTGTCCATTGACGCCTACTGCGTTCGCATGAAGGAGAAGGCCGACGAACTACGCGACGTCGGGCAGCCCGTATCTGAGCCCAACCTCGTCCTCAACCTGCTGCGCGGACTTAACGAGGTCTACTCCGGCGTCGCCGACAACATCGCCGGACAGCAGCCCCTCACCCTCGCCACCGCACGCCATCAACTACTCCTCAAGGAGCTGCGGCTGCAGAACAACGAGAAGACGCGTGCTGCCGCCGCCCTCCTGGCTAATGCCTCCTCTATTGGTGGTTCTCAGCCGCAGCAGCAGCAGCAGCAGGGAGGGCGGCGCCCTAATACCAAAAAGGGCGGCCAGCAGCCCTTCTCCAACAACTCCGGCAACACCAGCACCAACAAACGCGTTCCCTGGGGCTTCAATCCCTGGACCGGCGAACGTGTGGCCCCTGGAGAGCGCGTCACCCCTCCTGGACAGCGCCGCCAGGGAGGTTCTGGTGCCCAGGCTGGGCGCAACCAGGGTATTCTCGGGCCTTCCCCGCAGGCCCACACCGCCTTCGCTCCACTCCAGGAGTCCTCCAGCGGCTCCAACACCTCCACCAGCACCTGGGATGCAGCCGGCCTCATCGCTGCCCTGCAGAACATGCAACTGCAGGGCAACTCGCCCTGGGTCGTTGACTCCGGCGCCTCCACGCACATGACGTCCTCGGATGGTATGCTTACCCAGCGCCTCCCCCCCTCCATCTCCTCAATAACAGTAGGTAATGGCACTAGTATACCTGTTATGTCTAGAGGTCATTCCGTCCTTCCTACACCTACAACAAATTTCGCTCTTAATAATATTCTTGTCGCACCATCCATAGTCCGCAACCTGTTATCCGTTCGTCAATTCACTCGCGACAACAATTGTTCCTTTGAATTTGACGCCCATGGTTTTTCTATTAAGGATCTCAGGACGGAGCGCGTGATTCTCCGTTGTAACTGCGACGGGGACCTATACACCATGCCTGCCTCCACACTTAGTCGAGCTTGCTGTCTTTGCCAAAACACAATTCAGCCTCCCCGTCAAATGTTTTCAGGCTGATAACGGCACTGAATTCGTAAACACTGCCACCATCAAATTCCTCGCTGCTCAAGGCACTCACCTTCGCCTCTCCTGCCCCTACACATCACCCCAAAATGGCAAGGCTGAACGCATCATCCGCACACTCAACAATTCCATTCGCACCATGCTTCTACATGCCTCCCTACCGCCCACATATTGGGCCGAGGGACTCCTGACAGCCTGCTACCTCCATAATAAGCGCCCATCCTCCTCTATTCAGCATGAAATTCCCTATACTCGTCTGCATAATCAGCCGCCAACTTATAGCCATCTGCGTGTTTTTGGGTGTCTCTGTTACCCCAACATGCAAGCAACCTCCAAACATAAGCTCGCCCCTCGCTCCACGGCATGCGTCTTCCTAGGATATCCTCCCTCGCACAAAGGTTACCGCTGTCTCGACCTATCGACCTGTCGCATCATCATCTCTCGCCATGTCACATTCGACGAGACCACCTTTCCCTTTGCAGCCACCTCAGACGCCTCACCCTCTGCTTCCCTAGACTTCCTCCTCGACGACGATATGGTTTCGGTGCCCTGTCCTACTGTTGTTGCAGGTGGGACTCCATCCTCGACGCCCGTGGTCGCTCCATCCCACTCAGATGTTGAGCAGCCGCCCTCAGACGCTGCGGCCTCACACGACTCGCCTTCTGCGACACCGGGCAGGCGTGGTCCCGTGCCCCCGCCTGGACCCAGCGTGGTTCCCTTCCCACGAGTCTACGTCCGCCGTTCCCGTACGGCGTCTACGTCCGAGCCGGCAGCTGCCCCAGCAGCCCCTATGGCTCCTGACGCCCCGACGACACCGGCACCGGCGGCATCCCTTGCTCCATCGCCGCCACCGCTGCCGCCGCCGCGCGCCACTCGCACCATGACGGGTGCCATTCCTCGTGTCCGCTATGAAGGGCTGGCGGCCACGACGTCATCCTCACCGTCGCCGCTTCCGACGAACTACCGTAGCGCGCTGGCCGACGCCAACTGGCGTGCCGCGATGATGGATGAGTACCAGGCCCTCGTCGACAACAACACCTGGCAGCTCGTTCCGCGGCCCCGTGGAGCCAACGTCGTAACGGGGAAGTGGATCTTCCGGCACAAGTTCCATGCCGATGGGTCCCTCGCCCGCCACAAGGCTCGCTGGGTTGTCCGTGGCTTCTCCCAGCGCGAGGGCGTCGACTACGACGAGACCTTCAGCCCGGTTGTCAAACCGGCCACCATACGGTCTGTACTCAGCATCGCCGCATCCCGCGCCTGGCCCATTCACCAGCTGGACGTGAAGAATGCCTTTCTTCACGGCCATCTCGAGGAGACCGTCTACTGCCAACAGCCGTCAGGATTCGTCGACCCTGGCGCCCCAGACCACGTCTGCCGTCTGCAAAAGTCCTTGTATGGACCGAAGCAGGCTCCGCGGGCATGGTACCAGCGCTTCGCCACCTTCGTCCGGCACCTCGGCTTCGTCGCCTCCACCTCTGACACGTCTCTTTTCGTTCTACGAGAGGGGACGAGTCTCGCCTACCTACTGCTGTACGTCGACGACATCGTTCTCACCGCCTCGTCGTCAGCCCTCCTACAGCGCATTATGACTCGGCTGAGCTCCGAGTTCGCCATGACGGATCTTGGCGCCCTCCACCACTTCCTCGGCATCGCTGTCACACGCTCCTCCGATGGTCTCTTCCTCTCCCAGCGACAGTATGCGGTCGAGCTTCTTCAGCGCGCGGGCATGGCTGAGTGTCATCCGACATCGACACCTGTTGACACTCACGCCAAGCTATCCGCGACCGACGGGGGTCTACTCTCAGAGAAGGACGCATCCGCGTACAGGAGCGTGGCGGGGGCTCTCCAGTACCTGACGCTGACTCGTCCTGATCTGGCATATGCTGTTCAGCAGGTGTGCCTCTTCATGCACACCCCGCGCGAGCCTCACCGTGCGCTCATCAAGCGCATCCTACGCTTCGTCCAGGGGACTCTCTCCTCGGGTCTTCATATTGGCACCGGGTCTGTCACCAGGCTGACTGCCTACTCTGACGCCGACTGGGCAGGCTGCCCAGACTCTCGACGATCCACCTCCGGCTTCTGCGTCTATCTCGGCGACACTCTAGTTTCCTGGTCCTCCAAGCGCCAGACCACAGTGTCCCGCTCTAGCGCCGAGGCAGAGTATCGGGCTGTGGCTCACGTTGTGGCTGAGTGCTGCTGGCTTCGACAGTTACTCCAGGAGCTACACATCCGGCTGCCTTCTGCCACCGTTGTCTTCTGCGACAATGTCAGCGCCGTCTACATGACGGCCAACCCCGTCCACCACAAGCAAACGAAGCACATCGAGATCGACATTCACTTCGTCCGCGAAAAGGTGGCCCTTGGTGAGATTCGGGTTCTCCATGTGCCCTCCTCTCACCAGTTCGCCGACATCATGACTAAAGGGCTTCCGCCAGCACTCTTTCGAGAATTTCGATCCAGCCTTTGCGTCCGGGAGCCTCCCGCTGCGACTGCGGGCGGGTGTTAGGCAATAGAATATGCCATCTGTGGATATCCTAGCTGCTATAGATAGCAGATGTAAATCAGGGATTAGTTGCTACATATAGCAGATGTAAATCAGGGGAATTACCCCTGCCTTGTAAAGCAGGCCAGCCGGCCCTATATAATAGAAGGCGTCCCCTCTCATTGAGGTGTGGCCAATTGCCCTCAACCCTGATCTTCTACAATGACGTCAAATATTTATACGCAATCCTGTTACTCACCAAATAGCCATTCTGACAGATTACCGTTGATGCATAGCTCATAGACAAGAAAGCACTCCTCCTGCCCATCACAGTAACCTCTTAATGACACAAGATTTGGGTGCCTGACATGTGAAAGGCTTGTAACTTCCCTTAGAAAGGTTTCTGCATGCTCATTCTTAACGATGTGCTTCACTGCAACAGGCCAGCCATTCGCAAGCACTCCTCTGTACACTTTCCCTGGAACCACAAGAGCAACAAGTTGCACACCATAAAGAACAACATACTTCAAAGTTTAAAGAGTATTGTTGCCTTCTAAGTCTCATGTTCTTGGATGATAAATATACTATATATTTGCTTGATGATATATAATAAAATACCATATCCTTGAATCGGCTATTAATGGACATGTACCTGCAATACCCTGTCCGATGACGTTTGATGGACTCAAATTTTCAGTTGCAGTGTATATATCTTTGATCGACATCGGCTTGCAGGTAGTCTCCTCATACTCGAGGGATTCCAATGTAACCTCTGCGACATAAACATGTACAATTGTATATGGCTCTTTGTGCCTAAAAAAACTATCAGCTCAATAACTTCTTTATGTATTTGGATTGCACTTAATTAGTGAACTTACCGATATCCTTTCTTGATGGTTTAAACTTGTTTGCTCTTCTCTTGATATGGCAGAAAATGGCAATGACCCCAATTATGACCCCAGCAGAGAGGCATCCTAGCAGCGCTTCATATCCTGCTGACAAATTTGAGGACCTCAAGGTTTGAAAGATCATGCAGAAAGGCACAGGAGAAGAAAGGTAAAGATACAAACCTCTCTGCATTCCCTAGCGTATGGGGCGTGTATGAGCAACACGAGATTGCTTCTCATTCACGTTGTGGTTGTTCTAATCAAAGAAAGTCAGTCTCAGGGCAAAATCTATAACCAGTCGTTAATACCGATGAAGTCTTAGTGACTATCCATTGCCGGCCAAGGCGGAGGCATGGAAGAAGCCAAAAGCATGGAAATATTGTATCCTATAATTTGGTTTGGGTCTGGATAAAAAATTTTGGAATCCAGCATCAACAGTGGCAAGTACGGTTGTACATGTACAGATGTTTTTTATTGGTGGCCTGGTGGGTTGTTGGGTTAGTGCAGGTTCATTAATTTTCACCCCCTTCTATTAGTCAGTGCGTTTGGAGTCAAGCGAAGGAGTGGTAGACAAATGTCAAATGCGGCAACTCTATGCATACTTGAATAATCTAAAGAGAATATAAAGTATTTTACTGGAATACCCCTCTACTTTGACAACTTCAAATGAGACAAACTGCTAGTTTAAAATAACGAGATCTTTGGTCTATAGACAATAACCAGTGGAACAAGGCGTCTAACCATCGAGAAGTGCATCAATCTGTCTTTTTCGACAGTATGTTGGTTTTTACTCCTGTTCAGCTTGTTCTTGCGTAGATTAGTTTGTCGGATATGTGGATGCTAAGTTATTGTTATAATCGACTCAACTCGCCAGACGTAGTACTTCTCAATTTCTTATTTAGATTTAGATCTGTAAACTTGCTTAGTCAAGGATCATATATTTGATAATTCACTGGAGAAGATCAAAACTAAACTGCATGGCGTCATCAAACCTAAGATCCTTAGTGAAACACTATTGGTGGGGGAATTTGATACCATATTGCTTCAACTGTATTTATATGCCTTGAGATTTGATGCCATGTCGTTTCAAGATTCATTTCAACAGTGTCTATATACCTTTGAGATTTGATACTGTGTTGTTTCGGCAGTATAATACCTTTGAATGCTTCTTCAGACAGATTCTTTCTGCAGCAAATTCCTGTTCGGATGCATCTGATTCTCAGGCAAACTATTTTTTCTACAGTCAGCATCAAACTTTTTTTTCTACACTCGTCCATCTGGCTCATTATTTAGGCCATCTATCAAGGCAAACGAGACTCCGCTGCAGTAGTACCCAACGAGCAGTACTACAGCGGATCTCGTTCCGAGCCAGAGCATTGCTCAGAGCGAGCACAAAACAATACTACAAACCGTTTTTGTTAATACACCTAGCTAGGCCAATCAATTGCAATAGTAGATGAACCCATTGTTTTAAGAAAACAAATGGATGCTACGGCTCTTCCTAAAAATGAATGTACCGTCTTTTTCTTGTCCTCTTTGCTTCTAGTAAGAATCTAGCATACAGTATCTCCGTTGACAACCACAAGGGCCTTTTTTTTTCTGTTAAGTCGTCTATCTGGTGATCTCTACGCCAGATTCGAAGAAAGTCCATGTTACCATTTTAGGGAAAACTGATAGATCTTCGGTCTCAAATCTTTGAAACTGAACTTCTTGGAGAAATTGATCAAGTCCTCAGTGGCCAACTAACCATGTCTGAGAATTTAATAAAAAGAAACCATATGCGAGAATGAAGGTCCATCCATGCAATCTGAATGTCTGTATTTTAGTAAAGTGGCACTGCAAAAAAATTCCTATTGGACATGCAACCTCATTTTGGAGTATATAAATTAAACAACCTTGATTTTGGTTCTCTATAGAAAAAATGCTACTCCCTCCATTCTACGAAATAAAGCGTGCATGCATTTAGCACGATTTTTAAAGCAAAAGTTTGACCATTTTTTTCATTCAAAATATGACATCAATAAATACCAAAGTATCATCATCTTAAAGTACTTTCAAATACGAATTCAAATATATAACATGCATACACTAAAAATGTATATTTTTTTACTAAATTGTTAGTTAAAGATTTCAAAATTTGACTTCTTCAATTACATGCACACCTTATTTCATGGGATAGAGAGGGTATTAAATAGCTGAAATGGTGCAGAGCACCTCTCTTACATATAAACCAAGGTTTCCCGTCATGCATGTACTTGATTTTGATTTTAGTTTTTTTTTTTTTGTTTCGCATCCCTTGTCATGCTGACGTTAGCCATTTCAACTTAGCTGGATCTCATACGGATCAAGCCTGGAGCCTCCAGGCAACAATCGATCAATAGTCACCCTTGAGGCCTTGATCAACTGGAAAGATGCAAATTCAGATTGCGTTACAAGCCTCATATCAAGCGAGCTAGAGACGGGTGTTCAGAGCAGGGTGTAAGGTGTTCATATTAACAGCCTGTCTTTTTGTGATGATGCAACAGCCAACATCGCATCTGCCAAGCACGTGTACACACTTTACACGCAGCCGGTATGTATCACCAGCAAGAGCAAATTTCATTTGCAGCATATATCATATACCGGGGATTTTCAAAGTCCACATACCATGAATATGCATTTAATTAGAAAATCACACTGCCAAGGACTAAATCGAGATTAATCGTAGTCTCCAGGGCCCTGCATATAAGATTTCATTGACTCAGTGTGTAGACTTGCACGGGGTAGAAAAATAAAGGAATTTCAAGGGGATTCCTGCGAAATCACCATCTTATTCCTCTCCCTTTCTTCTTCCTCAGGCTGACGTTGCGAGGTGGCCGAGCAGGTGGCTATGAAGATGTTCTAGGCAAAAAGGATCACGTTCCCCTCTCCCTTTCTTCTTCCTCAGGCTGACGTTGTGAGGTGGCTGAGCAGGTGGCTATGAAGATGTTCTAGGCAAAAAGGATCACGTTCCCCTAGATCTCATCACACGAGGAAGTCGGGGCAGGGCAAGCGGGGAACGCAAGTGAACCGAAGGTGAACCGCAGCAACGGCCACGCGGCAGTGACGGCGGCGGCGGCTCGACCTCATCAAGAAGACGTGGAGCGGGCGGTGGCTCGACCTCATCAAGAAGACGTGGAGCGGCCACAACGACGAGCACATTGGCTGCACGGAAACGAAGGAAGCCCGAAGGAGTGGGGGTGTGGAGAGGTGCCAAAGCGGGACGTCCACAGTTTGGTCGAGCTCACCATGGTGGCCATGGCAGGTGACGTGGTTGGGGAGAAGGCTAGGGGCAATAGCAGCAGCCCAGACCTTGGGTGAATCGTATGGGTGGAGGCGAATGCGGTGCGCGTCCTACCTTGTCCTACCTTGGCCGGAGGAGCCCGCGGCTCGCCAATGGCGGCCATGCCGGGCGGCGCGCTCTGAGCAAGGGAGAAAGAGGCATAGCAGGGGTATTTTAGGCTATACATAAATGCAGTGGTATTTTAGGCTATACATAAATACAGTGTCCTGCCATGGGCTCAATGCCCTCTAAAGACATAATGGCATATCTCAAATAAATTGAAAATTGTAATTGCTTTGTTCCTATACGATAAATAATATCAGTGGTAGATCTCCGATACTCAATAATTGTAATGGTGTGAATCAAATTAAACTTTTTTTAGAAAGCCCAATTGGTTAGATTAACTCAATTGGAACTTTAGGCAATGAATTCAAATTTGACACGAAACAGTTACCATATTAGAAATCAACGATAGAAGAAAGCATATAGTATGTACTGACCTACAAATACAAGGTTCAAGGCCTGGCATTCTCAATTTAATTCCTTAAGTTCCTGACAAGAAAAGTCAACAATTTGGAAACTCTGAAATCTATATATGTCGATAACCTTCAAAACAGCGATGATTCGTCTGAAATGCTACCAAGCAAAAAATGGCTGGGCATCGTCTCCTGATGTGCTCGGACTATTCAAACTTGCCTGCTTTATCAAGTTATCAAGTGCTAAGCATCATCTACATAATAAATTGTATCACTCACTGCATTAACAAGGCAAATTTGGTTAAATTTGATATCTTGAAGTCGGATCACCCTTCTAGTGACATCTTTCCTGGTAAACCTCTGATTGTATGTTTACACTGGAACCTGTAAGAAAGAACATGACTCATTAAACAGTTCGACTACAATCAGGACAAAAAAAATATTATTGTAGCTAGAACAAGTTATAGGATCAGTATTCTCTAATAGCTTAAGAGTTAAAAAAAGTGGTTTCCCTCATCCAGAACCTTCAAAACAATATAAGTTAATATCCAAGCATCAAGGCCCATGTAGATGCAGAATCAAAGAATCAGATAACAAAATATTGTGTTTATCCATAACACAAACTTGCAGTTTGACAATGTATCACATAGCCCATGAACAGCCTCATGTACCAAGAGAAGACACATTCAACACTGTATAAGGGTTTTTTTTATGAAGAACACTGTATAAGGGTTGAAAGTTGTAGAACAATCCCATAGATGAACCAACAGTAAGATGATATCACAAAAAAGAAGTTACCAGATAACATCGTGGAGAGAAGATTCTGAAGTGGAACATGGGGCATCAGCGTTGGACATATGGTGCTGGTCATTGTTATTCCCTTGACAGTCTGCTTCACTGCATTTAATATGCATTTGAAGAGGTACGACCTGATGTGAAAAGTTTAGGTTCAAGGAATTAATCTTGGGCAATTGCTACATTACAGAGGAGGGCTGGTAAACACAAATGAATTATGTGCATTAACCTTGACAAAACAACAATACCTTCTTGCTGTAACGAAAATCACGCTTTGGCAGGAAACAAAGTGGTAAGCTCAATGTACTGGGACATCTTATCAGCAAAAACAACTTGCTAGGCCCTTGAAGAGAATACAACTGAATTCAGTTAAAAAGTAGATTGTGACCTCAGCCAAATATATACAGCAAAAGAGAAGACAGAATACCTGTGTAGGACAAACTCCCTGCTCCACATGATACAAGAGTACGGATAGCCTATTAATATGCAAGTGTGTTATTATCCAAAGAGGACAGAGACAGATTCGAGATAGATGCTGATAATATTATTCATGATCATCCATGCATATGTTCATGCTTGGGAATGTAGCAATAAAATGAAAAGTTTCACCATGCATAATGTAACAATGTTGAGATCTCAAGTTGATCATACTTCAATACATAAACAAGAGCAAATAAGAAATAGGCCCATTCTAGATTTAGTGGAAAATATTGGTGAAATAGGAGCTCACCTTCCGAGAAACAGATTGAGCTAACTTGGTTAGAGAATGCTCTTTTGCACTTCCTGAATCAAATGTACCATGAGAAATTGTAATGTCATACACAAATAGGGGTCGTACAAGGCTTCCTCCAAGGACCAGGACAACTCCTTCGATGCTAGAAACTTCATCAAGTGCTTGCTGAAGAGAACACAGTAAGGTAGAGATACCATTCATCAAATTCTCGTGCTTCTTTATTCTACGTCTAACTTCCCTTTTTCGTGTGTTGTACTTTCTCTGATCAGACGGTTTGATTTCAGCTGGTTGTAATGTCATTTCTGTCTAGAAATATCCATATTTCACAAAATGGTTCATTTAGAAAACAATGGCGGTAGTAATTACTGAATACTGAACTTACCATTTCCTCCTTTAAACTTGCAAATTCAATTTCAAGACTCTGCAAAACCCTGAGAAACAAGGAAATTTAAGATACAGTTAAATTTCATTTGGTAATTACATAGCGCAGTACATAACAATCCTACCCTAGTTTAGTAAAGGACACTACTATGTTCTTCAATTTATATGCATGGATATATTAGAAACACTCAACAGCATTCTATGATGAGATCTCCTAAATCAACGACAAAATAAAGATTCATATGTGATCAGTAACCTCAGAAAAATAGGACTTTGCATGCCCAAATTGAATAATGCCTTCAATCACTTACCAAATTGTTGGGACAGTGCTCCCATGGACAAATGCTAATTACCAGGCTTACAGATGTAGGGAATAAGTGTCATTTGTTTGGGTAGTGCTAACACAAAGACAAAACAAATACAAACCAGGCAACATATTTCAGAACTTCAAGGTCCACATGTACATTGTTTTCCTTGAGTGTGTGTACATTGTTGTTACAGGTTGTTGAATGTCAGAGACAGAAACTTCATCAAGAAGTTAAGTAACAGAGAGAGTAGTCTTAAACTATTTGAACCAGGCATTTCTTGTGATTATCGCAGAAAGTTTTAGTCCGCATGTGAGCACACCGTGAAACTCGTTGAGAATGAAAAAAAAAAACTCAATCAGTATCCACAAACTATTTCCATGTGGCATCAATTGCTTATTAATCCAAACAGAATTAAACGAAGACAGTTTAAGCTCAGGACCGATGGACCAGAACTGAGAGTAGGAAGCAAAGCATAGGTCCATAAGCAGGTTGAAATATGATACCTCAGCAGCCAAGGCAACAAACACGAAACATTCAGCCAATAGAGGACATACAAACTAATGTACATCTGACATCAAGGCATACCACGGATTTGTAAGGAAGCAAACTGGAGTTCAAATTCATGTAATGGTCGAATCCACTTCAGCCAGTCGATCCAAATCCTTACTAGGTTGCTCTTCCACACTCAGGAGAATTGCTCCATAGCATAAACATTAGCGCGGGAACTGATCCATCGCAAAATAAAGCTAATTCAAAACGAAATTACATCCCTGGCACGACGATTGCTGTAGGCAGCCATACCTAATTCAATCCAATCCAAACCGACCAAATCTAAAGCCCCACGGTACCAGATGTGCAACGCAAACCCAATCTGAACTGCGGCAAAGCGCTCGAATAGAGCTGGAGCAAATAAATTAAACTAAAACCCACCATATTCACCATAAATCCTACCAAATTCCGTTATTGCAATGGAGAAATAGAGGGATAGATTGCGAATTACGAGGGGATCTGATGGTGCATGTAGAGAACGAAGCCGATGAGTTCCTTCACGACGTGGAACACCTCCGACCGCCGCAGTGCTGCCGCTGTCGCTTGCACCTCCACAAGCCCTAACCCCAGCTGCTCGGCGCCGCGGCCGGTGCCGCCGCATCCAGAAGAGGAGGCACTGGTCTCCATCTCGTCGCCACTACCCCGCCGACCGTTAATTTGAACTTCTGGGGAACGAGGCGGCGAGGGGCTAGGCAGCCGCGGGCAGCGCCGAAGCGGGGCGGCGCCGGAGGTGGCGGCGAGGCGAGGCGAGGTGCTGGGGCCAGGGCGAGGGGCGCTGCCGGGGGTGGAGGCGAGGCGGGACGGGGCGCCGCCAGGGGGAGGGGCGCGCGGGGCGGCGGCGGGTGCGAGCGGAGCGCGAAAAATGGAGGAAGATTACCTGCTTCGGATGAAACGAGAAATTTGGTTTCCTAGCCGCTTAAGAGTGAGAGCTTCGCACAGTTACCACCGTCCTGGGTTTCGCCGAATTGGCACCACGATGTTCTCTTAGATTTTTCTGCTATTTGAAATTTTTTATTCATTTTGGTATTCCCTGGGCACAGAAAAAGACCCTTCCACCCCTCTTCTCTCTTTCCCCGATCAGTTCGGCTCTTGGCCTGGTGAGTAGACCTAGGCATCCACCGGGCCAGGTTGGGTCAAAGCCAACCCGATGCCTTCATGTGCTGGCCCGCGACCCGACCCAAGCTTGGGGCTGAGTTTCGCGGCTCGAGCCCGCCCACCGCCTGGCCCGATGGCCCGCGGGTCGGCCCGGTGATCCGAGCAGTGCGGAGGTGGTGAAGAGCGTCGGGGAAGGCGGTGCAGAGGTGGTGGAGCGAGGGCGGATCCGGCGGAGACGGAGCAAGGCGGCGCGGAGGAGGTGGAGTCGTGGAGAGGAGGCGAGTAGGGGGTCGCCGTCGGCGGATCCGGCCTGGAAGTGAGCTAGCGGCGGGTGTTCCGCCGAGCCTCCATGTCCTCGACCACGCCGTGGAGTGGGGGTGGACGCCGCCACGCCGGGGAGCGGAGGTGGACGCCGCATCGCCACCATGCCCGGGAGCGGGGAGCAAGGCGCAGGCGGCGGCACGTCTGCCATCTGCGGGTGCCAAGAGGGGAATAGGCCATAGGGCTCAGGGGAAGAGGCTGGGCCAGGCCGGAGCGGATTGGAGGCGTTGGGCCAGGCTGGGAGGGGAGGGGAGGCGCTGGACCAGTTGTGAGACACAAATTCGACCGGCAGCAACCCCATTCCTCCTCCCCGGCAACTTGCCTACCCGCTGGGGCGAAGCTATGTACTGCCCACTGGATGCACATGCACCCATGGAAATTTAGAAATCCTTTATAAAGACTAAAATTTCACATTTTATGCACCCTTCATGATTCATGTTTATGCACCCATAAGATGTTTGCACCCTCCTCGTATTTACTCTAGCTTCACTCCTATCTACCCGGCACCTCATCCTATCAGGCCAGCGGCGTCCTCTCCTTCCTCGGCGGGGGAGGCAGAATTGGCAGCGGCAAGCATGTTCCCGCCGTGGGGGAGGTAATGACGCAAGGTCTCTCCTCGCCGGCGATGAGAGAGACTGTCATAGGGTGGGGAGGCAGCGATAAGTGTGATGCCCTAGGCATCTCCCAAGCATTATTATGCGCATATTTTGCCTAATTACTTTTCATAAGCATCATTGCATCTTATACTAATGTGCATCTAAGTAATCATGGTGAAAGTAGCTAAGTGATGCATTCAGTTTCATAAAAGTGATGCTATAATGAGAGCATAACTTAAAACCTAGAGACATTTAGGTAGAACTTCTTATACCAAACTTGAAGGTCTTAAGGTGGTAAACAACTTTGTCAATTAGAGCTCGGATGGAAGATGGGCTTAACTAAGTGCAAAGGGGCTTTTGGTGTTACCCAACAAACATACTCCAAATCTGGCTATTTAGAATTCTTCTTTTTTCTATGACCTAGAGTCCTTTTCATGTAAAGGTCCAATTGGGAAAGTTTTAGGTTATGAAATCCTGAACAACTTTGTCAAAAAGACTTTTGGGAGAAAATGGCTAGAAATAGGACTTTTGTTTTTTCTAAGGAAAATAGTTCTCAGTCCAAACTGAGGGCTGACAGTTAAACTCGAATTTAAATCAAATTTGGAGCCGGAATTTGAAATTGGTGATTTTGACAAAGTTGTAGGGTTCAAAAATTACAACATTTCTTTCAATTGGGTATTTTTCAAATTCGACCCCTAAGGTGTTCAAAAAGAGCAATTTCTAAAACATGTCTCAGCAGTCAAACAGTTTTTCCTTTTTCCCGATTTTATTTTTTCCTCCGTGTCACTGACAGGTGGGTCCCACTCGGCAGACCCACCCGCCACGCGGCGCCGGCGTCCGGCGCTACTGGCCACGCGCCGCTGCCACCGCGGGCACGCGCGGCCAGCGCGCCACGCCGTGGCCACGCGCCGTGGCCGCGCGCGGACAGCGCGCGCGGCGTGCCACCAAGGCGAGGGCGAGGCCCCGACCTTTTCCCCCAACTCCATTCGCGCGCCCACCCTTCCGCTCAGCCTCTGCCCGCCTCGTTCCCGTCGTCCGCCATTGACGGCGAGCTTCGAGCTCGAGCTCGCCCCGCCCCCTCCGTCGCCCCCGTGCCTCCCCACCTACCCCGCGACCTTCGCCTCACTCCCGCGCACCTCGCGCCCTAGACCTCGTCGCCGTTCCCCGCCCGGACGCCGAGGTTCGACCTTGCCTCGACGTCGCGCCGCGCCGGTTCACCCTCGGTTCACCTCCGCCACCCGCCTCGTCCACGCCGTCTCCGCCGTCACCGCCTCCCCAAGGTAGAAGCCCCGTACGGGGAACACCTTCCCCAACTCGTGTCGCGGCCGCGGCGAGCCCCGGCTCGCCGGCGCGCGCGCGCCCTCCCGCGCGGCCGCGGCCGACGCGAGGAAGAAGAAGGGGGCCGGGCAAATTTCAGATCCGGCCCCTGCTTTTCCCCTTAATTGCGAATCAGTCCACCGCGCTGTGCACTGAGTCTTGTAGATCTTGCGTACTAGCCCCTGGGGTTTTGAAATAATCACAATCTAGCCCCTAATTCTGTTGAATTTCTTTTTAAAATTGATTATTTCGACAGAAATCTTTGAAAAATCCTAGAAAATTCAATAAAAATCAGAAAAATACCAAATTAGTTGCTTTGTGCTCCTTATAAATAGATCTACAGAATGGATATGATGGTTGAGAAGGAAAAGACAGTTTTGCCCCTGTTTTTGAGCAAGCATGAAAAACCTTGATAAATAGGAAATATGGGTAAAATGAACTTTAAAAATTGTGAAATTTGGACAGAGGCCTTATTATGCTGTATAGGCTCTGTATAAATTTTGGTAGCTCAAATATTCACTGTTAATTACCATTTTACCCCTACATATGAGTTTAGCATAGAAATAAGTGAGAAAATGTTGTTTATATAGAAAATTAGGCTCTAAATAGTTGTATGTATTTTATTTGTGCTCCTTATGGCATAAAGAGCTCACTTTTGATATGGAATGCCATGCATGCCAGAGTTAGTTAGTGATTTGATATTGATAAGCACATGCAGGTTTAAAATTAGTAAATATAAAATATGGGCTAAATGAGGGTCAAAACTTCTGATTTTAGGGCAGCAACCTTGCTAGTATAACCTAGACTTAGTATAAGAGTTGGTAGTTTGAATGCTTGCTATATTGTCCCTACCTAGTAGTTAAGACTATAGTGAACCATGAAAAGAGTTCTGAATGGTAGTAGGCACCGGTCTTTTCACTTAAGCCGATGCGATTCCGTCACACCCCCACGCTGTTTTATGTGACAAGCTAAGCTATCATAGATGATGGCTTGTACGATTTCTTAGTATGAAACGACTTTCGCCTCGATATGCATAACTCTGTACCATGAATCATAAGTTCACTGATCTACTGCATCACACTCGCATAATAAAGCAAGCATTGCACTAATACATACTTCAACTGCATCATGTCATACATATAGATTCCACGGACGAAGAACCACCGCCGAACCAAACCGTCGCGGAGGAACTCGAAGAGGAGTTGCACCAGGAACCAGAGGGCCAGCAGCAGGAACCCGACTACGTTCCGGAGGAAGCTACTGATCCTAGTGAAGAAGGTAGGCAGGACCATACTCTACCCAGCAAATAAATTATAATTGATGATTACGCATATGCATTAGGAGTTGCTTGGAACCAATTGCATTAGATTTCCTGGCCGCCCTGGCCCTAGCACCTATACATAGAGTTCGTAGGACGAGTATGCCTAGAAATTGCTAGGTACGAGTAGACACGAGTATGTGGACTCGTCGCGTAGGTGCTTTCAAAATCAAAAGCTTACAGTTATATCGCTTGAAATTGTTGCTCATAACGTAAATGGAGACCGGGCGGAGATTTTATTTCAGTAATTACTATTCATGATGTCGCACCGGACTCCGCCCGAGTCGTTTAAGGCCCGTTCGCTGTTCGCCTGCTGATCGGCATAACATTGCTAAAGTGCTTATCCGGGGAATGGGACCGGAAAAGTCTTTCCTGGGCTCGTCCGAAGCACAGAGACACGTTCCTACCCGCTGGTTGAGAGGAAGGTGGCCCGGAGGAGCTTGGTACTCATGACGGGGAGACCGAGATGTCGGCAGGCTCGTCATGGGGGCACAACCCGGGGGCTAGGCGGGAGTGAATCGAACTTGGGACGAGGCAGGTTAAGATTGGGGCTATATGTGGGAACGCGATGGCTAGTAAGCATATACCCCTGGCATGGTAGTTATTCCCGGGAATTAAAAATCGATTCGAATCGCTGATGCCCACCAGGTGTGGGAATGCTGACAATGCACACGGGCAACGTAGTAATTACTTAAACTCCCGGTACCTTAATACTCATGGTTTTTGGAATACTACATGTTTGAGCTGAGTTGTTATCTTGCAAAGACTTACTACTATGTTGGCAATCATAGAGACAATGAAACTTGTTATTTATGTTAATTAAGTTGCTGTTAAAAACTAAAAGCTAAGGATCTACTTGTTAATAAGCTGCTTCGCGTCAGCCGTAAGCCAAATCCATTAAGACCTACTGAGTAATTAGTACTCAAGGTTTGCCCCCACATTTTGAGCGCAGGTATGGAATTCATGGTGTGCGCCTGTGTTGGAGGCGGGGCATGCCCTCATGTAGGATGAAGTGACTAAGTGGCACGAGGACAACATCGGTGGGCTCTATGTTGTACCTCCAATGCAAAACTTTTGGTGATAACATGGTGATCTAAACTTATATTTTCCGCTGCGAGAAACTTTCAAACTTGCTACTTTATAACTTTATGTTGGACTTGTGTTTTATGTAAAAACTGGCTTGTAACTAAGTTTAACTTTCTACTATTCAACTGCCTGTGATGATGTATCTGTTGTGGCTCCATCGTGAGTCAGATGTGTATGATGTCGGTTCCTCTGGGAAAGGTAATATCGGGAGTCGAATGACTCTCGACGGACGACCGGGTTTAGTTCGGTCTAATCGCACTGCAAGCCAGAGGTGGCAGGTGTGCTTAGCCCGGATTAAATCGGCGGTTCCGCCACAGCTGGTATCAGAGCCGATCATACACAGACAACAGACATATCATCTAGTTTTGATTTACAAACCTATTTTCGAAAACCCTTTTCGAAGTATTTGAAAAAATGAGAGTATCGATATGCCCATATTAAGGATGTTAGTGAAATACCAGGTGACATCGCTAACATTCTGACCTAGATAGAACTCATGTGCATATTCGGCGCTTTGGGAAGCAACATTTCGGCCATAGCCATCCCCAGTACTGGCGGAGCGCTATTGGGATTTGCGGACTGTTGCGAACCCTGCATTCATGCTGATAGGGCAGAACTCTTTAAGGGGGGTGGTCACGCTATTGGAGTGTTTCGTGACCACTTTTCCTTCAACCAAAATTATAGCTAGATCTTGTTGGCCACCGTTTCTCTCCCCAGCAATTCCCCAGTACTGGAGGAAGACTGGGTGTGTTGGGAGAAATGGCGCCACTACGTCGTCCACCAGACGTAGCTTAAAGAAATTCGTGGGTGCCACTTCTAGGGTTAGAGTGGTAATGATTGGTCATGGTAATGATGATGGTATGAGCATGCATTTTTCTGCAGGTACACTAACCACGTGCGAAATTAAGAACGAGTAGAGAACGACTAGTTGCATTAGAGAGTGCCGTGCATATATGTCACCGGATACTCGCTAGATATATAAATTATGCTTAAGGTGTGTGATGTGAGATCGAGTAGGACGAGTCATGCATCATGTTTATTCTTATTTGTTCATACTTGGGGGTTTATCGCTAAAAGACAAATAAGCAAAATGAAAGTCCAATGACGTTTTCCGCACCCATCACCCACTTAACCGTTAAAATTATATGCAACTTATGCCTATCTCTGATTTAAGTTCTTATTTTAAAACAGATGGCCAGGACCAAACAAACCGCTCGCAAAGCCACCAGTGTGAGGGGACTCCGCATACAGGAGGGAAGGGCTGCTCCCCTCCCACCAGTGACCCACACCCCTCCTCAGCTTGAGAATGGGATGGTCCACACCCGTTGCCGTGAGGAGAACGGCCTTGCGCAGATCCTTTGTCGGGCTCTGCGTGAGATGAGGCGCAGACCGTGCCCCTTCTTCTTCGTGCAGACTGTGCACGCGGAGGGACACTGCATGGCCAGTGTTGTCCTTCCTTCGAGCCACACCGCGGTCCGGCAGACGATCACCGTCTACGGGGCCAATGAGGAGGACGCTTACGACAAGGTCACCCTAGCAGCCATTACCTCACTCAGCTCCTCGGGTGCAGCAGGGATGTCAGTGCTGCGCTACCTCCCCACCGACGGCTACGACGACGAGTGGCTCCGTCGTCACAACATGCTGGAGGAGCGGATTGACACCAGGCCCTATGCTGCGACCATGCAGTTTGCTCACAGCGTACACGGGATGTACCTCCGTGCCGAGGACCGTGTCGCCCACTACCGTGATCAGCACATGTATGCACAGGACCGTATTGAGGAGCTGGAGGCGGAGTTGGCCGAGGCACAGCAGCGCCTGGCACAGTACGAGCAGGACCCTTCAGTTGCCCCTGTGGTGGAGGATGAGGGCAGCATGGTGTCTGACGCGCGTAACGGGCGTTAGAGACTTTGACAATAGCACTGTGTAGTGAAGCTTTTTGTAAATGGTGCACGTTGTGAGCGATGTTTTGTACTATATCGCTCCGTGCAGTTTGTCATGACTGTACTAAACAGTGGTGAGGTCGAGAGAACTCACTTATGTACGTCATGTGACCTAATGTAGGACCTTAAGCTAGTGTTCCGAGGTGATGGATAAGATGGCCCATGTGTGTACTAAGTAAACCTTTAGTTTTTAAGACTCTATAAGTATGGTTGTAGTAACTGCTAAATGCGCATGGACAATGTGAATGATGCGATGCCATTAAGCTTGGCCTTGAGAGTTAGAGTCTAACTGTGTTATTACAAGTTTACTTGTACTCACAAATTGCCTATAGCCCTATGATCTTGCTGTCACCGTATTTCTGCACAAGGGCTATTGGGCTGAACCCGTATGATTCCATTTTGCAGATGGTGAACACTCGCACCGGTCAGTCATCGGGGCAGTCAGCGCAAGGCGCTCCACCCCCGCCAGAGCTGGCCACCTTGGTGGTCCAACAAGCTGAGTTGATCCGTTTACTAGCAGAAGACCGCCAGGCCCGTGGGCAACAACAGCCGCGGGAGTACCGGCCACGTGGCATTACCTATCAGGACTTCGAAGGGCTGCGACCCCCGGTTTTCACCAATTGCCCCGAGCCACTGGCGGCAGATGACTGGCTTCGTACTGTCCAGTCCAAGTTCACCCTTCTGCCAGGGATCAATGAGCAAGAGAAGGCTCGATTTGCTGCTCAGCTTCTTCATGGGCCTGCGGGAGCGTGGTACGCCACTTTCCTCGCTATGCAGGAGGAGGGCCATGAGCCCACATGGGAGGAGTTCCGTCAGGCTTTCCGGGCCCACTATATCCCGGCAAGTTTGATGGAACAAAAGCGACGTGAGTTCCGAGACCTCAAGCAGGGTAGCAGGACCGTCATGCAATATGTGCAGATCTTTATCCACCTCTCTCAGTATGCTCCGAGAGATGTTGCTACTGAGCCGGAGCGGGCCGAGAGACTCCTAGAGGGCCTTGACCCTACCCTCCGGACTCACCTGGCTCGGCGCTACCAGAGCTTCACTGAGCTGGTAGACACTGCTCTCGAAATGGAGAATCGTCTCCATGCTGCTAACGAGGATCAGAAGCGCAAAAGGATAGTCAACACATCAGCGACGGGCCCTTCACAGAAGCAGAAGACCGCATACAAACCTCAACAGCAAAATTTTCAGCAGTCTCGCTATGTGGTCCGGCCCAACCAACCAAGGTGGATTCATCGGGCAGCACCGCCGCAACAGTACCCCATCTATCGAGCACCCGCACAGTTGCCAGCTCCCCGTGCTCCCATCGTCCCGGGGCCGGGTGCTCCGTGCTTCAACTGCGGCAAGATAGGTCACTTCAGTCGTGACTGTAGGGCACCCCGCAAGATACAGGGTCCTACCCCAGCTGGTGGAAGTCAACAGAACAAGCCGAAGGGACCCATGCCTAAGATGGGTCGCGTGCACTATGTGCACATGGATCAGATTTCCGCCGGAGAACCGGTGCTTGCTGGTACGTTCATGATCAACGGTCAACCGACCGTCGTGTTATTTGATTCTGGGGCCACACATACTTTTATCAGTAAAACATATGCATTGAGGCATGGGATAAAAATGTACAAGTTGAAAGAAAACTATCAAATTACAGCACCGGGATCACCTATTGAAACCAGTTTGGGGGTTAGACAACTTAAGTTGAGCATTGGCACAGAAAATTTTATCATCAACCCCGTGGTATTACCACACCAGGGGATTGATATTATTTTAGGTATGAATTGGATGAAAGAACACGATGCAGTCCTGGACGTTGGCAGCAGGACAATACAATTAAGGTCAGGCATTAACGGCAAGGCTATGCTGATACACATGCCAAACCAAAAACACATGACCCCCACGGTCAATGCGACTGAACTACAAGAGGTTAAAAAGATACCAGTAGTGTGTGAATTCCCGGACGTATTTCCAGAAGAACTTCCGGGGCTACCACCAAAACGGGATGTAGAATTTGCCATTGAACTCGTCCCAGGTACGGCACCTGTGTCAAAAAGACCATACAGGATGCCACCTGATGATTTGAAGGAATTGAAAACACAGCTACAAGAGCAATTAGACAAAGGGTTCATTAGGCCTAGTTCATCACCGTGGGGTTGTCCAGCTCTCTTTGTTGAGAAAAAGGATCATGGTGGGAAAAGATTGTGTGTTGACTATCGGCCACTGAATGCAGTGACCGTCAAAAACAAATACCCACTGCCACACATTGACATTCTATTTGATCAGTTAGCTGAGGCTAAGGTCTTTTCTAAAATTGACCTAAGGTCTGGCTACTATCAGATGAAGATTAAAGAAGAGGATATACCCAAGACAGCATTCTCTACCAGATACGGCTTGTATGAGTACTTGGTCATGTCATTTGGACTAACCAACGCACCGGCTTTCTTCATGTATATGATGAACTCGGTGTTCATGAATGAACTCGATAAGTTCGTGGTGGTATTCATAGATGACATACTAATCTACTCCAAAAATGAAAAAGAACATGAAGAACATTTGAGGGTCGTGCTCACTCGGCTCAGAGAGCATAAGCTTTATGCCAAGTTTAGCAAGTGTGCGTTCTGGCTGAAAGAAGTGGGTTTCTTGGGTCACGTGCTATCTGAAAAGGGAGTCGCAGTTGACCCTAACAAAGTAGAAGATGTGCTAAATTGGAAACAACCAGAGACCGTGACTGAAATCCGGAGTTTTCTTGGTTTAGCGGGCTACTACCGCCGCTTTATCAAAGATTTCTCCAAAATTGCAAAACCCATGACCTCATTGACCAAGAAAAATGCCAAGTTCATTTGGAATCCGAGTTGTGAAGAAGCTTTCCAAACCTTGAAGAAATTGTTAACCTCAGCACCAGTGCTAGCTCAACCAGATATTACCAAGCCTTTTGAGGTATACTGTGATGCCTCCGGTAATGGGCTTGGTTGTGTCTTGATGCAAGAAGGAAGAGTAATTGCTTATGCCTCCCGCCAACTGAGGAAACATGAAGCCAACTATCCAACCCATGACCTTGAGTTAGCTGCAGTCGTTCATGCACTAAAAATTTGGAGACACTATCTGTTAGGCAACACATGTCACATCTACACTGACCATAAGAGTCTCAAATATATTTTCACACAACCCGAAATCAATATGAGACAGCGACGATGGTTAGAATTGATAAAAGATTATGATCTGGAGATACACTACCACCCAGGCAAGGCCAATGTGGTAGCAGATGCACTAAGCCGAAAAGCTCATTGCAATGTGATAGAAGTCCGACCTACAGCAAGAGTAATCTGCTGTGAAATGAGTGACATTGAAACACCTCAAGGACAGCCTGCAGAACTCTATAGTATCATTATTGAGCCCACAATCAAGGCACAAGTCATAGAAGCTCAGAAGCAAGATAAGGGTATGGCACATATCCGTGAAGGTATTAGTGAAGAGAAGAAAGCGTGTTTCACACTTGACGACCAAGGCGTCCTGTGGTTCAAGAATCGTCTAGTGGTACCCAAGGACATAGAGTTGAGGAAGAGAATACTAGACGAAGCACACTCCTCAATACTCACGATACATCCGGGCAGCAATAAGATGTACCAAGACTTGAAGCAAATGTTTTGGTGGACCCGCATGAAACGAGAGATTGCCAAGTACGTATCTGAGTGCGACGTGTGTAAGAAAGTAAAAGCTGATCACTTAAAGTCCGCTGGAATGCTTCAACCACTAGATGTCCCAGCGTGGAAATGGGAGGATATACACATGGATTTCATTGTGGGCTTACCTCGTACCCAAAAAGGATATGATTCCATATGGGTAATTATCGATAGGTTCACGAAATCTGCTCATTTCATTCCAGTCAAGACCACCTATCGAGCAAAGCAGTACGCTGAGTTGTACCTTTCCAAGATCCTATCCTTACACGGGGTCCCGCGAACTATCACATCAGATAGGGGTTCTCTGTTCGTTTCCCGCTTCTGGGAGCAACTGCAGACTGCCTTAGACACTACTCTTGTACGTAGTTCCGCTTACCATCCTCAAACCAGTGGTCAAGTAGAAAGAGTAAATCAAATCCTGGAAGACATGTTGAGGGCCTGTGCACTAACTTACTCCACCAAGTGGGATGAGTGTCTACCTTTGGCAGAGTTTGCTTATAACAATAGTTACCAAAAGAGTTTGGAAATGGCTCCTTTCGAGGCTCTTTATGGTAAGAGATGCAGAACACCGCTAAACTGGTCCGAACCAGGAGAGCGTGTTACCTTTGGCCCTGATTTAGTGGTAGAAGCCGAAGAACAAGTGAAACTCATACACCACCATCTCAAAAGAGCACAGTCCAGACAGAAAAGTTACTCGGATAAAAGGAGGAGGCCATTAGTCTTTGATGAGGGAGATCGTGTGTATCTCAAAGTATCTCCGATGAAAGGGATACAACGGTTTGGGGTGAAAGGGAAGTTAGCACCAAGGTACGTCGGTCCATTCAAGATCATTGAAAAGTGTGGAGCCGTCGCTTATCGGTTAGAACTACCACCACATCTGGCTGCAGTTCATGATGTGTTTCACGTCTCACAACTAAAGAAGTGCTTAAGAGTGCCGGAGAAAGTGGTAGATACCTCTCAAGTTCAGATTGGACCAGATCTCACATACGAAGAACATCCCATAAAAATTCTCGATCAAAAGCAAAGATCAACTCGTCGGAAAACAATCGACTTTTACAAAGTTCAATGGAGTAATCATTCCGAAGAAGAAGCCACATGGGAGCAGGAAGAATACCTACACACTAAGTACCCTGGTTTTCTGCCATCCACCTCAAATCGGTACGTTACAACAGCTTAGCTTCTGGGTCTAAACTCAATACGTGCACCCAACACTAACTACAACCAGTTTAACCACCCACGACACTTCAAAAATCTCGGGACGAGATTTCTTTAAGGGGGTGGGTTGTGATGCCCTAGGCATCTCCCAAGCATTATTATGCGCATATTTTGCCTAATTACTTTTCATAAGCATCATTGCATCTTATACTAATGTGCATCTAAGTAATCATGGTGAAAGTAGCTAAGTGATGCATTCAGTTTCATAAAAGTGATGCTATAATGAGAGCATAACTTAAAACCTAGAGACATTTAGGTAGAACTTCTTATACCAAACTTGAAGGTCTTAAGGTGGTAAACAACTTTGTCAATTAGAGCTCGGATGGAAGATGGGCTTAACTAAGTGCAAAGGGGCTTTTGGTGTTACCCAACAAACATACTCCAAATCTGGCTATTTAGAATTCTTCTTTTTTCTATGACCTAGAGTCCTTTTCATGTAAAGGTCCAATTGGGAAAGTTTTAGGCTATGAAATCCTGAACAACTTTGTCAAAAAGACTTTTGGGAGAAAATGGCTAGAAATAGGACTTTTGTTTTTTCTAAGGAAAATAGTTCTCAGTCCAAACTGAGGGCTGACAGTTAAACTCGAATTTAAATCAAATTTGGAGCCGGAATTTGAAATTGGTGATTTTGACAAAGTTGTAGGGTTCAAAAAGTAAAACATTTCTTTCAATTGGGTCTTTTTCAAATTCGACCCCTAAGGTGTTCAAAAAGAGCAATTTCTAAAACATGTCTCAGCAGTCAAACAGTTTTTCCTTTTTCCCGATTTTATTTTTTCCTCCGTGTCACTGACAGGTGGGTCCCACTCGGCAGACCCACCCGCCACGCGGCGCCGGCGTCCGGCGCTACTGGCCACGCGCCGCTGCCACCGCGGGCACGCGCGGCCAGCGCGCCACGCCGCGGCCACGCGCCGTGGCCGCGCGCGGACAGCGCGCGCGGCGTGCCACCAAGGCGAGGGCGAGGCCCCGACCTTTTCCCCCAACTCCATTCGCGCGCCCACCCTTCCGCTCAGCCTCTGCCCGCCTCGTTCCCGTCGTCCGCCATTGACGGCGAGCTTCGAGCTCGAGCTCGCCCCGCCCCCTCCGTCGCCCCCGTGCCTCCCCACCTACCCCGCGACCTTCGCCTCACTCCCGCGCACCTCGCGCCCTAGACCTCGTCGCCGTTCCCCGCCCGGACGCCGAGGTTCGACCTTGCCTCGACGTCGCGCCGCGCCGGTTCACCCTCGGTTCACCTCCGCCACCCGCCTCGTCCACGCCGTCTCCGCCGTCACCGCCTCCCCAAGGTAGAAGCCCCGTACGGGGAACACCTTCCCCAACTCGTGTCGCGGCCGCGGCGAGCCCCGGCTCGCCGGCGCGCGCGCGCCCTCCCGCGCGGCCGCGGCCGACGCGAGGAAGAAGAAGGGGGCCGGGCAAATTTCAGATCCGGCCCCTGCTTTTCCCCTTAATTGCGAATCAGTCCACCGCGCTGTGCACTGAGTCTTGTAGATCTTGCGTACTAGCCCCTGGGGTTTTGAAATAATCACAATCTAGCCCCTAATTCTGTTGAATTTCTTTTTAAAATTGATTATTTCGACAGAAATCTTTGAAAAATCCTAGAAAATTCAATAAAAATCAGAAAAATACCAAATTAGTTGCTTTGTGCTCCTTATAAATAGATCTACAGAATGGATATGATGGTTGAGAAGGAAAAGACAGTTTTGCCCCTGTTTTTGAGCAAGCATGAAAAACCTTGATAAATAGGAAATATGGGTAAAATGAACTTTAAAAATTGTGAAATTTGGACAGAGGCCTTATTATGCTGTATAGGCTCTGTATAAATTTTGGTAGCTCAAATATTCACTGTTAATTACCATTTTACCCCTACATATGAGTTTAGCATAGAAATAAGTGAGAAAATGTTGTTTATATAGAAAATTAGGCTCTAAATAGTTGTATGTATTTTATTTGTGCTCCTTATGGCATAAAGAGCTCACTTTTGATATGGAATGCCATGCATGCCAGAGTTAGTTAGTGATTTGATATTGATAAGCACATGCAGGTTTAAAATTAGTAAATATAAAATATGGGCTAAATGAGGGTCAAAACTTCTGATTTTAGGGCAGCAACCTTGCTAGTATAACCTAGACTTAGTATAAGAGTTGGTAGTTTGAATGCTTGCTATATTGTCCCTACCTAGTAGTTAAGACTATAGTGAACCATGAAAAGAGTTCTGAATGGTAGTAGGCACCGGTCTTTTCACTTAAGCCGATGCGATTCCGTCACACCCCCACGCTGTTTTATGTGACAAGCTAAGCTATCATAGATGATGGCTTGTACGATTTCTTAGTATGAAACGACTTTCGCCTCGATATGCATAACTCTGTACCATGAATCATAAGTTCACTGATCTACTGCATCACACTCGCATAATAAAGCAAGCATTGCACTAATACATACTTCAACTGCATCATGTCATACATATAGATTCCACGGACGAAGAACCACCGCCGAACCAAACCGTCGCGGAGGAACTCGAAGAGGAGTTGCACCAGGAACCAGAGGGCCAGCAGCAGGAACCCGACTACGTTCCGGAGGAAGCTACTGATCCTAGTGAAGAAGGTAGGCAGGACCATACTCTACCCAGCAAATAAATTATAATTGATGATTACGCATATGCATTAGGAGTTGCTTGGAACCAATTGCATTAGATTTCCTGGCCGCCCTGGCCCTAGCACCTATACATAGAGTTCGTAGGACGAGTATGCCTAGAAATTGCTAGGTACGAGTAGACACGAGTATGTGGACTCGTCGCGTAGGTGCTTTCAAAATCAAAAGCTTACAGTTATATCGCTTGAAATTGTTGCTCATAACGTAAATGGAGACCGGGCGGAGATTTTATTTCAGTAATTACTATTCATGATGTCGCACCGGACTCCGCCCGAGTCGTTTAAGGCCCGTTCGCTGTTCGCCTGCTGATCGGCATAACATTGCTAAAGTGCTTATCCGGGGAATGGGACCGGAAAAGTCTTTCCTGGGCTCGTCCGAAGCACAGAGACACGTTCCTACCCGCTGGTTGAGAGGAAGGTGGCCCGGAGGAGCTTGGTACTCATGACGGGGAGACCGAGATGTCGGCAGGCTCGTCATGGGGGCACAACCCGGGGGCTAGGCGGGAGTGAATCGAACTTGGGACGAGGCAGGTTAAGATTGGGGCTATATGTGGGAACGCGATGGCTAGTAAGCATATACCCCTGGCATGGTAGTTATTCCCGGGAATTAAAAATCGATTCGAATCGCTGATGCCCACCAGGTGTGGGAATGCTGACAATGCACACGGGCAACGTAGTAATTACTTAAACTCCCGGTACCTTAATACTCATGGTTTTTGGAATACTACATGTTTGAGCTGAGTTGTTATCTTGCAAAGACTTACTACTATGTTGGCAATCATAGAGACAATGAAACTTGTTATTTATGTTAATTAAGTTGCTGTTAAAAACTAAAAGCTAAGGATCTACTTGTTAATAAGCTGCTTCGCGTCAGCCGTAAGCCAAATCCATTAAGACCTACTGAGTAATTAGTACTCAGGGTTTGCCCCCACATTTTGAGCGCAGGTATGGAATTCATGGTGTGCGCCTGTGTTGGAGGCGGGGCATGCCCTCATGTAGGATGAAGTGACTAAGTGGCACGAGGACAACATCGGTGGGCTCTATGTTGTACCTCCAATGCAAAACTTTTGGTGATAACATGGTGATCTAAACTTATATTTTCCGCTGCGAGAAACTTTCAAACTTGCTACTTTATAACTTTATGTTGGACTTGTGTTTTATGTAAAAACTGGCTTGTAACTAAGTTTAACTTTCTACTATTCAACTGCCTGTGATGATGTATCTGTTGTGGCTCCATCGTGAGTCAGATGTGTATGATGTCGGTTCCTCTGGGAAAGGTAATATCGGGAGTCGAATGACTCTCGACGGACGACCGGGTTTAGTTCGGTCTAATCGCACTGCAAGCCAGAGGTGGCAGGTGTGCTTAGCCCGGATTAAATCGGCGGTTCCGCCACAATAAGGTCTGGTTGTCTCGGCCGATCTCCTGGGTGTGGCGCCAGTATTCCCTTCCAGCACCGGTGCCGATGCCTCTTTCGTCCCTTGCTGCCAGTGGCGCGGCCCAGAAGCAGCAGCACGGCACCACTCTTCCGAAATCTTGTCATCGACGGTGGGCCTGATCTCCGCTCTTGTAGCCGATGGTGCCACATGAGGGAGCAGTAGAGACGACGTCGCCTATGTCTCGAAGGTGAGGTGGACCGACGGCCATGGAGGATTGGGCCGCTTAGGAGGAAGCAAGGGGAGTGCCGGCTACCTTAATTTGGGAGAGAAGGCGCCATAGGTTGGGGGAAGAAGATACATGTGGCTGTTGGCAGCGGTGGTAGGAGGCTTCCCCAACAGGAAATGGTCGGCAGGCCATGGACAGTGGCGGGGTGTGTAGAGGAGGAAAAAGGGTGGACAGCAAGAGAGGGAGGACGAGGGTAGAAGGGGTAGAAGACTGAGTCTTTCTCTGTGCCTGGAAAATACCAAAATGAATAAAATGTTCTAACTGGCAGAAAAACCAAAGAGATGATGTTGTTGGTGGCAATTCGGCGAAGCTCACAATAAGAGTGGCAATTATGAGAAACCCACTCTTGAGAGTAAAAGACCAAATTTCTCGGATGAAACAGTGGCCTTGATTCACCTTTGGACATCGTAGAAAATGTTGACGACGTGTACACAATGATTGGCCTTTTTTTCAATGGACGTGAAATCCCTGCATTTAGAGCGCACTCTCCTAAGTCTATGACTCCTACTGACGGGGAGGCATCAAAGGCTCCTTCAGGAAAAAACGGCCTGCGGCCCATTAGCGGCCTCGTAAAGGCTACCGCGCCGAGGGAGGCCATCCAGCCCAACCCACACGGAAGCGGCCGGGTCTCGCCCCGCACATGCACACGAGGCGGATGACCGAGCCTTGCCCTAGACGGTCGGGCGAGGCGGAACGACCGAGCTTCACCCCGTACGGTCGCGCGAAACGGAGCGGAACGACCGAGCCTCGTACGATCGTACGAGGCAGGGCGACCGAGCCTCACCCCGTACGATCGCGCGTGGCGGAGCGGACAGAACCTCCTCAGGGGCAGGGTCAGCCGTGAGTCTAGCCGCAAGGGCCGCACGTCGTTCCCCATGTCTACTGAGTGCGCACGCTTGTACCTGTGGCGCGGGAAAACGAGGGAAGACATCATGGCCTACGCCAATCACGATGCGACACCTCCTCACCTAGCCCTCACGCTCACCTGACACCTTGGCACGTGAGGAGATGGTGTCAGCCCGTCGGGGCGGACGGGACGGGACGCCCCTGTACTACAGTTGACCCCAAGAGGAGAAGGGGGTTTCCGTGCCTGGCACAACGGACACGACGTGGCTGGAGGATCAGGAGGGACGACCGAGCCATGCCCTCGACGCCTGGCGCGACATAGCTACAGGACTCTGGAGGATGACTACACCGCGTGTGCGAGGGACGTGCAAGGGTGATCCAGTCAGCTAAAGGGCTCCTGTCAAGAGGGTCCCACATGTCAATCCACCTTCTTTTTCTTTTTTTCCTAACTTCTCTGATCGTATTCCGATGCACTGTAAGCTCCCCCCTTGTGCCTATAAAAGGAGGGAAGCGCCTGCTATATGGGGGATAGAGAACAACATAGTCTCCACTTGCAACTCGTGTAACACCAATACAGGTCGAAAGAACTCCAGCAATATAACCATTCGCACTCACTGGACGTAGGGAATTCACTCCCGAACCAGTATAAATCTTTTGAGTCCCCCGGCTCTCCATTCGAAGCTAGTCCGCGCTGTTCCCCTGCCGAACAACAAATCTACTGCTTGTGTCCCCTCGGTTCACGGAACCACGACACCTACGTTGCCACATCCCAAACGGCCTGCTGCACGCACATCCTGCCTCTCAATGTCTGCGCGTCTCACGTTGCCGGGGTTCCGCTCGCTCTCACCCGTGCGCTGCTCCTCAGCCCGCGTGCCGTTCACCTGCCGTCACGCCTTGTGCACAAGGGTTAGTTATCTCTTTCATCCTCTGCTCTGGTTGGCCCGATGACCCCCCGAGGGCCTCCTGTGGCCACCTTTCCGCCCTTGCCAGCGTGGGCTCCACTGCTCTATACAAAGATCACCACACACAAGGACTACATCCGTCATAAACGTTGGGCATGGTTGATTTTTTTAACTTCAATTATTTATTTTATTTAAACAATTGTTCAAAACATACAAAAGCACACCTCATACTCAAACTATCATTGGTGACACCTCGTACTCAAACTATCACAGGTGATAAAACAACCCACTACAAAAAAAATAACTCATATGTTTGTGAATGGATTTTTTTTTAAATAACCACATCATACATTTATGAATGGAAGGAGCAGTGGTGTAGCAATACACGGGTGTGGGCACGGCAGAGCGCGCCGTTCGTGCTAGATCCATATCATACTTTAATTTAAAGCTTACCGCTACATGCGATGTACCCTTCTTATGGATAAAGATGTCCGAGTATCTGAATCCCCGGGAGACATATTTGCTAGCTGTGGTTGTCATCCGGTCTCACCTCCTACACGCTAATGCAAGGGGTATCCTTCTCCCCCAAGTTGAGTTTTTTAAAGGAAAACCAGCCATCAACCGAGCGTTTCACGCTGTTGACCTGGTGGTGGAGGACGGACGGTGATTAGGCTTGGGCTAGGGCGTTATGGTGGTATTCCTGATAGAGCCTGTTAGGGTAGCCGCCAGAGATGTGGAAGGCAGGCAAGGCGAAGAAGAGGGCAGAGAAAATAAACTGGATATTTGTGGACTTCTAAAACACTTGAACGGTGAGTATAGATAGACTATTTATTAAGTCATCATGTAAGTATTACTGAGCACGTCAAACCATTTATTTACTTAACGATTTGTTTGATGAGCGTTATTGTACTATAATTGTGTTCTTGCTTTGATTTAAGTAGTATAATGGAGTATATTGTTTGCTCATACGTACTCTAGACGCTTCATAAGCCCCCCCCCCCCCACCCCCCCTCCACACACACACTGAACTACCGAAGGCGACACAATGAACATTATATTTTCCTTTCTGTTATGATAAAAAGGGGTGATCTCATCTATGGATCTACAACAACCGCAACAACATAAATCATACAGACAAGAAGATCTAACAACCGGCTCCCGGAGCTTTTCCCCTTGCAGTTGTAATATGAACGGACGACGCATCGCCACCCGTTTACTTGTATAAATTTACAGATCATCAGTGGAAGAAACAGAGAGTTCGTTCTCTCGATTTCACTTTCACCCTAATCTAAACACTTTCGTTCTTCTCCTTTCATCGCAACTCTCGCATCACACATGTCAATAGAGAAAGACATATTGTGGCTACATATACTGCCATACGTTGGCCTAAAACGTGTAAACTTATAGTTTCTTATTAAATTTAAGAGGTCTTTGTGGTGCAGTGGCGGTATGTCTTCGACTTACAATCTGTTGGTTCTAATTTTGAGTCGTACTGTCGTATGCTGCTATATATTTTGATCTTTCTCTTAACTTTTTTGTCTGATTTATTAGTTAGCTCCCGTGTATTCTGGTATACTAGCTTTTCGTCTGCCCTCCTCCACTACTTGTCAGGTACTTTGGAGGCAGTGCAATCCTCAATACGAAATAAATTGACATGACCTATATGAAATTTTTATTTCGTTACCACTGTTAAGCAGGATCGATGATTGCAAGTTCAACAGCTATAGCTATCTAGTTTGCACCAACAATTTTATCTTACAAATATTATTTATTCATATATTTCTGTCCAGATACGATGTGTACGTAACGTACGTACGTTGAACGACGTACGATTAATTCCAATTAACGTGTGGTTTGGGGACGACGTACGGTTAATTCCACTTCGAACGAGAAAAGGTTTGGGGACAATCATGATTGAGGAAGTATATGCTTTTTGCTGCTTTTTGAGACTAATAAACGACAGCCATAAAATGTTTAATGCTGGGTAAACAGCGGTCGGCAAGGTATTCCACACTCCCACATCTTGATTGCTCATCTTAGAGGCTCCTCATCTTATATTAGTAGTGGCATGGCATGCCAATTAGCCATGCAGGCATGCACGGCTCAGAATATAGGACTGAAGTGTGCGGCAAATATTGTATTGGATATCATATGATTGCCTGGTGCTTGGTGCAGCCAAATTATTAGATGATCACAACTTGCAGTAAATCCTCAACAAAACAATTCCCAAAAACTAGCACTTCATCTCAATTTATATAGTTCATCACTTCTGCCATAACCTAAGTCAAACATCTCTTTCTTTCGTTCGACCAAATTTGTAGAAAAAAACATCAACATATATACCATCGAATTAATTAGTTCTAAAGCTATTTTACAATGGTTGTAAATTACTTTTAGTATGTTCCCTCACCGATTATTTATACAGGAAATTGTCGTCAATACGTGGATGTATTGGGCCCTACCAACTGTTTCAATTTTAAAGAAAAAGAACACCCCTAGCCCATCCCCCAGTATCCCATTTCCACTCGCACGGACAGAACAAATACAAGACACAGAAACAAGATTGAAACTTTGGCCACCAACTACTCCTAGACTAGTGACCTGATTCAAGCTAATAGGTTTGAATGACAAAAAAAAGAGGGACATATAAGCCATTCCTTGTGGGTTTTATTTGAGTTTAATTCCCAATGCTATGTTCATCGTCATGGTGGATGGCAGATAATTATAAAAAGAGATAGAAAGGGTTTCATTTAAATGAAAATAACAAGGATATATTGTTACTAATTGAGATAATTTCATTTAGATGAAACAAGAATATAATGTTACATTGTTACCTCAACCAAAACTGACGTGGCACTATTTGAAACTGGGAAATATAATTTCCCGCTGGAGTGGCCTAACCAGAACAAACAACAAACCAACTAAAATTGCCTTCCAAACATATATAGTATCTCTACCTCTCCGGTCGGTATTAAATGGTGTTCCCGACCAGGACGTTAAACTCAAATGCAGGTAAAGCTAGGCAGTCATAACGTCATCAGTTTTCTGACTAGAGTATAAGTCACGTTTTGAAGAAATCTCTCTCTCTCTCTCTCTCTCTCTCTCTCTCCCTCTCTCTCTGCTAACCGCGCTCTGTCCAGCACCTGCCTTTTTTTCGTCTAAATGAAAGATGGCTTCATCAAACCATATCATGCGCTACAGAACATCCAGCCGCGCTTTAGCATCTTATTATCACGTCAAGCGATACTGGCCATTGGATCTCGACCTTTAACGGATCACATGATCCATGCCGCCCGTGCTCGATCTCCTCGATCATCAGGCATCTTTGATTAATTATTATCTACTCCTACTATGTGGTAGGCTATAGACCTATAGAGACCCCGAAGAACACTAATTCATTGAGCAAGCAAGCTCTCTCAGGCAGCAGCTTTCCATGCACTACAGGTCCCTCATCTTCGTCCACTATAAATTGAGGCGTGGCCTCTTCTCACTCGCCCAAGACAGCAACGCTCCAACCACTAGCTCGGCAGCGCAGCTAACATATCTCCATCTGATCATCTCCTTAGCTTCGATCTCTCTCTAAGCCAGCCTAGATCTATCTACTCCAAAAAAGTTTAGCATTATTGTTGCCAAGAAGGGTATATTAACACGTACTACAAGAGGTATATGGGAGGCAAGTCGTTCTTGTGCATCTTCAGCTTCTCACGCAAGCCCAGGCGTTACCACGTCGACGACGAGGCGAGCGACTGGGAGGCGCCGCCGGCGAGGCTGCGCAAGGTGAGATCCAGCGACGAGGATAACGGCTGGTGGGTCGGCGAGCGCGACGTCGACCAGAAGGCCTCCGACTTCATCGCCACCTTCCATCAGAAGCGCCTCGTCGTCTAGGTGCAAGCATGCATGCATGTGTGCCTTCTTCAGTTCGACTCGATCGTCGTCAAGGTTTATCGATCTACACCAGGCAATAGCGCGCTGGACCGATCGAGAATATCTAAATACAGTGTTATATATATACAGTCTTCATGTGTACCTAGCTGTTTATACATGCATATGCTGAGCGGTCGACTCAATAATGTAGCCACACGTGTGTGTGTTTGCGTGTGTATGTAATGTGTGTGTAAGAGGTTTGGGCATGCATGCATTGCCATAAGTAAATCAAGTCAATAATATATAGTATGCCAGTTATATATAGATGATGTTATTTGAGAGGTCTCCCCCCCCCCCCCCTCTCTCTCTCTCTAGATCGATCGAAACAATCGATGTATGACAAAATCGTGTGCCTTGTATATAGTTGCAAACAGTAATTATATTATTTTCAGTAAACCGTACAAGATATGACTCTAGTGAGTAGTGTCCTACATGCATGTATGTCATTCACCCCATTCCCTCCGATCCGCTACCCTAGCAAGAGGTGGTTTCACAGATCAGTAATCCACATCTATATGACCACCGGTACCCAAAGTAGTGACCTCCGCCAAAGTAGCTACGTCCCGCAAAATCATGATGCTACCTCTGTCCAAAAATACTCATTTTTTGACTTCCAAATTTGTCGTTCAACCATTTGTCTTATTAAAAAAATGAATGTAAATATTATTTTATTTATTTTGTTATACCTTGATTTATGTTGCATGTCTTATAGTTTTCAAGTATTTGTATAAATTTTTGAATGAGAAAGAATGATCAAAGGTAAATCTGAAAGTCCTAGTGTGACTTGTTTTATAGGACGGATGAAGTATTTTTTCTAATAGAACTTCAACTAGCTATGTGCTTCGTTATCAAATTGTCTTACATCTCCCCATTGTTTATAAAATTTTCAGAAGCTGTCATAAATTATAATTGGTGTTCTGTTTTCTTCCTGCTATGCATCAGGGAAGAACCTAATAAGGTATAAGAACATATGCATGCAGATATTTTGTTGTATATACGTAGTCTTTGTTTAAAAAGGCAACGCAGCCTAGGCACTAGGTGGAGAACCAGAGGTGCATAGAGCCGAGGTATTTTGGTATTGATGTATGAATGAGAATGCGGAATTTAGAAATAAAGAAAGATAAACTGCAATCATACTATTCATGGATGCATGGTAATATCAATTTTTTGTTCTAATTAATATGCTAGATTTCCTTTATTTATTATGGCATTACTCTACTAGTACAAAAACACTGTACGTAGTAAAAGACATTAAAAATTGCTGGTATATCTGCAAAAATACATATAGTAATAATCATTTCCTGTTTTTCCCTATCATTTATTAAGATAATATGTGTGCATTCAAATTATCCTTCCATATAATATCCACGATCTGATAGAACACTACTGCTGTTCTTGGTATACAAATATGAAGATACCTACTAAAAAATTCTGGGACCAGACATATATGTGTTACTCAGAGAAGATGTGGACTGTGCGATCATGCATTAGCATTTTTCTTCACATGCACACAAACATAGGACATCGAATTCTTTCGCATGTACACTGAACGAGTTAAAGAAGTACGTACTCCATCTATTTCTTTTAGTAAAGCGCGCATGTATTTTACGATTCAAACTCGTAATTTACAATCAACAACTAGCCTTGATATGTAGATTTTGTTATACAAAAGTGACATCATCCTTGGTTTCATATTTGAAAGCGCTGTCTTTGGGTTATGGTATTGTTGCTAGAAACATTATAGAAGAACCTCAACTATAGGACCGTGCCAATTCAAATCATTATTGTATTTCGATACGAAGGGAGCATTTAAGTAGATTATTTAGAGCATGCATGTCAACTTTCAAAGAGATATTGATGTTCTAAGTTTAAGCATGTCGTCGTAACCCAAAATGTCAGTTATGTATTTGTGACCGGACCCAAAATTTCAGTTATTTATTTCTGACTTGGATAACATTGCAAACATAAAGATATGCCAAGAGCTAATACAATGCAAGACAGTTTGGGAAAAATCCAAAAGAAAATATAAGTTATGGATTCTTAGACACAAGTACTAATTGTTTGTGCATGCATGAACTTAATAATTAAGCATGAGTTACCAATTGGCAGTCTCATGCAGGACTGGCCTGATCGACGGTAATGAAAAAGCATCTGAAAATGGCGTCTTATGGGGAGACGAGTGGGAATGAACTTTTTGTCGGGAAAGCAACGCAACCAGAAGCCTACGGCATAGAAAGTATTCGGCTCAGAGCTCTAGGTCTTTAGCAACTGAAAGTCACTCATCAGTGCACCACTTTGTTCTTGCTTTCGCTTCTTGTCTCTTACAATATTCTCCGTCATCTCACTTGTCTTCCTTCTTAATCCTCTTCATCGATCTCATCTCTGCCCCGGCATCATAGAGTATATCTTACCACGCTTCTTGGCTCTGGGATATACATCCAATTGTATATATCAATCAGCATATAGTACTTTCTAATAACTTTAAATGACAGTTTTATATTGCATATGTTGAACTCTAATTTTAAATAAAAAGACCTGTCAACTACGGAGTTGTTCACCTTCATTCAGTGCAAAAAAAAATTGATATATATATATATATAGAGCATGTCTCCATCTGTAATTGTATGAAAATTTCTACCTTTATTATTAAGTTTGTGTTCACCCAATCAATATAGGAAAGTTATTAACACCCATATGAAGTCTTTTAGGGGGAATCCAAATAACTTCCGTATATTGGGGTTGTTTTTTCCCTTATCCGTCCGCCTTTGAATTTCTACAAGTGAAAGTCCACCTCTAGAAATAAAGAGTAAACATACTAATGGACTGTATTTGAAAAATGCCCATTCCCCGAAACAGTCGCTAAGACATCCCACCTCTACAAGCAAAGACATCTCTAGTTCTAGAGATGGGAATATGTTGTCTGGCCTCCTGCTTATACTAGATTAGGCGGCAGCCAATTTCATACGGCTTTTCAAAAAAAAGTGTCTGCAAAAAAAATGCTTTTTTGGTAGTGTATAACTTCTCATGATATATACTACTACCCCGTTCCCAAATATTTGTTGTCTGCTAGTTTATTTTTAAAATAAGAAGCGACAAATAAAAAAGAATGACATGCCTTCAGCATTGAGCCCTGGCAATGTCATTTGGGTTATCTCTATCTAGTTTCATCAGCTACCGTGATTTTTCTGGTCCCATGAGGAATTTGTAAAAATGCAGGTGTGCTTATCTCTGGTTTCAGTATCATGGCATGTCATATCATCGTGGCTTCCTGCATTCCTTATTTCATAGTAGAATATAATTGGTGTTGCATGCGAAATTGGCATGTCATTCGTCACCTTTACATCTGTCCTCAATTGGTTCACATGTATGACGATTAGATGTCAGTGGTACACGTATTTTGCTATAAGCCTCCAAGCAAGATTCCTGCAATCATTTCCAACTCTTGTTCACAGACAGAAGGTAACTAGTTACTTGAATATATTAACGGAAAACATACAATCAAACGAGATTTATACAGTTCATAAATGTTGCCAAAATGACTCTTTGCAGTAGTTCACAATTTGCAGGCAATTTACTTCAAGCAGTCTTGGTGGTCACGATTCATCTGCATCATCTCTGAAAACTACTCCAAGAATAGCGTCATACCAAATTGTAGCACACTGAATTCTGTCTCTAAGGATAAGTAAGCTTCGTCTGGAGTCATAGATGCATGCACTGGGAA
Organism: Paspalum vaginatum; assembly: GCA_030272315.1. NCBI lineage: Eukaryota > Viridiplantae > Streptophyta > Magnoliopsida > Poales > Poaceae > Paspalum > Paspalum vaginatum. The sequence continues at coordinate 12,844,460 of CM059017.1, read as the reverse complement.
CAAAAGAGTGAAAGCTACAAATCAGTTTCCAAAGGAAAATTTTCCTCTTTTGAGCCTATGGTTTGATCCTTCAGAACAAAGCCTCAGCAGCAACACACAGAGCCCAGAAAAAGAAGTATCCAAAGCTAACCATAGTCCATTGCTGTTCATGACAGTCAGAATCTACAATGCCAAAGCTCTGCTGCCTTTTACTCCCTTTTCATGCTGAGGAAGAGCAAGAGAAGCTTCCTCTTTCCAGAGGGTACATGTCCTGATTCTGCAGCCCTTGCATGGCTTCCCAATTATTAAGGTCATGTCGACATCGCTGCAGGATATGTCTCATTGTCTCTCACTGACAGCAGAAGGCTTTTCAAGGTCAATCAGGTTGCGTCGATCTCCGACTAACTGTCAAGGAATCCATTCAGTCATGCAATAGCTATGGCCGAAATATCACTTGTGAAAACCAATGATCAAGCAAATGCTAGAGAAGAGGGCACAAAGATAAGCACCGAAAGATTACTGCCATGATACATACTGTACATGTATCCAACTCCCACTTTACACTTGCACATTGTTGCAGATCCAACTCCACTAGCGCACTTGTACACTTGTGTATCATTGCAGATCCAACTCGAGCAGTTGGTGAGAATTAGATGAATGTCTGATTTGTCTACTAGAGCAGAAATGCTACTACCTTGCAAACTATCTTACACTATTCTATTAACAGGGCAGGTTATGTGAAAAAACCTGACGTTTCTATCACAATTATGGAGCAAAAGAATGATGTAAACTAGAAAAAAAATCTTAGGATTCTGCATTTAACAAGCTTTCCTTGTAGTTTTATAACAGCTTTCTTGTGGAAGTACCAAAAGCTGGTAAGTGCAACATCCTTCGCATATATTATAGAGATGTATATTTGCCGCTATATAATATGACTGCAGGCAACAATTTCCTACTCCCAGGAACATGGAAAGTTTCAGCACCATTTTAGACGCATTCTATATTTTCTTGGTTCTGCACAACAGAAGCAACAGGCCAAATAAGACTTAGCAGACAAAAGGCCATGGTTTTTTATAGCTGCACTGTGTACCAAAATCCCAGATAGCAAAATGAAGCATGTGGAGAAAGGCATGCAACTGATTCCAAATGTTGCAATTGCCCATACCTTACAGAACTAAAAAAAACATCTTAGTGAGAGGGAAAATGGGCAAGTGGCGTGAATTACATATTTTTACGTAAGCAAACCCTAGGAATAATTGAGACAAGAAAAGTGGGATTTTCCATCAATCCATTATCACATTCAATGCCCTCATTTCAAGCTGCTGGATAAACGTGAGCGATATACTCACTTTCAGTACCCTCTCACCCAGTGACCTAGGTAGTCCCAAACCTACACAGTGTGGACCCAATACTGGACAGGGACTGCTTACACCTGGAAACATTCTGGTCTCGTCTCATTACTTGACATTCCCAAGTTTCCGCTACTGCACATCCCCCCCCCCCCCCCCCTTTCAACTGTGCATGATCAATCTTGAATTCTTGATGTTAAAAGTTTTCATGTAGCATAGTATTGGGCAATTTCATGTACCAATCAGGCAACCCAAAAGCTAAAGCTGCGGGGGAAAGGTGCTAATCTATATAAAATTCTGTTGGTCCACTGGAGAAGCTATTAAGGAAAGCTGGACAAATGGAGTAGTTTTGACAGGAAAGCTAACTCCGAAGGGAAACTATTCTGTGTAATTTTGGCAAGACAAATATGACTACACACCTATTCCTCGGTTGTAGTTTTTGGAAAGCAATGATGTTAAGGACTACTTCACAAGTAAGGAACATCTCAGACATCTTACAAACAGTGCAGAGTTGATCCAACTGATCAAGCATGCCCAATTAAATTAGTTTCGAAAAAGACCATTTTGGCCCCTCAACTATCGAGTTTGTTTAATTTTTAACCTTGAACTACCAAATCATCTAAATCAGACACACAACTGCCAATACCGTTCAACTTTGGCCCTATGGGCCCGTTTTGAGTGGTTTTGAGATGATATGGACGTCAGTTTTCTCTCCATATGGGCTTCACTGTTACATCAGCTATGATGCAGCTGGCCCCACCTCTGTCACTCTCTCCCACTCCGTCCTCTCTCTCTCTCTCTCTCTCTCTCTCACACCTCTCTCACTCCACCGTCACATCCCTCTCCCACACCATGCCATGGACCATGGCTAGACCCCTCAACTCTTCCATGACACCATGGTTGCGAGCCACCGTGGACATTCTGGCACAAAAATCGTGTTAGTGGTTATATTAACTAAAACACTAATGACATGGCTGGAGATCCCGAACTCTTCCGTTACGCCGAACCACTGGCTGCCGTGGACGCGTTGGTGCAAATCCTCTCCCTCCACCTCCCCCGCCAGGTCCCTCATTCTATCCCCATGCTGCCATGAGAATGCCGCCGCTGGCACCGAGTACTGCAAGCCGCCATTTTCAGAGCCACACCACGCCACCACGCCTTCACCAACATGTAGCAACACAGAGCAAGCCACAACGGAGCAGCTGCAGCTCTTTATTTCATTGCACCACGGTTGCACTATCTTGGATGGCTTTGCTTGCATGTGGTGGTTAGAATCGAGGCACAGCGTTGATTTGGTGCTTGCAGGTGTACACAACACACAGTAGTCTGCCACTCTATGCTACACTCACTCTCAATCAGCTGCTAGTGAACACAGCGCAAAGGAGCTTGACCAGCACAGAAAAGCTTGGTGATGCGACGTGCAGGAGCTCAACCAGGGCAGAAGAGCTTGGCGAGCACAGCACAGAGGAGGAGCTTGCCAGTGCAGAAGAGCTTGGCAGTTAGTGCCAGCAGTGGGCACAGGCGCGATGCAGCGCTTGATACTGGTGGCACGCTCAAAGCAGTGCGGCAGGGTGTGCTCGGGTGGAGGCGGCATGGAGAGGGAGATAGTGGCAGGGGAGGTGGTGGAATGGGGCAGTGCCACAGGAGATGGAAGCGACGGTAAGCGAGGGAGAAAGGGGGAGAGAGAGGTGGACCGAGCCATGTCAAGGCTTAGTTTTCAAAAAAGAAAAAAACACTGTCATGTCATCACCATACCACAAAAAAGGATCCTAGGTGCCAAACTTGAATGGTACTGACGGCTGAGGTGGTCGGACTCTGGTTCAGGGTTAGAATTAGATAAGCGTGATAGTTGAGGGGGCAAAAAGGCCAAAAGTGAATTTCTTCCTATTAGTTTAAAACAAAATATTTTGATGAACATCAAGAATACGAGAGCAATGTTTTGAAGGAAAAGAAACAAGAACGTGAAACTGTGCTCAATTCTGAACATACCTTGAAAGGGCTCAAGTTAGCTTAGTGTATGATAACCCATCAGTCCTCGGAAATCATCAGGGCTTGATGGTCTATTTCCAGGTTTCGGTAGCCATGGAAATAATTTGGTGAGACCTTGCTTTTCAGAATCATCAGTACCTTGTCTACCATTGACCCCATATTTCTCCCTCTCAATTGCATCCATAATATCCTCCCGGGACACAGTATTCCCACCTGGACAGATCAACACTAATAAGTTATGTATTAACATTTTTTGTCTAATTGCCTTAAAACCCATTCATTTGGAATAAACCAACCTATAGAAACTAGTCCTCCTTTGAAAGTGCAAAAGTAGAACATGGATAAGCAAGTGGATTTATGACTAGTCCAGTAACAATTTCTAATAGCACTCGTAGGAAAAATATCTCAGCAGCAGGTTTTAATCATGGACCAAAATCGTAAGTTTAAAACACACATACCTCAAAATACTATTGAACAATTTCATCGGCATTGATATCATAACTGATGCAAGAGCAACAAATGGCATGTGCTGTAGCTCTCTATATCTTACATAAATGATCTTTAATTACCTCTTCGTGCAGCTAGTAGGGCAGCCTCATTAACAATGTTTGCTAGATCAGCACCAACCAGTCCTGGGGTTAAATTAGCAACAAGATCACCAATTATTGCAGCATTCTCTTCCAAAGGAATATCTCTTAGATGAACAGACAAAATCTTCTTGCGGCCCTCCACATCAGGTACACCAACAACCACCTTTCTGGAGAAGCGGCCAGGCCGACAAAGAGCAGCATCCAGTGCCTTTGGCCTGTTAGTAGCAGCCATGACGATTACTTTCATGTCCGAGTCAAAACCATCCATTTCAGTAAGCAGCTGTTAATAAAGAAAATCAAGAAAAACATCATTGGATATGTAATTAGACACAGACGGTATAAGAGACCATAGGAGAGCCAAACCACACCTGATTTAAAGTTTGGTCCCTCTCATCATTAAAACTTCTGCCTCGACTTCCACCCACGGCATCAAGTTCATCAATAAAAATGATCGATGGGGCAGCTTCTTTGGCCTCCTTGAACAAGTCTCTGACCCGGGCCGCACCTCTTCCAACAAAAACTTCAACAAACTCACTAGCAGAAACAGAGAAAAATGGAATCCCAGCCTCTCCTGCAACTGCCCTTGCTAGCAGAGTCTTCCCGGTTCCTGGAGGACCAACAAGCAGAACACCCCTGGGCAATTTTGCTCCAAGCTTCTTGTAGTTCAATGAGCCATGCAGACAGCTCACTATCTACATTGGGAAAAATTGCAATTTTTACCAAGGTTCTTAATGAATATCATCTAGATTCAGTCGGCAGTAATACAAAACTAATTCTCACAAGGGTAAAAGAAACAACTTCAGACCAGTATAACTCCTATTTTTTGAAAGTATTAGCACACGATATAATTTGGGGTTAATATAATTGCAAGATGGAAGTATAAATTAACTATCCAACAGCTTATATGTGTCCTGTTGTCCCAGTCTGCTTACAACATTTATGTTCACCTTCAGAACCCTCCCAGCATTTTTGTCAATGGACTTCGCAAACAAAAATGGGGAAATGGGGTTATTTACTATAAGCACCTAAGCGGCACATTGTGAAAGTAAGCAACTACAAGGCTAACAGGCTCGATTCCCTTGAATGAAACTCAAACTGCCTTATCATAATGTTCCTATTCCGAAAATTCATTTCTTCTCATATGTGAAAAAACTACTTCAAAGTGACCCCAGAGCCAAATGATGCATGAAGCCTCTTAGTTTGTGTCACATTTTTTTTCTCAAACACAGTTTGTGTCACCATGAACTACCTAGGATCTTATAGGAGTCTAACAAATGTGAAACAGAGTTATTATAAAAGCCTGAAGTCATACATTATTGGATTCACGCATAATGCAAGGGCATGAGAAGGCAATATCAAACTTGACATCTGCATTTTCAATTGAATTACTTAGAGTCTGTTTGGTTCAGCTAGAGATAATTTAAAGCTCTAGCTACATCGGCCTCGCCGGCCCCCAAAAGCATCCCGTGGTACGTCCTGTGGTGCCTGCCGGTGTAAAACCCCGACACATGAAGTCATACATTATTGGATTCACGCGTAATGCAAGGGCATGAGAAGGCAATATCAAACTTGACATCTGCATGTTCAATTGAATTACTTAGAGTCTGTTTGGTTCAGCTAGAGATAATTTAAAGCTCTAGCTACAAATTAGTTGGGGGCTGCATGTGTCCAAGAGGCCCTTAGTAAATCAAGCATATGTTTATGGTGTGATGTATGCAGATGACTAAAAGGCAAGCGCCATTTGATATAAACCAAGTGATTGTGCAAGACAAAACGAAAGCAGGCCCACCACCGATACAGTAATCCTTGATTGGCATTTGGTGAAACACTTGATTGTAGAATATGACTTCCCTATATCAATGTGGATTGTAAAATTATCGCATTCATGTCTGATACCTATTCTTTTAGATGTGTGTTATGTGCCTTTTTTTTTTGTCTTTGCACATGCGTGAAGCGTCACAAAGATGAGTCATGAGTAAGAAGTGCAAAAGCCATATTCACCTCGACAAGCTCCTCCTTCGCTTGATCTACGCCCTGAACATCGTCAAATCCCACCCTCTGCTTCCTCGGTTTGCGCCGCTTGTCAGCACTGCCCCCACCTGATATCTGCCTCTGTATGAACCACATCATAGGCACCAGCGAGACCCAGAGCGTGAGCAGTGTGCTCAGCGTGTCCACAAGCAGCTTCCCCGCCGGCCGTGGCGTCGACCGGTAGTCCACCCCGCCCTCCCGCATAAGCCCGAGGAGGAACCCCTCGTCGTGCGGCACCCTCCGCGCGTAGTACGGCCACTTCGGCGCCGCCGCTGCGCTGCTCTCCCCGGCCTCGCTCTCGTCGGAGCCGCCGTCGTCGTCCCCGGCCTTGCTGAAGTAGATGCGGCGCGAGTCCTCCTCGAACGCGGCGGCGGACACGACGCCCTCGCGGAGCCCCGCGACAAGGTCCGAGTAGGCCACCTCCCGCGCAACGTTCTTCGGCTGCGCGAGCCGCGCCGCGAGGAGGAGCAGCGCCAGGATGAGCGGCGCTGCGGCCACGGGAGGCACGCGTCGGACGGCGCGCCGCAGCGCGGCCGCGAGCTCCCGCGGCGACAGCCGCCGGAGCCTCCACGCCAGGAGGCGCAGCCGCGGCCGCAGGCGCAGGCGCAGCTTCCTGCCGCCCGACGGGCGGAGCCCGAAACCGGGGCCCGTGTCCCTGTCCGCCTCGTCGATCTTGGCGCGCACGGGGCTCCTCCAGCGTGACCGCAGCCTCGCGTAGCCTCTGGAGGGTAGGGCTCCACAGCCGCAGACATAGGCATTGCTCGCGGTCGTGGCGAGGCCGCTCCAGGAAGGGGTGCTCCTGAAGCAGGCGGCGTGGGCGCGTGGGAAAGAGGGCGCGGCGGATAAGGGGCAGAGAGATAGCATGGCAGCCACACCGCCGCGCGCGCCCGCCTGCTACGGCCTACGGCATTCGATCCAGCAAGGCCGCGGGCGGTGCGGGAGCGCTTGCGCGCGAGGTGTTCGACGGAATCACTCGGCGGTGGAGGAGCAAGCGTGCAGTGATTCTCCGATTGGGTTCTGCAGAGTGTGCACGCAGCACGTTTGTGGCCGTGGTGTGATGTGTTGGTTGCCTTGCTTGTCGATTGACGGATATGGCCGAGGAGATCTTTTCTGCTGAAAAGATTGGTTCTTGGCTCGGCTTCTCCACGAGAAGGATGTCTGGTTAGCCTATCCTAATTGGGTATAAATCGGCATTGTATCGCTACAGTAGACAGAGAAAAAAATAGTTGAAATAGCGGAAGAACAGTGGATAAACAAGATTTATAGGCAATTGTTGGAGATGGTCTTGCGAGTAACAGGCTAAATCTAGCTTAGCCCGGCATGAATGGAATGGATTTACTTGTGCTCGCCAGTTTCTGACTAACCCAAAGTATTCTGCATTTTTTTCATAACGTAAACATTTGTTGTCTGTTTCCATTCAACAAGGCGTTGCGGATGCCGCTGACATAAATCTGACTCTAACAGATGATCTATCACATTGCCTATATTCAAGCTTTACTTTGTTTATAGCGTAACTACGGTGTCATTTTCGTACCACAGACGATACACGTGCTCGGTCCAATCCCCATCGCCGATTACCCATAACTTACGTTGTTTTCGAACCTTCGCCGAGCCTTTCTCTCTCGCACGCGGACGGCGCAACCTCCTATCTCACTAACACGGTGACCTCGCTTGTCAGATCCCCCTCTCCACTCCCCATGCCCACCCTCTCTCACTGGCGTCGAGATCCCACCTGCTAACCCCATCCCTTCTTCTGTCGTTTTCCTTCGGTCGAGCTCACACGCATGTCGTCTCCTGCTCCGGCCACCGGCCCCGCCCCACCTTAACTCTTCCTACCTACTCATCGTCGCTACTAGCACCATGGGCACACAACATCGCCACTATCGGTTTCCATCGTCGTGCCTATAAAAGGAGCCCTCCTCTTAGATTCCTCCTCGCACCACCAGCTCACAAAGCTCCCCTCCTCCCCAACACTTCGATTTGAGAGGCTCGTCGATGCTTGCAGCGTCTACGACTTTGCCGAGCGACCCTCGTCGACCTCTTCACCTCCGCCGACACGCTTCGGCTCGAGTGGTTCGTCGAGACCTTTAGCCTCTAGAACTTCGCTAAGAACGGCCCCGTCTTCCTCTTAACCTCCGCGGACACGTTTCGGCTTGGGGCTGGCCGACACCTTTGGTGTTTATGACTTCGTTGAGAGCAGCCCTTGTCGACCTTTTCACCTCCACCGACATGCTTTGGCTCGAGGGGCTCGTCGATACCTTTGGCGTTTACGACTTTGCCAGGAGCAGCCTCATCGATCTTTTCGCCTCCGCCGACACACTTTGACTTGAGGGGCTCGTCGATATCTTCGGCGTCTACGATTTCGTCGAGCCAGTGTTGTCGTAAACGGCCATGTAGCCTTGTCACATCGTGTACATGGTACACGACGGCAACCCGTGTTTTAGGGTATTTTTGGTATATTACACGCTAGACCCGTGTACACGGTCAAAATGAGGCCTAAGTAGATGACACGACACGTTAACAAACGGTGTTACACGACGCGTAAGCTGTTTTATTGACTGTTTACGCGAACACTTATCTATACTATAAAAGAGCTAGTTTTCTGAAAACCTTTTTTATCTAAGAACGACAAGGTATACCCCTCACGCTGGTTTCACTGCGCAGTTTGGAAAATGTTGGAAATGGGTGGAAAGACCCAAAACACATAGATGCATAATGTTTCATCCACTTTCTTTCTATTTTTTACCTCATTTTGTATCCATACCCACCAGATACTTTTCTTGTCTTGGAATCAATGAGAAATGAAATATGTCAATCAAAAGGGTCTCTTTTTTTAATTCCTTCTTCCTTTTCCTTCTTACCACTATAGTTTTACCGATCATCTCATAACACGTGTGTGTTGCACGTTACGTCTACGCTAGTGCCGTTAACATGTGAGGTTGTTGAAAGGACCTTGATGTCACCTAGAGGGGGGTGAATAGGCGTAACTGAAAAATTACACCACTTAAAAACACACTGTTAGTCTCAATACCGGATAGTCCGGTGTCTCATGCCGGAAAGTCCGGTATAACCGGATAGTCTGGTGAGACTCACCGGATAGTCCGGTATCGCACAGAGACTAAGCACTACAAAAGTAAATACTTATTTGGCTATTTGAAGCTGTGTAAAATGTTTCTAAGGTAACGTTGAGCTCAGCAACACTTAATCCCTGCACTCACAAAGATAACCTGCACACGAATAATAATGATAGCGGAAGTAATAATATAATGCAAGTAAAAAAAGCAACCACAAGCACAAAGATTGGGTCTTCCAGCAGGGGCACAACACACACAACAAGAGATTTTATTCCTGAGGTTCAGTCACACCCGTAAGTGTCCGTACGTCCTCGTTGAGGCGCCCACCAAGAGCTTGAGTCTTTTTCAACTCACGGCCTCCCTTTCACAACCACCAAGGCTACGAAGGTACTCACTGCAAATGCTCCGAACAGTGTGGGTAATCACCTACAAGAGAAGTGGCACTCACAAGTTGAGTGCCCTTCGGGTCTCTCTCGCCGTCTAGGAGGAAACCTCCAAGAGTAACAAAAACGCTTCCCGAAAATGCTTGCCAACTGTGCTCAGAAGCTAGGTGCTCACAATGTAGCTCACTTAAACTCACAAATCCTCTCTCAACTCAAGAATCTCACAAATTTAGGAGTGTTTCTAATAGCCTCTGGATGAATATGGACGTGGAGGGAAGCAGCAGCCCTAACTGGAAGTGGGTGGGGGGTATAAATATCCACCCTCACAAAACTAGCCGTTGGCCTGTGTCAGACCATCACCGGACAGTCCGATAGAAGCTGACTAGCCATTGGGGTTCAAACCCTCTCTACCGGACAGTCCGGTGAGGGGTACCCTGACCAGAAGGCTAAGGCACTGAGCCTAAGTCACTAGATGAGCAAAGTGTGGGCGTTGTCTCCATTAGAGATACACCTAACTAGGAGATGAAAGCACAAGGAAAAAGTCAGAGAGATCACTCTAGTCTCTGAGCTTAGCATTCACCGGATAGTCCGGTGATGCTTACCGGACAATCTGGTGAGCCCACTCTCAGCACAAGAACAACTCGCGAGAAGTGTTTTGGCTCGACACTCTCTGAACTAGCTGTGAGCACATGTTGACTAGAGACTTCCGAGTTTCGCTTCCCTCTTGATAGTACGGCATACCTATGCTCAAGATAAATATAAATCTAGATGAAATCCACTTGAGTCTTGTCATAACGCTGTCTTGAAATATATCAACAGAGAGGAATAGCTAAGCTGAGTTTCTTTTTTTGTGAGCTATCATCTTTGAGCTAAATAGTTGGACTTCAATTTAGAAAACCTCTTCAATAGGTAGATGAAGCACATTTGCTCATTGTCCATTCATTTAATTTTTCTTGATCATTATTGGCTTTAATATGTAGTAGAGTGTCTTCATGATCACCTACTTGTTATATATGAGAAATCCAATTAGGGTAGTGACGTCTAAATGGAAGAGATACAATTTAAAGTCATTTTTTTCAATATGAAAACAAAGTGCCTTAAAGTGCATCAATAATAGAAAACCAGTGAAATCCCGCACTGAGGCAATAGATGTTCAATAATAATCCGTTAATCATACCATGAGTGTAATATTAATTCAATATGCTTGACTCCCAACTCATGAGAGTATTCATGCTTGATCATGAGATATGTATATCATAGTTTAATTTTTTACATTTTGATATTATGAATAGAACTGTGAAACCTGTCAAGTGATCTCACAAAGTAGTTAGACCTTAATCAAGTTGTCACTCAATACACCAAAACCACCAAGAAAGCTTGCTGCACTTACAGTTGTGACCTATCATCTATGTGATGCCACGGCATCTATGAGCTATTGTCTATGAATGCAATTTATTTATTTTATTGCACCTTTGTATTTATCTTAATTAATATATTAGATGTTAGATATGAAGTACGATTATGAAATGTCTTAGTTAGTAGTTGAAAATGTAGGATTTCATTAGCTTTTGTTGTTATATACAAGACTGTGTACACGGGCTACTCACTGCTCAATGGGTGACCGAACATTACCGTGCAGTGTTTATGGCAACCATGCGTCGAGCAGCCCCCGTTGACCTATTTGCCTCTACTGACACGCTTTGTCTCGAGCGCTTGTCCACACCCTCAGCGTCTACGACCTGCCGAGAACGTCCCGTCGACCTCTTCACCTCTGCCGATAAGCTTTAGCTCGAGGGGCTCGTCCATACCCTTGACGTCTACAACTCGCCAAGAGTGGCCTCCTCGACCTCTTTGCCTCTACCGACACGCTTCGGCTCTAGGGACTCACCCACACATTCGAAGTCTATGACTTCACCGAAAGTTGAACTCTTAGCCTCCACCCGCTAAAGGGGTTCACTGACACCCTTGGCGTCTTCCACTTTCCTGAGAGAAGTAAGCAGTGAAACCCATGCCGCTCATCATCAGCGATGACCTCCTCCTTCGGTGTTGAAACAGACATAGCACTTAGATTTTATACACTTCAACTTGTATAAGCCCGATAGCACTTATATTTCATACTTCAACTTGTATAAGCCCGATAGGCGTAGGGCCTGTGGTCGTCGACTCGTGGTGACTGATGTCTGGTTGCCTTGCTAGATTGACGGATATCACTGAGGAGATCTTTTGTCCTGGAAAAGGATTGGTGGCCGTGGGCCCTTCTACCTTCTTGGTTCGGCTTCTCCACGAGAAATGGGCGTGCGAATGGAATGGAACAGGACATAGAATGTGCGCTTGGGCCAACTCTCCACTAGCCCAAAGTATTCTGCATTTTTTTCACGATGTAATAAACATTTGTTGTCTGTTTCCATCCAACGAGGGATGGCTGCTTCCGCTCGGATAACACGTGCAGGGTCCAGTCCCCAACATAAGCTTTCGTCGTTTTCGATCCTTCGCCAGCCCTGTGACCCTGTCCTTTGCCTTCCTCTGTCACGGGCCATTGGTATGCTTCATAGGATTTGCATGATTCACGAGCCCATTGGTATTCGTTGAACTTTTTTCCTTTTTACTGGTGAGTAGGGCTCGGCATCATCGAGACGTCGCCGCGCCCTTTAAATCGGCCCTCGGACTCGCGGAGTAGCGCTCCAGGCAGTTCAACCGAGGCGACCTCCTCCTGGGCCTCGTGGTTAGAGGGGAGCGGCGGCAAGAGAGGGGCAGGACGATGGTGAAAGTACTGGAGGGGCGCCCGGACGAGCTGGGGTTCCGGATGCCGGCGGAGTGGGAGCCGCACGAGCAGTGCTGGATGGGATGGCCCGTACGTACCTCTCCCCCTTTCTCTCTGCTCCTTCATCTTCTCTCTTCTTCGTGTTGCTGCTTCCATTTCCGTCCTCTGTGCCCGCCTTGATTCATTTGGGGGGCTTCGGTGCTACGGGGGAGGATGACTGCAGTCGGAAAGTTTGCTGCTGTGATGCTGGAATCTGATTCTGATCTGGACAGTGCCTTGTTTGTTTGAGAAATGAAATGACTGCTGGAATCGCGAGCCACCGTCATGAAAATTAGCATTTTCTGCGCGTTACATTTCTCGCCTTTTTTTCAGAATATAAGACTCTGTTTTTTAGGAAAAGATAGTGCGTTCCATGCTGGCTGCTTTCTATATTCTATCAGAGGTTCAGTCCGGATGAACTGTGGTCTATCATGTGGCGGCCGGATTGCTTTGCGAATTGTGTGGATGTATCTTGTAAAGATGGTGCTTTCCACGCTAGCAGAGCAGCGCCACCAAGACCTGCCGCACAGAAACTAGTTAGCTTGCTTTCTATCAGAGGTTCAGTCCGGATGAACTAGATATGCGAATTGTGTCAATGTATCATGTACGGTACGCTAGGCTTGTCTTTCTAGAACTGCGACAGACTGTCGCCAGTCAAACTGTTGATGCCTTGTTGCTGGGAATAGTTGGTGCCCCAGCAGCCGGTTCAACTGGTCAATTGCTGCTCCCTTGCGGAATTATAATCTCGAATATTTTTGTTGTTGGAACCACGAGCCATGACTGCGATATATGTTGTATTTAATTTGGACTAAGTCGCCACCAATAGATCACAGGATTATCCTGAGTTTAGTATCCTAAGTTCTAAGCATGTGATTGCTTTCTTCTTTCAGAAGTTGGCACACCAACTCTGACGTGCAATATAACATTATCGTAACCTGCCAACAATGGTCCTAGGAAACACATAAAGGAGCCGATCCTGCAACTTCCAATATATACTGAACTGAACATGAAATTCATTCTTGCAAAAGAGAACGTGCAAGCATAGTATAAGATGTTCCTAATAATTTCTACTCCCTTCTATTTGTCAGTCATTACTAACCATGCATATGAACTTTTCCAAATGCATTATTGTATTAAACATTTTCGATTTTCTTTGAATACCAGGAGCGCCCAGATAACTGGCGGGACAATGCTGGTCCAGCTCAAGAGTTATTTGCGAGAACTGCGATTGCGATTTCAGAGTTTGAACCCGTCACGTTATGCGCAAGTGCCAAGCAGGTATAAAATTGGCTCACCTCTGCATCTTTCAACTGTGTTGTAGACTTGTAGGTTGCTTCATTACTGTACATGGTAAAGTGGTATTCAGTTTCACAATTTTGTCTCTGGCAGTACCCCAATGTCCACAAGCAGATGGAACATCAGAAAAACATCAGGGTGGTTGAGATGAGCATGAACGATTCCTGGTTTCGTGATATGGGACCCACTGTGCGCAACATAAATCTTTCTCTTCTTTTATCCTCATTTGCAGTCTGATCTTTTGTATTGCTAACAGTGTTCCTATTTTTCAGTTTATCACCCGTAATGGTGAGTCGGGATCCACAAAACAAACAATAGCAGGAATTGATTGGCAATTTAATGCCTGGGGAGGTATGTTCTTTACTAAATTAAAGTATGCATGTTTTTGTTCAGCACTTTGCCGAGTTCCCTTTTTTTTTCATAAAATAACTATTAGTTAATGGAAAACATAATGACTATTCTTAGTAGCAACTTAGGGTCTGGTCTTCTCTAGGCAAGCATTCAAAGTCAAAGAAGCCCTCCTTTGTTTTTAGAACAAGAATTAATTAACATTACAAGTGAATGATCCCGATGTCAAATTGTCAATACCTTCTTTTCATGAAAATAAGTGGGTTTTCCTACTTGTCCTACAGGAATCTATGATGATTGGAGCCTTGACAGCGATGTTGCCAAGAAAGTAAGCAACTGAGCCATGATAAAGAGCAAATTGATGTCTGTGCTTATTGGGCTATTTTCCAATTGATAGCTCACTTTATCGTTTGATCCATTTCGGTCATGGATTTTAGATTGTTGAGATTGAGAAGATCCCTAGGTTTCTGCACAAAATGATTCTTGAGGGCGGAAGCATTCATGTAGATGGAGAAGGTCTGTGATGTGATATTGTCGATGAATACTGTAGATGTTTTCTGTCTATCTATTGTTGTCTTCATATTTAATGGTCAAATGTCACCAGGTACATGCATTACAACGGAAGAATGCTTGCTAAATCCTAACAGAAACCCCAACATGACTAAACTAGAGATAGAGAATGAGCTGAAGCATTTTCTTGGAGTCTCAAAGGTCATTTGGATACCTCGTGGACTTTATGGTAAACACAAAATTGTCTCTTAAAGATGTTGATTCTAAAAGATTTCTGTTTGCCGCATCTAGATGTTTGCCTTTCTGATAAATAAGCTTTTGACCATTTACCAGGTGATGAGGATACAAATGGTCATGTTGACAACCTATGTTGTTTCATTAAACCTGGTGTGATCCTCTTGTCATGGACAGATGATGAGAAGGACCCTCAGTATGAACGCTCAGTTGAGGCACTGTCTGTTCTCTCAAAGTCCGTTGACGCGAAAGGACGACAGCTAGAGGTGGTGAAGATCCACGTCCCTGGGCCTCTGTACATGACAAAAGAAGAAGCAGAGGGTGTTGAATCAACAGTCTGTATCACAGCTACACCTTTATTTATCTATTAAAATTTACACCTTGCAGTATTTCTAACAATGAATGATGCCTGGATGGTGTTTCAGGGCCATGCTGTGCCGAGGGAACCATGCACAAGATTGGCAGCCTCGTATGTGAATTTCTACATCGCGAATGGTGGGATTATAGCTCCAAGCTTTGGCGATAAGTGGGACAAAGAGGCATACGAGGTTCTACAGAAGGCTTATCCAGATCACAAGGTAAAATCCTTACTGTACTTTCCACCTCCAAACGTAAGGGTAAGGCGCTTGTGTGATGCCGTCCAATTTGTGCTTAGATGCATGCATGGCGTGATGAAGGACGTGCCTTTGTTTTTTTGGTTTTGGCACGCAGGTGGTGATGGTGGAAGGCGCACGAGAGATCGTGCTGGGAGGCGGGAACATCCACTGCATCACGCAGCAGCAGCCCGTGCGCCCGTCCACGTCGTCGTAGGTGAACCAAAGGCGAGGAACAACACGCTAGTACAGAAGTATTCATTATGTGTTGATCTCATGTCGACTGTCGTTACCACACTCGCCAATGTGCGTGAGAAATAAGGCGCGTGTCAGCACTCGGCATTATGAAAAATCAGACGCTACCGCAAGTAGAAATATAGTGCTACCACCTGCCGGCCACCCGGCCAGTTGATGATATTGTCCGAGATATGGCGATATCTACGTTGTAAGAAAATGAATCGTAAGCACATCTTGCAGAAGAGTACTGTCATGCATACAACTTTCTATTTTGATAGCCGTTTTGATAATGGTATGCATACAATGATACAACCATTTGAGTGGAGTACAACCCATGACGAATGTTTTCGAAGTCATTTAGATGAAATCATGAAAAGCTTCAATACATCCGATTGCATTGTTAAAAACTTAAAATACATAATACTACCTCCCTCCCATTAATATGTGATGCTTTTTAGTTTGCTAATGACCGGAGGGGGTATTACGCGTCCATCCGGGTGCCTAATTTTATTCTCGATGCATTTCCATCGTTACAAATCAAACTATGATCCAGTTTCCCGCATGCACTGCCTATATCACCGTGACTTTCTGGTGCATGTCCGTTCACAAGATATATAGCCCCTTCATGCTCTTATTCTTATTTGGTGGAACAGAGTTCTTAAGCTCATTGCTTCAAGTGAAAGTTGCATGTCTTTCTTGGTTCGGAATCCGATCCAGTTGAAACCAAAATATTGGCCAATGGGAAATTCAGATGAAAGGTAAGAAGTGTAATTAAACACCTCGAATGATTATTAATGTATCGAGGACTCTCGAAGATCACGAGAAGAGGCGTCAAAATATTGAAGCCTGGACAAAGACTCGCGAAAAAAACAAAGCAAACCTGCTACGAAAGCACTGGAGACATGAAATGATGCACCTTAGTAATCACCATATTATCCGGTAAGTAGAGGACCCGGCAGAGACAGCATAGTTCACAGGGATGATCTGGTGCTCGATGAAAAACTGGAGTAATCACCAGATTAATTGTCCTGAGGCTAGACACTTGAGTGCGTTCGTCACCAGAAGGCCTCGTGGTGCAAGTATGGGCACCGGGCAAATCATAGAAGAGTATTGCACGTTTTTGGCCCAAACAAGTTTCACTCACCGGGGGAGCCAATGACTGAATGCCGAAAATAAATGTCATACTATCAAAATTTCTGCATTTACATGGCGGTAGAGTTGTGATCGACCTCTCAGCTGCGTGTGCGCGCGCGCGTTGGTGTGGGGGAGCGATCCCATCAAATCCCATGCAGCCTACTTGGGGCTAGTGATCAGCCTTTCAAGCACTAGATACTTGGGGTTGGTGATCAGCTTTTCAGGAATGAGCAAAAACAAATGGTTGCCGGAAGTACATTTTGTCAACGAACAACACATTGCCGATATGACAGTGGATTCCTCAATTCTTCGGTTAGTGCCTTTAGCAATCTGTATCCCACATCTTCGAACCACCTGCAGTAATATTACAGGTTGAAAGAACAAGTAGCACAACCCCAAGTATATGACAGGTTGAAAGAAAAGTAATAGGCCTTTAGCAAACTGCAGGCATGACCATAACAGATATACTGAAGGTTTCGTACTTTAATTGAAAGAACAGGTATTCCAAGGAAGCAAACTATAAGGCAGGATCATTACAGATCTATTGATAAATTCGTTCTTCTGAATTCAGAACGGCAGGTGAAGTGGTGAACTGACAGTAACAGGTTCATTGAGCATTAGAACTTTCCACCTTGTTCGGTTAGAGGGTGGTTAAAGGGGATTAAATCCCTCCCTGTTCAAATTTGACTATAAGGGCTTGTTTGGATCAATAATTTCCGATCGGAATTGGAGGGGAATGGAGGGGATTGAGGAAAAATTAGTTCGATCCCCCTCAATTCCCTCCAATCCCCTCCAATTCCGATCAGAATTGAGTTTTGCCAAAGGAGCCCTAAGGAGGGATGTAATCCCGTCCAATCCCCCGCCAACCGACAAGGCCTTATGGGGGAATTGAAGCTGTTCTATTCTTCAATTAGGGGTTAGGGTACATTAATAAAAAAGTATACCATTTTAGTGCTAATGGACACTACATAGACACATAACTGAACTTTCTCCTATCTGTAAGCATTCTTTCATCTGCAACTAAAATTCTAGATACTGACCTTTGTACCCTAATTGTAACAGAAGTGGTGCCCAGATCTATATTTAAGGGTCCATTCGACACAGCTGTTTCCCTCATGCAACACAACGCACACAGCCATCAAGAAGTTTTCAGGCACTCCATCCAGCCAATCGATGACACCCATGGCAGGGCTGCACTGTGGCGTCGCAAGTCACAACATGTTTCTCAAACAGCTGAAACGAACGGACTCTTAGGTTTGAAAGTACTCAAGTTGGAAAGACCCACAACCCCATCCCTACCCCATGAAACTCTATCTCCTTCAATGATGCGGTGCACGTGTCATGGTATAGAATTGAATTGCATTGAACAAAACTAGTAGCTTCATAATGATTAACTAACTCACCTTACATTATGTGGCACTTGAAAGCCCCTCCAGCTCACTTCTAGCCCAGCAGTTCAACTGCAATGCTTTGGTCTTTAGTTGCTCAAAAGCAGATTTTAACTTCTGCTTTTCTTCATAAGTTACATCAGGCACACTAGAACCCTGTAGCAGGAATTGACATAAAGTGAAATGATTAGGATAACGAGTTTGCCTGAAGTCTGAAGAATAGTATGACCCAAACTCCCAAATCTACATTTAGGCATGATAAATCAAGCAAGTGATTTAGTTTAGCACAAGTCTTTCTCTTTTTATGTTACGAACTATGTAATCAGTTCGCAAATCAACAAGCAAACTGATTTCTGCTTGGAATTCCTGTCCTTTTTTTAGAAGCTCAACCCCAAAATAACATAAATTGAATAATGATATAATGACTACAAAATTTAAATTCATCAATCAAAATAACAATTAAAGAAATCTGCTTCTGTTATGCCTAAAGAAGAGTGGGTCAGCGGGCTTCTTCCACTTGAGTTTTGTTGGTACGGGTTCAAGGACCTGTGGAGTTGGGAAAAGCGGCGCACTAGAATGAATAGCACAGGTCAGCGCTTACCAGCTGGTGCCTTATATATTCCAGGATGCCTTTAATAAATGATTTGCCACGAGAAAGATTCCAATGGAGTTTCTGGTCATTGCATAAGAAAATGAGTATTGTTGTGACAACACAAATTCGACATGATAGCTCTCCTGGGTAGTTTAAGTTGGAGAGAGAAGAAATTTCATGATCATCTCCTTTCACAAATGATGTAAGCATCTCCAATGTGCTGCAAAGAACCCTGTCATTCTTTTCAAACATGATGATGCAGGGCTTGA
Organism: Paspalum vaginatum; assembly: GCA_030272315.1. Taxonomy (NCBI): domain Eukaryota; kingdom Viridiplantae; phylum Streptophyta; class Magnoliopsida; order Poales; family Poaceae; genus Paspalum; species Paspalum vaginatum. Next base: position 12,825,664 of record CM059017.1, on the reverse strand, counting down.
TAAAGTACTGAAATAATCTTGTCTTGTGAGGTTGAAAACCAAATTCAATGGTTTTAGACAGATCCTGAAGATAACAATATCAAGGGATAAGATCAATTCCTATTGAGAACCAAACATGTACCATAAGAAAAACAATCACAAGGAAATGGGAGCATCCACAGCCAGTTCAGTTAAATACTCCCTCCATTTTTTTTATATTTATCGCCCTTTAGTTCAAAAATGAACTAGCTGCCGACAAACATTCGAGAATGGAGGGAGTAATTCAGTGGTGTTTTTGTATCCGATGTGCCATATCCTGGAATTTGCTAAATAATGCATGAATTGGTAGTTATACATTGATGTTTTTCACCCTTACTACATTGAAACATTGATTTATATGCGTTAGGTGACAACCTGACCACCATTTTGGAATTTTGAATAAAAAAATAGTGTGCCTCCCTATTCTCCTGAATGTTAGTAAAAACAAAATAAGGTAAAAACTATCAGATCAGCCAAGTGCAAGAGTATAAGAGTTCTAAAATTTGGAAAGAGGTACACACCAAAGAAGCGTCAACCAAGTAACCAGCTATACACTTTACCAGATCTTCATTCATGAGGTTACTAGTTCCTGCATCAAGTGTAACAATAATTCTAAAGAGGCCATTCATATTATGCATCAAAGGTCTTTGAGCCTGCAGTAAAGCAAATGACATGTGAGCCCAATGGTTGTTGCAATAAAACATGAAACAGAAATGTTGTTTAGGAAAACTCACAATTGCATTAGTTAAATTATTCCACAACAATTCAAGGACCAGTGAACCATCACCCATTTCAGATAGGGAAGTTAAAATTAGGCGATTCAACGATTTGAAAGTGTCCCAATTTGAGACCTTACTAGAACCTTCTGGAGTAACTAAGTCCCCTAGTTCAACAAAGTAAAATACAGCAGTCAGAGAAAAGGGATCAGCTTAAGTAACCAATGGTTGTTGGACATCAGAATTATCAAATAAAAAAAGGTTCAGCAAAATTAATCAATTAATTAAGAACGATGTTTGAATTTCACTAGCAGGCAGCAGTAGATGGGGGAAATGGTTCAAGAAATCACCAGGATGAACTCTGAATCTTGCCATTAGCAGCAATAAGAAACTGAGCTGCTCTGTTATCCGTAAATTACCAGCCTTGTACATTGACTGCAGAACCTCAACGACTCTGAACAGCACAAGGGGTTCCAGTGCATCACCTGAATTTCATAGGTTATACACTAGCCAGAATTTAAAAGAAGATAATTAACAGTAGTGCTATAAAGTGAGGTAGTGATTATTTAAGGAAAAAAAGGCTTACTTAAGCAACACAAGGCTAATGGCTGAATTATGTCAGGGAGCAGACTTGGAAAGTAATAAAGGCATGAAATGGCAAGTTCCTGGCAATCTCGTGGAAGATTAACAAAAGGACCAAGGTCCATAGTTCCTGATGATGCTGCCAGTAAAAAGGCATCGGTTCAAAACAAAAACTGATGATAAATAAAACATAGAGGATAACAGGATGATAGTTGGGTAGAAATTACATTCAACACCAAATAGCTTTATGAAGGGATGCAGGTTTTCACAGTCCAGCGTGGGGAAGTATTGTCCAATCCTCAGAAGAAGCTCCAAAACAACCTAAAATAACCCATGCGATCACAAATTAGATTGGTGACAAGGTTAATGCTCAGTCTGAGTACGCCAACTCTATATCGCATATGATATATCAAGTATATCAATTCATAGCAGATAACAAAACCTATGACAAACCTTTGTAATTGCGGGGGCTTTATCAATTGATCGTAGCAATATTCTAGGGAGCTCATGTATCCATGCATCATGATAGCCCAACACGCCTGAATCATTTTCAGCAAACCGTATGCTTGTTTTCTCCTAGCCATAAACAAGGGAAGATATTATATATCATATATCAGGATCTACAACATATTCCTTTTTGTGTAACCAAGAAGTTCTAGATGATCATTATCCTTTAGAGGCTGTTTGGGTCTCTTGAATTGGAATTTTATTACAATAACTATTTGTTCCCTACTAATATGGGAAGAGAAGAGATAATTTGAGGGAACGAGAGCAAGGAGGTAGGAGTCCACAACTTCGTGATACAATTCCAAACAATTCACCGGTGAAAGAGAAGAATAACTTTCTCTTGGATTGATACATATGTGGAATGATGGACTACAATCCAAATGCATTATTAGCTCAACTATTAGTCACATTTCACTTCTCCTAAATTCTTAGGAGCCAAACAGGGCCTTAGTAAAATTTCATCAACCCTCATCTAGGAATCTATGTCAGAATAATACCCTGGACCAGAGTTAATCACATGTGTTCAACGACTTGGTGGTTTTCGGTGGGCATCCCCCCCTCCATAAAGCTTTACTTCTTACTGTTCTGTGATAAAAATGCGAGGCATTTTAGACCTGGCATGGCTTTCAAGATGCAACTTTGACTCTATCCGTCGATCGAAATGTGCTAGCAAAACCTATGAAAACATAGTCTGATGAAAGCATCTTTTACAAGGAACATAGTTTTACTGCTTTCAGTCAGCCAATCAGTCAATCTATATAAAATCTAGATATATTTTCTCATTTCATACTAGTAGTCAAAACTTTAAAAGTTCGACTGATATTGTTAAAAATGCCATACATTTAGATATATAGGAATTAACACTTAACCATGCACATGGTAAGTTTATCATCGTGTCAGATAGAGGCACCTACAGGAAGCAGCATTTCTCCAACTGCATCCAAATATGGCAAGATTAGCTTGCAATCCACCTTGCAATCTCTAAATGCATCTGTAAATGCCTGCACTTCAACAAAGTGTTTTATTTTGACAATGTGGTAACATAAAATGTTTTACAGACTGGAAAAGCAAATAAACTATACCTCCAATAAATATCCTTTTGAGTCATCTGGGGCATTGGATATAAGACCTGGTGTGCAAGTTATAAGGGGGCTCAAATACATTTCCATGAGATCCTTATTGCGAAGTGTTTTTGCCTGATAATACAAAAGGATCGTTGATAGATCATGCAAATCCATAAGATAATCACAAAACAGTATCCATGAGTATCCATGAGCAGATAAAACTGGCAAGCAAGGAACAACCTTTATGAATAGAGAAGACACAAAATGGCAAAGTTCTTCAGCTGGAAACACTCTGCTGTCTATCCATACACTCAAGCATAGAAAGATTTCAGCAATCTTCAAATTGAAAATGAAAAATTTGTCATCTCCCTGACAAGAGAAAGAAATTTGCAGTAAGTTATATCCAAAAGATACTATACAACCAGAATTTTATCCTAAAGTATACACAACTATTGGAATCAATCAATCAAAGATACTTGAACCAGAAGGTTAGCCCTAGATAGAAACACGTCATCAGCAACAAAACCCAGCCAAATGGCTGCTGAGACATGATATGGTTTATTGATTGGGTACTAGATAGCAGGATAGATCCACTAACTCACCCTCCCTTAGGAGGCTCTGAGCTGCTCTTAGGTGGTGTTTGGTTTAGACATGAGAGCAGTAACATTAATGTAACCAATAAGTGGCGATATATGTTACAGTTTAAAAGAAATTGGACTTTGTTTGGTTGCATTCTGTATCACTTTCCGTTCGCTGGGAGTCGCACGACTCATGCAACGACACAGTCGAGCAGAGGCGAGAACGAACGGTCTCAGATAACACCGCGATGGGAGCATTATCGAGGTTGTATATGCTGGCATCTGATCCCGCGGTGATCGATTATGGGGCGGCTAACGGCTAACCAAACGTGAAGCAACAGCAGCAGGTACCACTGTAAGCTGATTATAGGCCGAAAACACCAAACCAAACAGTGCTAGATCTATTTTCTGCTTACCTATACTAGGACTCAACTGCCTTTATAGACCAGGCGCCTAACAAACTCAATAACAAATCTTATCCAACTAACTAATCTTATCTTATCCAAATCAACTAATCATATCTGCGGCTGCCATCTTGATAACCTTGGCAAGGGCCTGCACCACGTGCCATAACAGACATGATCCAAGTATCATCCTAGACCTATCATTTTTGGAACTAACAAATCTACTAGTCTAGAGACAAAACAAACCTCAGTGCATGAAATACACGCGAGCTTATAGGGCAGCAAAAAAAACTCAAACATGAACTGATGCATCAAAACTTGTGATGCATGTTGTGCTGTGAAAAATGCTCGAGCTCAACAGGCTATCCGAGCGAGCCCATACTTGGGTTTGAGATTTTATAACGCTTAAGCTCAACTTGATTATGCTCAGGCATATGCAACTATACATAAATACTACACCACAGTAAACACTAGCTTCAGAGCCTCCAAAGTCTAGCAAATCAAAATCTGGCATGTTTTTTTTTCCTTTGCCAGGAAAAGAATACTAACATCTTTGGGTTGATCAGGAAGTTATTCAATACAACCAGTTGCTGGTGGTGGAATATAAGGGAACAACTTCCATACCTTTTCATGAAACAAACGCTTCACTCCCCATAAATTCTTCAGATATACTAATAAGGAACATCTCAACCAGTCAGGCCCAAACTTAGTCTTGGATATGGAACTTTTTAACTGGGGTTTCTTCACCTCATGAACAAATATCCTACATATCAGATCCAGGCAATGGAGGGCTGATAGTAATGCTTCGCTTGAGTGAGCATCAACAGCTGACTTTGCACAGATCTCTGAAGCTGAAACCTCTACAGAATTAATGAGGATTGGGACAAGGTTCTGAAGCTTCGCAAATAAATTGGACGTTGCAAATGTTCCTGCAGTGCATAAGAAGTATAAGACAACAATAACAAAGCCGAATGAACAGGAAGATATAAGCAAAACTAACATAAAATCAAATACAGTGTGATTGTGATCTACAAAAGGATTCAGAAAGGGAAAAAAACTGGAAAGGCTAAAACGGCTGTTTATATTATAATCCTTAAGGGAGACATGTCTTTATGAATACTGTTTGCACTTCTTTGTGCTCTGAGTTAAAATCACCCAAATTTCCATACTCTCAATAAGTAACACAGATCCTGATTAAATACTTACCAATCCAATGATAAGAACGAAAACAAAAGTGCTACTCTTACAGAGCCATCTAATATTTTGCTAGAGCCTAACCTTAAGCATGTTGTCATTCATTTCGGTAAGTCCGTGAAAACAAGAAAAAAATGTAGCAACTGTGAGTAGTTTCTGTACTTAATCTCGAGCAATCTATGATTATATTGGCATCGAACATTCCACTCACATTCAAATAAAAGTGCTACGCTGCTACTTTGTCCCAGTAAAAGATGGTGCAACAACATAAATTGCATAGCAGATTATGCACCAAAAGGAGTGTGTGAGGAAGACTTAACTGCCTCCTGAGCTATCTTCATCAGCGGTAGATATCCAAAGTCTCCTTGTAGAGAGGTTATGAATCTGTAGATGATGAGCAAAGGAGTGCATCAATGGGGTATAGATAAAAATGTTTTTCCACACGTACACACTCCAGAACATGTAGATTTTCTATCTTGCCAAGATCCTCATCACAACTCCAGATGTGCAAGGAATATACATTTTAGTAAAAGTGCAAAATATTATCTGATGAGTTCATGTACAAACCTTTTGATTTGATGTATCATCAATTTCAATCGCTTTAGCAACCAAGGAAAGGCAGTGCCCAAGCCCACTGAGGACACTGTTAAGTTTATTCCTATCATGTAGGTTGATTCTATCATTGCTCAGTACCGCGACAAAGTTGTTGAAGGTCTGTCAGGAAAAGAGAATGCAAAAGAAACTATAATTTGATAACGAATATGGTCAACAACTGTACAACTTTAGCAGGAGTGGAAAACAGTTCCAACAATATATATTCCTTATTTCCTTTGTAGTTACAAATACATGACAAAAGGTAGACTACAAAACAAAAGTCCCAATAATTAACAGACACAGATTTTAGATACAACCAATTAAGCAATACAATACATATTTCAATAAAATGATTTCCCCAGAACAGTAAAAGTGTCTCATCATTCAATACACCAACCATGGCAGGAGCCTATTTACCTGTTCAGCATAACTAGGAAAGGATGATGGGAAAGTAAGAACCGCAAGCTCCAAAAACCTGAAAGCCATTAACTGGATATCCATAGATAGATGGGTCATTCCATTCATAATATTAGCCATCAGCAGAAACAGTGTACTCCGTGTAGATATAGCATTATCCTGCAAGCAGAAAAGAAAATTCACATCTGAAGCAAAAAAAAACACAGCTGGAAGTTGAACAGGTCAGAGTAGTAAGAATAACACACTAGAATTGCTTCCATTGTCATTGAAAAAATAGGAGAAAGAATAGACAATTTGAGGCAAATACCTCTTTCAAAGATGGGAAGATCAGAGACTGCAGTATATTGTATAACGATTCACGAACCACCTTGTCGGTATCACATATCCTTTCCTGTAGCTTCTCGATTATAGCAACCTTGTGCCGTTTAAGCTCCGTTGGGTGCTTGACAACAATGTCCTTTATTCCATTCAGTGCAGCTTCAACATAAAGACATCAGCATATATACAGTTAGCGGCCACTAATGCATCAAGACAGAGTTTATCCAATGGGTCACCGTGCAGACTAGTGGAAGCTCACCTCGCCGCACATTGGCATTGTAGTGGCCCGTCTGCTGCAGGAGCTCCCTTAGCGTGAGCCCGCGCTTGTTCACTGCCATGCCCGACCTCTCTGAGGCCATGCTCTGCTCCGGCAGCACGATCGCTGGACAGATGCACAACACAAATTCACAATAAAAAAACCCTAAACTAAGCACTGTGGCACCTCAACATTGCAGGACAAAAAGGTGGGGATGGTTGCCTTGGCTCGCGTACCTTTGGACTTGATCTCCGTGTTGGTGGCATTCTTCGGCGGCGGGAGCTTGCGTCCAACCTTGTGCTTGTACTTCTGCAATCGCCGGAAAAGGCTTAGCACGGCGAGCTAGAGTCAGGTTTCGGAGAGAGCGCTGAATGGGTGGGCTGAGGTTACCTTGAAGTCGACGCCTCCTCGTTGTTTCTGCTTTGCTTTCTTCGAGGAGGACGATGCCGCGCCGCTCTTGGGACGCCCCATGGCGCTGGTGCGGGAGAGCGAAGTTCGCTGCGCGGGCTCTGGCGGGTAGGGAGGAGGAGGAAGGCGGCGGCGGCGGGGACGGCGAGGCAGAAGCGGCGTCCGGGGGGATGTATCGCTCAAGACCCGCCTTCCTTGTTGATCCGGCCCACCGCCTTGTACGTGGTTGATACAGCCCAACAAATAACTGCATCGAGCGGCCCAATACCTCGGACCAGAAATTACGCGCCAATTTCAAAAAAAAAAAAAGAAGGAATCACGCGCAGGAAAGGCCAGACTATGGAAAACAATAAAAAAATTTAAAATAGCTGACATCATATAGTAATAGCAAAGTTCAATAGAAAAATAAAAATTTTAAAAATAAGCATCCAAATCCAATTTCAATTATACTATTATAAGAACACGATTCCACTTACGGAGCGATCGCAAGAGATCGTAGCGGCTGTTTTCGGTTTCGACTGCTCGGCCGAGCTGCTCGGCATGTCTGCAAAGCTCAGCCTGTCAGTGCTGCTGCTAGCTGGCTGTCTTATCTAGCTACTGCACATGCGCAGAACAGGCGCTTAGATGCATTTGGATAAATTCTTCTAAGAACATGTTTCTAATTAGTAAGGAGAGCGTATTAATTTTCGAGGTTTCTGATAAAAAATTTAGGTACACAGAACAATAGTTGTCTAGACTTAAATACACTGGTGGAAAAAGATACTAACAAAACACCAAACACGATATTATAACGCGAGAACAATAGTTTCTATTACTAAAACAAATCGTATAAATATAGTCATAAATTCTAGTTTCAGTTAAAAAATCTAGGTTCATGAAAAGATATTCCATATTCATGATAAATTGCTTATGGCTTTATGAGAAAAAGATTTAGGTTTCGCAATAAAACATTCCATGTCAAGAAGAAAATTAATGTAGATTCATGAGAAAAATGTTCTAACTAGATGAAAAAAATGTTGTAGTATCTAGTATCACGTGACAAACATTTAAGTAAAATGGTGTAGCATCTAGATATACTAATAGACTATAACATAGATATTCTTTTAAAACATAGGAGTGAAAAAAAAGAAAGAAGAAAAAAGAAGGCAAAGGCCAATAAACAAAAAAAATGTGAAAGAAAGAAAATGGGAGAAAAAACAAAGGTGATTGAAAAGAAAAAATGTTCGAAAAAAGAAAATAAGAATTATTACAAATTTACAATGCAACACTTTATTACTTTATCATATCAACCATCTACAACTAGTGGTCATTGATGTTTCGCCACTTCGTCGTCGCTGCACCCACCCCCATTGCTAGCACCTACGGGCAAGCCTATGTTGGAAGGATAAGAGTCCGACTTGATAAACTGAATCCTTGACCTCGTTCCTCCCCATTGCCAGGCCGAACCACCGCCGGTAACCCCCATCCATTCTCTCCCGTACCTCCTCTAAGCCCCTAGAGGTTGCAATTTGGTCTTAGTGACTGAAACCCCCCTAACCCTAACTCCAAAGATCTCTTCTATCTCTGGTGGTAATTGAGGGTGAATGAGATGAGGGAGATGACCATGGATACTTGGGTATGTAGTTGTTGACCGCCAAATAGCAAAACATGTCAATTGGCTATACTGCTATAGGTTGCTTGCAGAGGAGCCGAGGAGAGGTGGAAGGAGCATTGTGGGGAGTGTTTGCTCCCCGCACGCCGGTCGTCAAGCACCACACCTCACCTCACGGCTTCTGCCTTGCGGAGGTTTCAACCACCGGTGGCACGGTAACAACATGCCACGCGTCAATATACCGTTATACGCGCTCACGCTTCTAACCCTGGACCCCCGGTGAGACAAGGAATCAGGGGGTGTCATGTTTCAATGTTTCATGTGCGCATGTGACATTAGCCATTGCACGTGTAACGCGTTGCGCTCCATGCATGCATGGGACGCTGTGTGCCCTTCGAAGCGCACTGCCGCGGTCCATGATGACACGAGTGCTTGTTAGAATCTCGTTTGCGCGCTGAGATCGACCCCGGGGCCAAATCGTGTCAACGCGACGCCCTGTTGCGGAATCGCAGTCGTTTGCCGCAGGCCGATCGATCGCCGATCCATCGAGTTAAAAACACCCAGTTACATCTGCGCCTAGCCGCGAGGCAAGAGTATCCTCACTGACGCGTTCCTGCAGCCACGACTGCGGCTTTGAAACTTTGTCACCGCCAGCGCCAGCGCCGTGGACTCGAAAGCTGAAGAACGAGAGGCGTACGTCAAATTTACAGAGTTTCACATAATGGCAGAAGCATGTGTGTGCCTGCCCTGGCGGAGATTAAAAATGGAGTCGTTCTCAGGCGGCAGTACCACCACTTGGGGCGGAACCGTTTACCGCCGGCCGGAGCGCGTAAAATCTTGACGACGTGGGGGTGGCCGGGTGGGAGTGGGGTTGGCGGTCGCGTCGCACGTGGCCGCGCGGCGACGGTGCACGCCGGTCGGCTCTTCTGTTTCGGTCGTCCGGCCAGGGCTGCCAGAGCAGCACCAACAGGCAGCGAGCTCGGCTCCCGAAAGCCACCCACCACGCCACACAAGGTCCGGCTCGCTTGGGGCAGAACGCCCTCGTGCCCCATACAATACAACCTGATGAGACGCCCAGCGAGGCTGCACTGCATGCCGCCAGCCAGATGTCAGCAACTACTGGTGTAGTGGTGTGTGGTGCACTGGTGTGTCATGTGTGGTGGTAAAAAAGAAAAAGGTAGAAGCGGGTAAGAGCTGTCGGGTAGAAATCTAATCACATCAGGACTCAAAAGCCACCAAACGAATACTACTGATTTTGTGATCCGTCCAAATCAACAGTGCAGTGTATTTCAATTTATAGATCGTTTGATCTTTTTGACATTAAATTTGACTATATGGTCCTATTAAAAAAAATGCGAATTATGGAAAGAATTCAAGTCATAGTCAAAATATATTATATGCTAAGCTAAATCACAATAAAAATAAATAAATAAATATGAATTTTTTAATAGCAATATTACTAAGTCAAATTGGTTTTAAAAAACTCAAACGACCCATATCATTTGGACGGGGGAGTATATATTGTTGTAGTATGTACGTATGTACTAAGTACGTCTACGTTTCCAACGTGATGAACATATCACTGATGCATTGGTTCGAATTTGTTGCTGGGGATCGGAGTGTATATCATCGGATTGGGTGTAATCTATCAACTGATGTATAACAACGTTGCCCATACAACGCTCGCAACTTTTGATGCATGGACTTTTGTTGCTGGGGATCGGAGTGTATATCTGTGTAATCTATCAACTGATGCATGAACTTGCACGTAGCTGTGTACCGACCACGACCAGCAGGGCCGACTGCCGACATCTGCATGCATTTCGTCTCGAAGAGCCAACTGCATGCCGGAGTGGCGGCGTACGTGGACGAAGAACCGGGAAGAATCCAGCCGGGCGCGCTCGCCTGTGTCAGCGTCGAGACCTGTAAACAAGCGAGCCCTTTGCCTTCTATATTGGGGGCTTTCGAGCTTTCACACACCTCAACACATAGGAGGGTATGCAATGCAGGTAGGAGACACTAATATCTCAGCATATATTTCAAACCATGCATATAAGCTATTTGTTCTTTGTATTGTTACTATACTATCAGCTTAAGCTTTGGGTTTCCTTGCTTAATTAACACATTGAGTTCATGCATGAGAGATGGGATACTAGTATGCACGTGTTCAAACTTGAAAGGCTCTTGGATGCTTGGGTTCACTTGATACCTTGGTCAGGCGTAATCAGGACCAGTCCATAAACTATTCCTAGGGTTTGTAAAAGAAAACTAACACGGGCGTACGGTTGGAACAGATATTCCTAGCCCTCCTCTCAGCCTGCTTTGACTGCATGCGTATCCATCGATCCATCCCTAGCTCACTGTACTACTAGTCTAGTAAGTAGTAACCACCTACAACTCCAAGCATCGCATTCTCTTCTCTGTTCTCTCGATCTATATGGCCAACACCCACCAGCCCTGCCTCCTCTCTTCTCCTCAACAATTTCTTCCTGCTAGCTTTTCTTCTTCCTACTAGCTAGCTTGCAGCTGAGAGTATCAATCACAGGCGCAAATTAAACCACCACAACGCGACCGCCAGTCGAACTGCACACGAAGTCTAGGAGAAATTTCAGTATTTGGTCGACACACCATGAGCTGCAGAAGGACCAGTGCAATGAATCTTTTTGTACTTGTCTTGCTCATCGCCTCCTTGCTCGCTCTGCACCTCCCCACCGTCCGTGCTCGCCATGGTGAGTGAGTTGTTTGCTGTCGCAGTCGATGTGCGTGAGATTTAATTTTGCCCTGATCCGTCCACCCCCACTGTTATTGCAGTTGCCGTGGCAAACCCAGACAATGGGCTGAACAGTGGAGCAACTAAGGTTGGTGAAACGGCGAATCTTGCTCTCATCGTCGCCTGTTCTGTTCACTGAGCTGGCAAATTAAGCCTACCGATAGATTCTTCTAGTACAGATTTTGCTGAACTTACCTATATCGCTTGGATGATTGCGTGCAGAACCTCGCAAAGCCGTCGACTGATGATCTAGCTGCCAAGAAAGAATTCTCATGGCGGAGGCACGGTGCATCGAGCAAGGAGGGAGCTGGAGCCATAGGAGCGACGACGACGACGATTTCGGCAGGCTCTCGGCTGCGGACGGTGGAGATGCGCGCGGCGGCGAAGCACGGGGACGCGATCGCCGAGATGTACAACATGCTCAGGAGGGACTACGCGTGGAGGGCGAGACGCCGCCGGCCGATCAACAACGGCGCCACGCCGTTGCAGGTGAATGAGAAGCCCTAGATAGCTTTAAAGCTGCCCCGGCGTGTTCTCGGGCCATTTGGGCCGGGGCATGCATCAGCATGACTAGTTCGGTACATATAGTTAGAGAGCTGCTTCTTCAGGCTTTGTTATTACTAGTTACTAGTCCTAGGTGATCGATTAGGAGGGTCAGTATAATTGGTTCCCCCATCCGGCCAGCCATAATCTAGTCTTCAAGATGGACATCATGTTTAGTCCTGACTGCAAGAGCATGAACCATTCATGTGCTGATGGGCAGTTTTGTCATTAGGTGTTCATGCTTGAGGCTAGACACCAAATAGCAGTATACACGTCTGCGCCAGTATCAGGTCGCGCAGATGTGCTCATATGCCTGTAACAGCTTCAGCGATTTACATGTATTTGCACTAGTTTACTGTCATGCTGTTCTGTTGCTTGATTGGCCAACATAACTTCCTTCAGTGATTCTAGCAGCAGAGCAACACGGCTCAAACAGCAGCCACTCAGCATCCAGGGTGGATGCTCGTCTACAATAATTGCACTTCAACAAGTAACCAAGAATTTTATACCAAAGCTATATCTTCATTTCTCGCTCATCATAGTGTTGTAAATTACAAGCCACTACCGAATCCGACAAGCCATTAACCTGCTAGAGATAAATAAGAACAGCAGGGCATTGGGGGTGGGGGCAGACAGCAAGAGGGAGGAAGGAGAGAGAGAGAGAGATTTGAATGAATTTAACATGGGCTACCGCGGGCTCAAGCGTGACAGACACGAAGGGCTGAACTCAACAGGCAAAAAGAAATGCAGGGACAAGCGCCTTCAGAATTTACAGCAAAGGATTCTGTAACCCCAGCCTCGGTCTTCCCTCAAACGCCTGCGGTCGGCCTTTGCCATCTTCACTGGGCTGCTGTTCCACTCGTTCTGTAGTCTGTGAATTGGAAAACAAAAGAATGGTGCTTGAACAAATAGCTTCGAATAAAAATAGCACACTAGTTGAACAATGTCCTACAGGTTGGTCCAAAAGTTCGAAACTACCATGAGCCAAAGACATGACATAACCAAGAATGAAGTTATGTAGTAGCAATTAGCATAAGGAAAACTATATCCATGCCCGAATCATTTTTCTTTAGCCAGTGGAATTTATGATGTTGATTATTTACAGTAATAGAAGAACAAATTCAATGCTGGTTCATTCAGATGCACAGAGAACTATCAAACTGCTTATATGGGGATATATTTTATCAGTTACAGCAAAGAGATTTATACATGGAAGGGGCTAGTTTGTTTAAGAGAGTCAAATGACAATAGTGAAGGGCAAGAAATAAATTCTACGCTGAAAAAAAAGGGGTTAGTGTTCACTTACACTGGAAATGCGAAGGACCGGGTACTTGTTGTGCTACTCTCTGATCGAAGAGAAATGTTGCCAGAATAAGGTATGTGACCAGAAGGTGTCAGTGGACCTGACGTAATGCTAGGTCCAGAGAAGCTTGATTCAAAGGGATTACGAATAACAGTTTGTGCAGTCACTTTTGCGCTATCAGGTCCATTTTGTTGAACCACGGGTTCTGTTTGCACAGGAATTGAACTCTTACTGTCTGTGATGTCCTCGCTTGTTTTTGTGCTAACCTCCACATCTCTTGGATTAAAATCGTTTATATCTTCGGCATTATCAACCTCGCATTTTTTACCGTTCTCACTTTTGACATCACTAGGCTCTCCATTGCTAGCGGAGAGAGATGTAGCAGAACTCATTTCATGTGCCACATCAGTTATCACATCATTAGTGAGATTTTCTTTCTTATCATTACGTTGTTCAGATGAGTGGCCATCCAATGTGCTTGGACTTGGTTCAACAGAGTCTGATCTATTCTCTTCAATTATGGCTTCGTCTATTTCAATTGGATCAAATCCATCCAGTGCTCTGTTGACAAGATCACTAAAACTATCTGTCTTTTCAACAGGACAGATGGGTGCCATAGAAGTAGCATCCACAATAGTTGGGAGAGAGTAATTAGGTTCCCATGTCTCGTCTAATGATCCATAGGCAATAAATGGGTTGTAGTGATTAACTTGGTTGGATCCTCCCTTATCCAATGCAGTACTAACAACCTCTTCAGGTATCCCCACTGACAAATCAGCAGAGGCTGATTCTACTGGCAAATCGCTATGAGTAATGCTACTGGTCTCCAATGCACCAATTCCAGTTTCAGAACAATTATTTGATGAAACCTGTATGGCATCAATCGTGTTATGTGCTCCAGTGGTGTAGACAATATAGTATATAAATAAATGAATAGTTATAAATTTTATGTGCAGCTGCTCATTTATTGAACCAAATAAACTGAACACGTAAAACCAAATCAATTTTTTTCTGAGAATAGACAAAAGAAATTCTCCACTTAAGTTCACAGCCTATATATGATCATAAAAACAATTATGTCACTATACATCAATGGCCAGAATGAACTGCAAGGATCAAGGTGGTGTTCATACAAGATTTGCAAATGTATTGATATGTAAGTTAAGTAGTAGTATACCTGATGAGACGCTTCTCCATTGAAAAACGGCTCCTGATTTTTATTGTTCTCGGGAATGACACTGCCAACCTGCTGGCCACATTGTGCTCCTTCATAAGATATTAACTGTTTGGGTTTTAAATTCTCGTCATTTGACTCGGTAGATATAGCTGCACTATTGTTGCCTTCAAAATCATGCTCTTTGCACAAGGAGTCTTGTTCCCCTGTATTGCCATCACTAGCACACATGACAGGTAGGATGACTATTTGTGATTTTAACTCGAGTCCAAGTTTTGTAGAGTCAGCTCTTATCTCTGCCCCTAGGTCACTGTTTTTATCTTCTGAGGAATCAAAGCTTATGCATACCTTTTGATCTTCTAGCTTTTCTGTTGAAGACTTTTGATCAGGAAGAACTCCTTCATCAATGCAGACATCCTTGACAAAATGGCCACCATAATCAGAAGAAAGAACTGTGTCTGGTAGTTTGATCTCTACAACATCCTTGTCATACGAGTAATCCTCAATGCGTGTCTGGCCAGTTTTACCTCCATTCTGATGCTCACCTTTCACAAAACTATTTTCGGATTGATTGGTTTGTTCAACCATTTTATCTGCCAAAAAAATGTGCTTACTTTGTGTTTCGATCTCACGGTCTAAGTCAGGACTGCCATTGGATGCAAGCTCATGAAAAATATGACTTTTGTAAGGCCTTCCATCATCTGCATGCCGATATCAAAAAGAGCCACATTAAGAATCTGGACAGAGAAGGGAAACAATCATGACGAAACGTTTATGCTTTTCGATTTGAACAGTCAATCGACCAGCCCAACAGAGACAGAAGTATACAGAAAGAACTTATTGTGATGGAATTAACATTAGACAGAACTTCATCTAAGTTCATCTGTAGGTTCTCTTTCGTTATAGTTAAGCTGTCACCTCAATCATATTCAAGAACTAAAATTTAATGCAGTAACTCACTTCTTTGATATCAAGCACATCTTCAATGCACAATGTTTGTCATAGAGAAACTCAAAAAAGGACTATTTGCTTAACTAAGATGCTGTTGGTAATCCTGAAGAAACAAAAGCCAACAACTGAGTCTTTCTACCATATGAAAGAAGATGACGACTCAATACAAATAGAGCAGCATCGTTGTGTCACAATAAAGTCAACATTAAAGTTTGAAGCTAAATAAAAAACTGACTAGAATCAGCGGTATATGATGGATCCATCTCTCAGGATTAAAGCATAAAACAATAGGAATATAGCAGGCATGAACGCCACTAATTACCTTGGAGCCTATCGCCTGCCGACTGCCGAGTGTGACGATTTCACAAATAATTATAACCAGAAAGAAAATTCGCTATTGATGGTTTCTAGCATTTTTTTATAAACAAAAAACATTTTTTGGGTGTATCAACGATTCAATGCACATTTACGGATTCGGCCTAACAAATGAAATGTATCATGCTATCAGATCGCAATGTATCTACAAACTACCTTTTGAAGGCATAAATTCAGCCTTCGCCAAAGCCTAAAGCCAAGCCCATCAAGATTCTAAGAAATAAGAATGCAAATGTGCTTAACTGGTGCAATTAAGCAAATGCTTTTACAAATAGAGTAAAAGGCTAAAGACTAGAGGTGAAACTCGCTTACCTATATTCATGGTATGCACATATAGTCCTTAAGCACTAACCATGCCTTAGCAGCTGTCTTTGATAAACAGCGCTGATTATTCCCTGCAGAAAAAAAAAAGAAAAAGAAGTCAAATACTCCCGCGATCCAACCAGGAAAAAAAAGGTGCATGCTTCCTGTTCACCAGAATGGAGGACAAAAAGCTGCGTTTGCTAATGCCGATGTCCATCCATCTGCAAACAAATGCCGTGTTTCGCGTAAACTAGATTCCCATGGGAGGAAAAGTCTCCTAGCGTCCTGATAGAACCAGACACTTTACACCCTTTCATAGACACCCAAAAAAGAAGGAAGAGAAAGAAAAATCAAAAGACGAAACCATCTCGCAAAAACATAATGCTCAAAGAGCAGATGCAGATGCAACGACCTTCGTGCCCAACAACTCCTTCGCATGCATTTTGGCCTCACCAAACATCAGCGGATCAGCCGTTTCTTCCATGGAGAAAGCCAGCCTCAGTGTAGACACGCATACAGCTAGCCTACAGAGCACACAGCCAGCACAGCATCAGACAAAGCACCGGATACCAAAAACCGCAGGTTTCTATACGCGCCGAAGCAGAGACGGTCGGTCCGTCAGACGTACAGGCGGCCGGACAGGGAAAGGAACAAAGCAGCGCTACCATAGGCAGCAAAGGAAGGACTTGGTTGGGTTGGATCAGAGCACAATCACGCCCCGATTTCTTCCTTTCCTCTCACGGAAGGAAGCCAGGAGGAGGAACAGGAGCGAAACCAGCTACCGCGCCGCGATCCACCTTACCCCAGCATCGATAACAGGGGGAGCTTCGAAGGAACAGGCAAGGGCCCCGAGGAACTCCGGACTCTGATGACATGGCTTTAACTGCGCCGCATCAGACTGTGTCGGTAAGAGTAATTACAAGGACGGTGCGGCCCAGTGCAGTAACTACGAGCAGGCAAGAACAACAGCACACCAGAGAGTAGCAAACAAACAGGAGAGAGTTTGGATTGAAGATTCTATATTTTTCCTCCTTTTTTGTGATTAAAAATATGTGCTTCCTCGAATGCTACTTCTGCCATTCTATCACTGGCCTACCGATTCTCCAGAAGTTTAGATCAGAGTTTCTGCAGAAACAAGGAAAAGCTTGTGCAAAGAACGAACTGGGGGAGATGAACAAGGCCAAGAAACAGAGTCTTCCCCGCTTCTCACTCCACATGCAGAACAAACAACCAAACCGTGGACGAACAAGAACACAACGAGAAGACCGAGAGCTGGTGTAGGAGGATGGACGGAGCGGAAGGATCAAGAGCTCTGACCTTTGTGTAGGAAAGCGCCGCCGCAATTCTCTTCCCCTTCTCTGCTAGCTGCGTCGTCGGCCGCGAGGGAAGCTCCGGGAGAATCGCCGGGAGCAGCGGGGGCCGGCAGCAAGGCAAGGATGGGATCGCGGCTGAGGCGGAGCCCGAGAACCCAAAAAATTCCGCGATACACAGAAAAGAATTTCCCGGAGCGGAGGGTGGAGACTTTAAATAAACGCCATTCATGAGGCGCAGCAGAGCAGTGCAATAAATTTGATGCGCTGTGATGGCAATTTTACGAAAAGGCCCCTCGTCGAGGTGCACGAACCGAAGCCTTGGATCGCTTCGAGAAGAAGGGCTTGCGAGTTTTTTTTAGCGCGGGCGTCGGTTTTGCTCTTCAGTCCAGGAAATTTTGTGAGACGGTTGACTTGGTAGGTTTGCATGCCATTCAGCTTGTTTCGAGGTGTAATTTGTATATACTCATTTGTATATATATACACACATAGGGCACCCCAGACCCAGGGTATATGGTTGGCAGGGATGCAAACGGATAGGCAGCTAGCCAGCCCGCCTACATATGTAACGATTTCTTTTTGTACAGCGAGAAATGGTAGCATAATAATTTTTGATATTTAATGGAAAAGGATTTTTCACATGTATTTTTTCGATTTTTTCACCTAAAATATGGGGTGTCATGTTATTTTATAAGAAAAACACTTGCTTTTTGTCGCTGGCATTAACACGAATGAATGGCGTGTATCAAAAGTGGCTATGATATAGCAGCAAGAACATAGGTCTACAATCTCAATGGCATGGTACTCATCCACTCAAACCGATCTAACCAAATAAGAATCATACAAAATTGGAAATGGCTAATGCGCGATGGTTGACGACAATGTCGGACATCCTCCTTAATGGGCTTTAGGATTCATGTATGGTGGTGGCGGGGCTACGGTTTTGTGCTTGAAATGGGGTGGCACTGGAATAAAAAAGAAGAGATTGAGACTTAAGAGTAATGGTCCAGACTAGTGACGGTGCATAACGGGCATCAAGAGCATCGTCGCTCGATCAATCGAGAACAACGAGCAAGGAGTAGAGATGCAAAGTGGATTACCCGTGAAAAAAAAAATGACCTATTTGTGGGTTCACGGGTAAACCCACTTGCATCCCTAGCGGGGAGGGCCGGTAGCGGTTAGAAAAAACAGAAACGCTAGGGACAGGACGTCCGAAACCATCGGACGCCCTGTCCACTGCTCATTATTTTTTTCGCACCAACATATTGGAAATAAAAGATTTCAGTTGCATTTACGTGGTCACTGGGACACATATTTCATTTCTAACTTTATCCATAAGTTATGTCCAACTTTGAAATGTTGTAACAATTATTTCTGGATGTTGCGTGAAGTCGTTCGCGATGTTTCGCCCAGTGAACTTTGATGTTGCACGACTATTGTTGACGGATATTTTGAAATTAGTATCTTTTCGGTGTTCAAGATATCTATTTCTAATGTTGTACAGAATTGTAAGTTTCAATTGAATATGGATGAACGTGATGAATTTTTTATTCGATTTATGGATGTTGCAATAGCTGAATTCGACTATTGTATACATTATTATTTTTAGATGTTGAAGATATGCATTTCCAGTGTTACGTGAATTTTGTCGTTGTTTTTCTATTTGTGTGAAATATGAATCAGTGTTGTGGTTTGATTTTTTTCTTTTGAATCGGACGAATATGGTGATTTTTAATCTAAATATTAATGTTGTAAATGTTAATTTTCAGTGTTTCGTGTACTGATTTTGATATCGAGAACGTATATTTTAAATGTTGCAACAATCGTCCCATGGACGTCCGGCGCCGGCGCCGGCGCTGCCGTAGAAAAAAAGCATCCTGGTTAAACGAGTGGAGAGCCAACGGCCGAAGATAGATAAAAGTGGCCTAGGCCTATGAGGAGCAAATGGTAGATGTTGCTGACTGCAGTGTCTGTGTGCATGTCAGAAGACGGTAACACCTAGACAGGCAGTAGTCATTACCAAAGTCCATGCTATCTTTTTTCTTTTACTCTCGGAAAATGAAATAGCTAGCATCGACAATATAAATCATGGTGGTCATGTGGGCCCTACAAACTAATAAGGGTTCATGCAATGGAATGCTAGCAAGTAAAATGCGTATCTGTGTCTTTGCAGAACCTGAGTGGAAACGTTGATTAAGTTTAAATCCTACTCCATGCATGGTACTAGTACTATAAACTGTACTGGGATATTAATATCCTACAGTATATGGTAGACATGAAAATCTTGTGCTCAGTTTTCTTCCATTGCTGTACCGGGAGCAGATCTGTCAATTGATACGCTTCAGCACTGACACTGGACGAGATAAACTTGGGAAAGTACTACTGGCAGTAATTAAGGATAAGGCCGGGGTGTACATGCGAAATGCTAAGAAGGGTCAAAGGAAAGGAGGCATTATTTTAGCAGCAAATGGCCGGGCCAAACCGGAAGGAGACAGCTCGGCCACATTTAAATACTCTAATGTGATTGTCTAGTCTACCTATGGACCCCAATTCTTCATTACAGACAAAGCAGAAGCCATGCTTTCGTCAGACAAAGGCAAGACTCAAATAGACAACACTACTAGCATACGCGTAGGCTAAATAATTGTGATGAGATTAGTACTAGCATTTAGGCCGGATTTGAAACATCTCATAGACATAGACATTAGCATGGGCCCAATTTTTATTTACAGAGATCATATCGGAAAAAGCCAACAACTCCATCTATTTTTGTGAAAGCTTATTATTCTAATGTTGTTCTACGTCAAACATTTTTTAATATTTGAGCATCTTTCTTAGAAACTAGCATAGTTAAACAACATGTCAATTATATTATTGTGAAGGCATTTCTTACGGTGAATCAGAAACATAAAGTTTATATTGTTAAATTATGGAAAATTCTAGTCACTAATGGTCAACGATAGAAAAGTTGACAAAGGTAGAACCACAGCCGAGAATACAAATGATGCTAAATATAAGTTACTCCCTTCGTATTTAAATATAAATCGTGGTTGTCATTTTTTCCAAAACTTGATCATTCTTCATATTCAAAAAATTTGTGTAAACATATAAGAAAACTAGTCGTACTCAAACTTTCTACAATGATAAAATAAATCACAGCAAAATAAATAACAAATATAATTTTTTTGAATAAGACCAGTGATTATATTTTGAAAAAAATCAACCGCGACTTATATTTAAATATGCAGGGAATAGTATTTATATGACTGGGCTATGTGAATCCCCTTTTGGGTTCTACCACCGATTTATAAGAAAGCATAAGGTTGACAAACATGCTTTTGGTTTATCACAATGATCATTAAATATTAAGAAATATACGGTTGACAAAAACATAATATTGGATATCATGTTGATCCATTGATATTTTACCCCTTTTATGAAATCCAATGATTTTTAAGTATGTCTCAAGTCAAATCATTCTAGAATTTGTAGTAAAATGGTGTTGAGGGGACGCGCATTTACAAACGAGTAGAGCCGCGCATCTTAGCTCATTAAAGAAGTAAACCATGGAAATATAAATTTCATATTGGGTGTGGTGATGCCCATTCCAGTGTTATAAAATATTTTCATTCTTTCCATAATTCAATTAAAAGTAAGACGGTTGGACTCTAGGTAAACTCTAATAACACCATATTTGATGACGGGGGCAGTATACCACTGTAGTAGATTTATTGAGCGTCGTAGTTTCGCCATCACTGATTCCCTTATGACATTGTAGCATGAGTAAACCGTGCTAAAGCTTCCCAACGAAGCTAAGAAGAATCACTGTGCGTCACGCCTGGTCATCGGGGGTGGAGCTGCATGCATGGTGCACAGTGGGTGCATATGCACCCCAAAAAATTGCAAAATCAAACAAAATCCATTTCTTCACCACGCAAGCACTCCCACATCGCATATGTATGTATCCACTACCCACGAGGCATTTGCACCCTGTCATGCTGGCTCTAGCTCCGCCACCGTCACTCGTTACGGAGACAAAAATTGGCGATGTAACAATGTCGGTGAACACATACATATGTATCTATGCATGTATATTTCTTAATGGCAATGCGAATAATCAGTTTGTCTACTACTCCAGCATAAGTAGGATTAAGCGGCGACCTTGCGGTCGGAGGTGGATCCTCATGATTTCGCGGCGCCCGCGAGGATGCCTCTTTTGGGGTGGTGCCGTGGTGGCGGGCGAGGAGAAAGCAGGGCGCGGGGAAATGATGCCGTTGACTCGTGCACCCTCTCCTACTTCTAGGCATGGCCGCATGGGTGGCGAGGCGGATGATTGGCTGCCTGCCGCGAGCCTGCGAGCGGGGGCGGGGCGGCGAACGCCGAGTGGTGGTGGCGGTGGCAGAATTGGCAGGCAGAGGCGGCTGGCCCTGTCCAATTCTCTGGGCAGGGGCTCATCCGATCCGTTTGACCCCGGGCGGATCGCCATCATGGCCGCCACTCGATCGATCGATTCGAGAGCCTGCTGCCTGCAGGGCTTTGCTTTGCTTTGCTTTGCTTCGATGTGTGTTCCAGCCTGCAGCGCAGGTTCTCGCCTCCCCCCCTCGCTTGCCAGTTTGGGGACTGGGAGGCTTTTGTACTAGTCGTAGCTCCGACGTGTGTCGAGGCGAGGCCTTACGTCATGCCGACGTTCCACACAGCTGTATTTACGCCACGCCCCGTTGAAGGAACAAATCGCTTTGGAAGCCTAGTGTTATATATAATGCCTGAGCTTTTATAAATGTCACTAGCAGAAACTGACAGCCTAGAGAATTAGAGACGCACTCTGACATTGAGCGCTACGACACCCTTCTTGTTATGAGAAATCGTCGTCAGCCTAGACTAAGACCTTTTTTAAAAAAAATGTTAATGGCATCGCTCTGCTTCTTGTTCCGTTGATGTAGACCTGCACCTTAATTCAGCGCTTCTTGTTCGACGAATAACCCAATTTAGTACATGTCGCGCTTCGGGGACGCACAGTCGATCAGACATATTGCTACAGTACGCAAGAGGGATAGGTCTCACCCAACAACAGCAGCAACAACAACAACACTCTCTATTTTTATTTAAGTGAGTTCAGACAAGATATCTTAGCCTATCTCTAATTCAAATGGTTGGTCCGAAGCGTCAAGTATTATCGAATGGAGATACCAGTAACTACTAGGTAGTGTTTGGTTAGAGGGACGAGATGGAGCAAAGTGGGACAGTTTGAATTTGGGGCTGTTTAGTTGGAGGGATAAAATGGAACGGAATCATCTCGAAACGGAAACATCCCTAGAAACCGAGGACGACGTCGTCCCTCTCCTACGGCGTGAGCGGAGCCGTGAGGCTCAGCCTCGCCAGCCCGCCAGCCGTTGTAATGAAGACGTATTTGATTTTGGATCAATTCGTGGCTAAAATTTAGCCACAACCAATACAATTTATTGGTGAACTGTATTGACCATAGTCAAATTTAGTCACAAATTTGACATCAAATCAAACCGACCGTCAGGCCCTGGAGCTCCTGCTCCTCTGCTGCCCCAGAACAGCAGGTCTTCTTCTCGGCCTTTTTCGCACGGGAGGCACCAGACCTGCGCCCCCTGCCAGGCACCACCGGGGGACAGGATCAGGATGCTGGATGCGCACCAACGTCTCATTTCGTTTAAGCTATTTTTAATTTTTTTTCAATTGTTTTTTTTATAATCATTCAGCCACGCAGCTACAGCGAACAGGCCCAAGACAAAAGCTCTGCAACCGCTAAGGCGAAGTCGGTTTGATTTGATGAATGGGTGCGCAGGGCCAGGCAACACGTCAAAAGGAAGCAGGGATTGGCTGGCGCAAGCGTGCTGGGTGTCGATGTAGCAGTGGGCCAATAAGCGATCATAGTATCATACACGCGTAGCTCTAGCTACGATTCGTTTCCTTTCTTTTTTTTTCTTTTTCTGGCAGACCACGTAACGTAGCTATCTTGTCGGTAATTATCAAATGTCCTGTCCAGGACAAGGTCAATTTGTGCTTTGGCCCGGGCAACGTAACGCTGTCTTATTTGAAACGTAGGATTTTTCAAAATTACATAAATTTTTTTATAAAAAACAGTTTGAAAACAC
This sequence comes from Paspalum vaginatum, assembly GCA_030272315.1. Lineage (NCBI taxonomy): Eukaryota > Viridiplantae > Streptophyta > Magnoliopsida > Poales > Poaceae > Paspalum > Paspalum vaginatum. The sequence goes on along the minus strand of CM059017.1, from coordinate 12,802,166 downwards.
CGTAAAAATACACGATGCAGGGAAGAAAAATACTTTGAATGCAAAGGAGGCGTGTAGTCGATTTTCTTTAAGTTAGGCATGTCACGCCGTATTTAGATAGCTGTTTGCCTGTTTGGTTTTTTATCTAAGGCAAAGCATGTCTCACATCATTTATAACAGTATAGTTCATTTTTTCTGCCTCAACTTGTCTAAAATTAGGAGTTGAATTTTGACACCTAAATTTAGGTATTGCCACTGGCCTTCTACGGTTAATAACAATGCCTATTTCGTAGTACGTACTGTACGTTATCTATGCTGCCCTGCGTTACATCACGCGCTACGATAGCATTGCTCCGTAAAAACAGACCGGTTAAACCTGTGGGATAGCGTCTGTGGCGTGGCGTCGGTCCAACACCGTGCCAGCCACGCCCGCCGGCGCGGCGTTATTTTTCCCCCCCCATTATTCTCGCCCTCTCCCTGCCTGCGGCGTGAGGGTGGCGTGATGGCGGCAGCACGCACGCACACGGCCGCCCCCGCCCGCTTTTGCTCACCGCCGCAGGCACGGGTTGGGTGGGTGGAGGTGGAGCAGTGGTCAGTGGACCTCTCGCCAGGCCACCTCGATCGGCGTACGTTGGAGCTGGAGCCTGGAGCAGGACGCCGGGTGCCGGGCGCGTGCGTGCGTCGCGTTTTGCTGCCTTGGGCTGGCAGGCTGGATCGCCGGCGGCCGCGGGATGCATGGCACGGCCGATGGCGTCTTCGTTCGGTTGGGTTCGGTGTTGGTGTGGGCAGCCCCCGTGCCATACCGTACCGACCACACACCTGTCCGTCGTATATACTGTACTGTATGCGCCTACGACGACTTTGATGAGTTCGCCCGCCATCCATCGACCATGGATCGAGGGTCCCAGATCACGTGAGAGAGACAAAGGATGGCGCCTTTTCCCGGCTATTGTCCCCACTAGCCATACGACTACCGCACAACACAGCACGTCCAGCCATCCATTCGGCGTGCGGAGGTCCACGGAGCGACGCGTCTCCAAAAGGGGTTTGAAGCTAATTGGAGTCGTTGTTCCAAATGATCAGTGGTAGGTCCTTGAAACAAATTTTTTTTTTTTTTGCTTCATGAGCCCCGAAACGAAACAGTACCGGGTGACGTGCCACTCGCACGTCACGTTGTGCCGTGCACCGTCCGGTCGAGTGCCACGGCCCGATCCTCATCTCGACCGTCACCGTCGGTTAATTATTTCCTGCGACACAAACTACTCGCGCTAGCTGCTAGTACATCTAGTAGTACGTAGCCGAAGGATGCGTGATCGCGTGGGCCTCCCGGTGGTAGAGAGATTTCTTGACGGGCACAGGCTACCAGCGCTGTCAGATAAACGCCGCGATCGACTTGCCTGCCGGCACTGAGCGAGAGCGCGCAGGCGCCATACATAATTTTACATGCATATCACCAGCTGCCAAAACGAACCGAGATGAACTCACCAAACTAATATACTACTCTCCTACCGGCCGGTAGCTACATATATACACAGGTTTGTGTGCACGTGGACTACGCGCGTCAGCTGCTTCGATCGAGTTAATACAAGTTGGTGTGCAGCGCGCGTCCAGTTTTGCTTGCCTTGATACTTTGATAGAGAACCACTCCGGTCTGGATAGCAGCGTGTGTACGTGTACCTACCTAATTAACAGAGTCGGTACACACTATCTGTCTGGAGACCTGTCTGTTTCTTCTTTAATTGGAAGGCCGAGGAGGTGCTAATTAAGTGAATCAAGCCAAGTATATTTTAGAAACCGAACTTAGCTTTATTTCGTGGCATGGATTTAATGGCTTTTTATCATAATACGCCAAACTTGTCTAACACCGTGTTTGGATCTAAGAGGCTAAAGTAAATGAATTAAAATAAAGGGGCTAAATTTTAGCCACCTCTGTTTGGACGAAGGGACTAATGCTGTTTCTAGCAGGGAGGACCAAATGCCACGTCACCCCTCGAAACATAGTTATTAGAACCGGACCGGACCGGCGGTCCGATAGGTAAAAGACCGAACCAGAGCCTCTGGCGGTCCAGTTCAGCTTAAAGACCGCCTGTGCAATTGAACCGATAAAAACCAGATGAACCGGCCGGTTTTTTAATTGAACCGGTGGACCGAGTGGTTCTTTATGAACCGGGCGGTTTTTTAATTTGGTCGATGTTACCCCTCTGTCTATTCAGCGTGACCTGCTCTGACCAAGGGCATAACTGAAAAGTGACGGGTCTTAGCCTCCAGGGCATGACTGCTTGCGTGAGGGGAAAAATCCCAATCGAGAAAGGGGTGGCGGCGCATCTGAGGCCGGGAGGAAAAGAGCAAGGGCGGCGGCCAGCGGTCGGCGGCGCCGCAGCACTCGTCCTACGGAGTCCCTCGCCTCGTCGACGTTGGGTCCCTACGCCGTGCAGCCCTGCCTGCGTGCGGCGGCCGGTGGCTCATCCTCCCCTGCGGCGGTGCGGCCCTGCCTGCGTGCGGCGCCGGCGGCTCGTCCTTCCCTGTGGCCCTGCTTGCATGCAGCGGCCGGCGGCCACCCTTCGCGCCTCGTCCTTCCCTGCCTGCGGCCCTGCGCACGGCATTGTGTGTCCGGCAACCACCAAGGCACCATCCTCCTGTGCTTCTGCTGCACAAATTCCAACCTCCAAATTACGTGCATAAGTCTAGATTGTTGAGTGCTTGTGTGGATTGAAGTGTATCTGGATTAGGATCAATAGATTTTTTGTTCAGTATCGTACTACATGTCCAACCAAGAAAATGCACCCGATGACCTTGATATGTTCCTGGGTGAAGATCTTGAAACAAGTCCTAAATAGTGTCCCACATGAAGCTGAACCTGAAAATGATTGGGGGGCTTTTTACTAAATTATTTGCTTGTGATCTGGTTGCTGTTTGGTTATAAACTTGTGCTTGTTTGGTACTTTGGTTGTGCATCTTGTATTTTGTTCATCTCTCATTTCCATCTCATCCTATTATGAATTATCTTGTATTATGTAAGGCTACAAGAACTATAACATCTGCTACGTTGAACTGGGAAATTGGAATGCAGCTTGTGATTGGTTATATAATTGTGTTATTTGGTCAAATGTATATGGCTCGTTAACTATGTATTTGGCTCTGGTTTTAAGTATTTATGGCCGATTCAATTAATCCGGTCCAAAGCTATTGAACCCGCGGTTCAACCGGTTCTTAACGATTGGACCAGTGAACCAATGAACCGACGCCCGCTCCGGTTCGATTACCGGTCCGGTTCTAATAACTATGCCTCGAAATTTTCATTTGCACCCCTGAAATTCTTTTCCTTCTCTCACCGAGGTCCCTATCCTTTTCCCTTACCTCCCGCGTGAGGAGCTAGGTAGGCTCGTTGTGCGTGGGATGGCGCTGCCGGCGGCCTGGCTGAGCGCGCAAGGGCACCGCCGCCGGACTCGCTACGCCGAGAGGGGCGCCGCCGTCGGCCCGGCCGCGCGCGCGAGCTCCCTGCATCCAGCCTCTCTGCGCGCGGGGGGAGGGAGCTGCCGCGAGCCTAGGCGCGGGCGTGGGGACGGAGCCGCCGCCGGCCTGGGGCGTGTGCGTGAAGGGAGCGACCGGCGGCCTCGCACTCGCAGGCGGGGAGGAAGCAGCCGTTGGGCTAGGGCGCGGAGGGAGGAGCCGCCACCAGCCTGGGCACGGGCGCGGGAAGGGAGCCACCGCCGGCCAGGGCGCGGGCGGGGAGTCACCGTCACCGTCTCAGGCTTCAGGCCAGATCCGTGCGAGTGGCGGAGGAGGCGTGGGAAGAGGACAGGGACCTCGGTGGGAGAAGGAAAAGAATTTCAGGGGTGCAAATGAAAAGTTCGTGGGTGATGTGGATTTGGTCCTCCCTTTGGTCTCCCATTGCTGGACTGAGCCTAAAACAGTGACTTTAGCTACTTTTAACCTCTTTTGTTTGGATCCAATGAGTTAAAATGAACTAGCTATTACATTGATTTTAGCTCATTTTAGCTCTTTTTGGGAGCTAATGGGCTCAAAAGTTTTAGCCCAATTGTACCTCTTAGTATTTGAAACTTTAGCCTCTAAAGTGACTAAATTTCAGTCATTTTGCTTTAGCTCCTTGGATCTAAACATGCCCATAGTTTTGAAAAAAATGTATATTTAAAATATAATGTAATTTATTTTTATTTTTACTTGAGCGCAGCATTTGAATGCACAGCCTTTTGCTTTAGTATTGGTGCGCCGAGAAAGGCCCATTTCCCCGCCTGAGCCTTGTGCGTTAAACCCATCACACAGGTTTATGTTTTATGAGAACACAGATTTGTACGTTGACCAACGGGCGGCGGAGGTCCTATTAGCGACTAGATGCACGGTTCACTGCGCCGACTGTAGGATGCCGATGGTACACTCCAAACACGAACCGCGGGAGCTTTCACATCTGTTTGTTTTTTTTATCATCATGTTCCTTTTCTTACCCATTAAAAACAAATCAGGAAGTCCACTGTACCCTTCACTTCCGAGAGGGACAAAAAGGTGGAGGGTCACACACTCACAGCTCGCCTCGCCATGTGACGGTGAGCCGTTTTGTTTGAGTTGACCGATACCATTTTAGCCGCTAATTTAAGTACAGCAGGAGTACTCCTGCAAAGGCGATCCAAAGTGCGAGACCACAAAGCCACGGAAACGCATGCCGCTGCCATGTGGCCCGGCCGCTGTTGGCCGGCACCCTGATCCGTCCAAAGTGTACGCCGCGGCGGGGGCAGCGGCAGGACGGAGCCCAATCATTTGACCGCGACTGCCCCGGCACGCAAAGCCCAAGGCCCGAGAATTTTCCAGGATCTCGCTGACACCGCTTCCATGTTCCCATGCCCCCCTTGTTTACGGAACGAACCCCCCAGATCACCAGTTTGTTTAAGGTTTCCTTCCCTCGCGAGGAACGGGAGGGTCACGTGATCGCGAGCCCCCCCGTCCCTTGCTGGCTGGCTGGCTTGCTGTTGCTGGCTCCCTTGTGTTAAATTTCTGCATGCCCGGGCCAGGACACACGGAGCGGCGCCGCTAGTGGACTACCAGCCCACATGAGGCTGGCCGTTCTCCAAATCAAGGTATCGTGAAGCAAGCAGGCAGGGGCAGGCGGTCTCGTGTTCGCTGCTGCGTGTGCTCGGCTCCATCTGTGAACACTTTTTCTTTATGCCCTCTGCGGCGGGCGCGTGCTAGCTGGGGAAGTGTGGAAGTCGAACCACCGCAACCGCGTCAGTGCGATGCAATGCAACCGCCGCCGACACCATCGATCGCACACAGCGCAACGCGCTACGACGAGGCGGCGGGCGAGAGGTGTGCCTTGCTCGGCGGCAGCCAGTGGCACGGGCGGAGCAGCAGAAGCGCGCGACGCGTGGCGATTGGCGGAGCGACGGGCGAGCAAACCGAAGCCTGCCTAGCCGGGCATCCGAGCGCCGGCCGGGCGGGCGGGCGTCTGCCTGTCCCGCCAGGGTGTCGGCTCACGGAAAGCCAAAGGAACGCGCCGCCGGCTGCGCGTGCCGTCAGGTGGTTGTCTCATCACCGAAAAAGCAGCCAGCAGCGCCCAACTGCATACGCCATGGACCGGCCGATCGACGGGCCGGCCCGCCCGCCGCGACCATTACGCCGCGCCGAAATGCGCTGGTAGGTCGCGCGGCGGCGGCACGGCAGGTCAGGTGCGGTGCGGTGCGGCAACCGGGCGGCGGACCGCGGACGCGTCGTCCCCGTGTACTTACTCGTTTCCGCGTACGTCCGGCCCACGGTCCAACACAAACCGGGACGGCCCAAGGATGGGCTTTGCCTCTGGACGGCCCGGCCCACCGAACCGACGCTCCCGACGGCCGCCACGCCCACGCCCACGCCCACGCCCATGGTGATTGGTTGGTGAAGACTGGAGAGCAGACGGGTCGGCGGGAGGCGCAATGCGTTTCGTCGGCCTTCGTTCGTCGGAGGTCGGACGTTGTGCGCGCGCGCCCGGCATCCCTCTTGGCCGTCCGTCCCCGCTGCCCGCTGCTATCCAATGAGATACACCCCGCACCCGCAATCCACATGATAGCAAAAGATGTTGTATATTCAACGATAGTAATAAGTGTGCTTGTACTATTACTGGAGTCAAGGATCGTCTTTTTTTTTTTTTTTTGGTTCCCAAGTTAACTAACGCTGTAGTCTGCAACAGCCAACGGAAGTAAGGTCACCAATCAGTCCGCCATCTTAGAGTGGTTTATCCACATAAATTTGGATAAGTTAAGTTTAACTACTGAAGAATATAAACTTCTTCTGATGGTCATCTCTCTACTATTTCCGTCTAGTCGTTTGACAGTAGGTACTAGGTAAGTCTGGTCTCTGCAGCTCACTCCAGGGAGGCCGGTATAGCAGGAGTTGCTGAAGAGGGCTGCAACAGATATTGGTGAAGGTCAGCGTATTAGAACAAGAATCATACAAAATCAATCCATATTTGTGAGAAAGCACTACAAATTCATAATCAATCATGCAGATGGTGTTTTTAATCTATGGAGAAATGAAATGAAGATCCATTGAAGCAGCATTGCTGCTGAAAGCTAAATATGGGGGAAAAAAGAATGCAGCACTACATACAAGTCATTACTCGAAACCTCAGTAGCTGAAAACCTTGGAAATGGTTAAAGGAACTAGACCATCAGACACTCTCAAGCCCCCACCCTGCTTTCAGTAAAGTTTGTTCATCTTACCTCAAGTACGTTTCATTCAATCAAATTGATCTTCACCCAGTTCATTGTCACCAGGATAACAATATCCTGTATCCCAACGATTATATTCCATTTGTTACATTGTTCAGTGTATTGTGCAAGCACTAGATTGAAACAAAACGAAACCGCCTATGTGACAATTGGTTGCATGACATTCAACTAGAATCCACCCTTTCCGTTCAATTCACTATAATATCCACACTTTCTCCTCTTTCAGAACATTCTCCCAGAAATGAAATCAAAGCTTGCCTCACAAAAGATGAATAAAAAAATATATACCTAAATCTACCTCAAAGTGGGAAAAAAAGGAGTCACATGCATGGCATTAAAATCTAGCATTCAGTTCTACGATTTCCATGCAGTTGTACATATTAACTCGGATGGGGGTAGATAATTAGCTCAAATATTCGGCTAAGAAGATTTAATAATCTTTTACAGTCATGGAGACATAAAACATTATTCAAATATGTCGGTAGTCATGTATGACAGAACCAACCAAATCCAGTGCTTTGTCAGTTTTGAATAGTATGTCAAAACCATATGCTAGTACTCCTAGATATGCATGAGCATAGTTAAACGTATACATGGCCCAAACATGTATGCTAGTAAATGTTACTCCGTGCAGCAAACACTAGCGGATGGCGACTGGTCTGTGCTATGCTGACAGCGTGGTATTGTGAAAAGAGACGTTCATTTCATTACCAGGTTTCTGCTAAGTACTTTCTTAACTATACAGTACCATGCAACACTTGATTAACACAAGTCCTGAAAGGTGGAAAAGACACCGCGCCCAACAGAATGGCAGCATTTTGTTCTTGTGTTCTGACCCTGGCCGATGAATTTCATGGATAGGATCAATGACTAATGAGTAATGAGTTCAAATGTTATACACAACATGTTCCCATGAAGAGGGGGCTCGAATATGTAGTATGACTTGGCATAAAAACACTTACTCAAGACAAAACAGCATGCTGACAGCGCAAGTCAACAACAAAGCAATGATGTATGTAAACACTGCCAAATAGCATGGTATGAGTCATAAAACAGTCAAACAACCTCATTCTGAAGAATGCAGCGGCTTTTTTTGCCCTAGGTCCAGCCTAATTGATTAACAAAGTAACAAGAAGTGGCAACAATTCACCTCATGCAGTAACCAATATACTGCTAACCTGCTCACACAGGATGCTGCCTAATGGGAGAAACATATTAAATTGACAAGTGACTGAATAGAAGAATCAAATAGAGCAGTCACGGAATTGGTGACAAGAATAGTTCACTCCCTTTATTCTAGAAAACAAGACATCAATCTCACTATGTTGACTATTGAGTCTATAACAGTAGAAAACGAACCATGGTTAAAACATCAACCTTTCATGTTTCAAAATCTACACACTTTTGGACACCATAATGCAACATGGTTCTTAAGGAGATAACTTAATGGTGCTACCATCCTGCCATACACAACAAGAGCTGTCTATGTACATTTAGGCAAGAATACGACAAAGGTGTGAAAAGCTGCAACTCAGAGCAAGAACACTATGAATGGTTGCTCCAAAAATGAACCCAGCAAAACGACCTAGTTGAGTTATAACTTAAGAACTACAATTGCTCCACTCTAGACTAGTTTGGTAACTTAAGAACTACACACCACTCTACACTAGTTATAGGACGAAATAAGAAATTATGGAAGAATGTGTTTCATAGCATGTTAATTACCATTTAGCCAAAAGATGCTTCCTCAAGTGAAAAATTAGCGCCGCCTCCTTGGACGATCATCATCACTATCATCCATTGATTGGCTCCTTGACCTCACCCGTCCTCTCCTATCGAAGTCAGCACACTCAGTGTACTCCTGGTGCTTCCTCTTGTCACCCACATGTCGATCCCTCTCATTACAGTGCCTCTGCTCCCTTTCCTTCTCCAGGACACGCTCCTGACGGCTCCCATCACGGTCAGCTTGCCTCCTATCCAGATACCTCACATTGACAACGCTCCTCGCCTCACCCCTATCAGTTGGTCTTTCCTGCTCCTGATGCCCCCCATCACGTTCAGCTTGCCTCCTCTCCAGATATCTCACATTGCCAGTGCACCTTTCCTCACTCCTATTACTTGGTCTTTCCTGCTGCCTCATGCCACGCCCCTTCCTGTAGTCCCCATTTCCGTGCTGCTGCTGCACCTGGTAGTGCTGCATTGGCGGCTGGCATGGCATCTGATAACCTCTGAAGTTCCATCCCTGCTGTGCACCCCATAAGCCCCCAGACATCCCCTGGTCATGCCAGACCCCCGAGCCCGAGCCATGCATTGCCATCCCACCGGCAGCCAAGAACGCTGGGTTCATTTGGGGCGGCACCGCTGACAGCATCGTACCATTGTAATGCCCCATTGACTGAAACCCACCGTACCCAGCGACACTTCCCATTACGCCACCGAACGGCTGCCCAGGAGACGGCCGGGGAACCACGGACCGTGAAGCTGGCGCCAAAGGCGGCCGATCACCCAACGCAGGACCCACATTGCCTCGAACAGCAGTCGCGTCGGTCGGTCCCCGGCCACCGTTGCCGAGGCCTCTGGTAGGGTTCGGGGCCGCCCGAGCCGTCTCGGCATAGGAATAGGAGTCGGAGTCGTCGCCCAGCCGGTGCAGAGCGGGCGGGCGGGCGAGCGAGGCGACGCAGCGGCGCCCGTGGAAGGCGTGGCCGTGGAGCACGGCGGCGGCCGACGCTGCCGCGGCGTGGTGGAGAAAGTCGGCGCGGCAGATGCCCCGCGACTTGCCTGTCAGTTTTTCGTTGTAGAAGCAGAGGCCGTAGAGCGCGGCGGCGGCGCCGTGCGCCGCGAGCGCGGCCTCCACCTCGGCGTCCGTCGTCCACCAGTGGAGCTCGCTGATGTACAGCGCCGTGCACCTGGGCGGGCGCTGTGGCTGCGGCGGCGGTGGCGGCAGGTGGTGTCTCACACTCAGAGCGGGCGGAGGAGGCCGCGGCGGCTGGTGTCGCGGGGTGGCGGGTTTCGGCTGCGGCTCGGGCTCGCGCTGGGCCTGGGTTTCCGGAGTCGGGGCGCGGTGCGGCGGCGGGGATGGAGACGGGGAGCGGCCAGGGCCAGGGGAAGGGGTCTTGGGAGGCGAGGTCGGAGCCGGAGAGGGGGAGAAGGGCAGGAGCGGGATGAAGCCAACGTTGACATCACCGTAGAGGTCGTCGTAGGCCTCGTCGTCGGAGGGGGTTGGGGGGAAGCGGGAGTCGTCCCGGACCGCGGCGATCGCCTCCTCGGCGAGCGGAGAGGCGGAGGCCGCGAGGAGCTGGCCGGCGGCGTCGTCCCCGCCCATGGTGGCGGACGCGGCGAGGAGGGTTTTAGCGTGTGTTTGGTTTGGTTGGGTGGTAAAGCTAAAAGCTGAGCGCAAGCACGGCAGCAACAGGCGACAGGCGTGAAGCGCGGAGGCCGCCGCCGCCGCTACAAGAGTGGGATTGGGGGGCCAGGCCAATGGGGACGATCCTTTTGCTTGTGACAGCTGTAAGCCTGTTCGCGACTTAACGGCTTCACGCTAGACGATGCATCGACTGCGAGAACGAGAGTTACCTGCAAAGCTCATGCGATTTGGACTTTCGAACATTCGTGCACAGTGCACTATAGAAATTCAAATTCTATTCAGCATTTGGGTGTTTCCAGCCTCGGCCGCTGGCACTTGACGCTGTGTTTGGTTCTAAAGGATTCTGAAAATCTCCCTGCGAGAATCACATGCAGCACCAAAACATTCCCTAATAAAACCTTTTGGATTATGTACCAGAATCTCAATCTAACCCATGTTGCATTTTATCGGGTAGCGTGCAATATCTAAATTTATGGAATCCATGTGTTTGGATTATATACCAGAATCTCATAGTCTAACCCATGTTGCATTTTATCATGTAGCATGCAATATCTATTCCTAGAATCCGTATGAACTAAACACGGCCTGATTTTTTTGGTCGCATGACACGTGGATTAGAGAGCCATTGAGTCATCTTCAACCTCCAGATAATCCCTAACCTATTTTCCTCATTTCCATGGCTCCACCTGTCCCCACAGCCCTGCCCCACTTTTCCTCGTTCCTCCTCGTGGCTCCACCTGTCCCCAATACCCCGCAAAAGCTATCTCCAACAACGCTTCTCATCTCATTTCTTCAAATCCCACTTCACTTTGTGCGTCATGTCAACTGCAGTGCAGAACAGTGCCGAAACAGTATCCGGTTCCTCATTTTGAGTAGTACCATTGGAGAGAGCCTAACCTAGTTTCATCGGGAGGTACTATGACACCCTTTTGTCTACCCACCTCAATTGGACCAACCTACTATTGGTGAACCCCCCCCCCCTTAGGTCCCAAAGATTTTGTTAGTCTTAACACTGAAACCCCCAAACCCTATCCCGTAGAGTTGGAGAAGAGATGGCAGCTAGTAAGTGGAAGAAAGAAATTCGAGTGCTAGATTTCTTCAAAACAACCACATATTAGATAGCTTCTCATTTTACAACCTCGCCTCTGGTAAATTAGATGAGGTGTTCAAAATTTAAACGAAGGATTGTGTCGTTGAATATTCTACTAGGCACTAGCAAAGTCAGCATTTTTTTTCCTGCGAAACTAGGTATTGAACACCCCAACCGAAAACTATGTGAAATTGTTTAGATAACCAATATGTGAGTGAGCTAAGCGTAGCTCAATTGGTTAGAATCGTTGTGGTGGAACTTGCCCACCTAGGTTAAGTCCTTAACTTGGCACTAGATTTATTCCATGATTTATTGTGTTTCAAAAAAATAATGGTTTCGAAGGATGTACTTGCTAGAAAGCTAAGCTAGCCTACGCCCTTTGAGATTTTGTGAATTATGCCCTTTGCGATTTTGTGAATTATGATTGACGCTGCATGTCCATTGCAGAAGACCAATGTAATAGATTGATAGATTGGACAGTGTTCAGATGTCATTACGTTTTTTTGAGTTCTGAATGTTAATCTGTAAGATTTTCTTCACCGTTATTTTTGATGCATATATTAAGCGCCACTCGTTTTTACTTTCGCGCTGGGCCAACATCTCAGGACCGGTCCTGAGTAAAACCGCATTACTGATAATAGAAGTTGGCATAGGCATCAAAATTCCGGACATCTCTCAATGAGCAAAAGTGGATGTAGCAATGCACTAATCAGACTTGTAAATGGCATCATTATACAGTTATTGCATAGTTCAAAGAGTGCACAGCGCGGATGCTAGAGATGGCACTGCTGACATTGGTAAATGAATAGTACTCATCAAATCATTAGATTCAGCGCAGTGAGCCCCAAATAGAAGGCAAAAGACCAAAAACAGGGGAAAAGGTCGGCAGTAGTCATAACTTCACACTCGCCTGCCTGACAATGCTCTGCTATCGTGCAGAATAGCCAAGATATCCTGACATGTAACATCAGCATCGTCTTGATTCTTGGAGCCCGATTTTGTTCCATCTCCCTTATTTACAGAGGTGAGCCCAACCCCATCAAGAATACTCTGACGCACACCAGATACAGGATCGTCGTTAATGTTTTCTTGGAGCTGATTCTTTGAATTTGTGCAAACTGCTTCAGCTTGATCAGCAAACAGATACTTCGATTCAGAAGAGCTGCATATGTCTCTGTATGTCTCATACTTTGCAGCTCGTGTTTGGCCCCCTTCCAATATAGTCGACAGGGGGTGTACAATTGAGATAGCACTATCTGTCCTCTCAAGAACAGCCTTCAAATCTAAGAAATCGTTAACAGACTCTTGTTTCTTGAACTGCACAAGGGCAGCAGTGGAATCGATGGCGAAGATGGATGTGACTGAACCAGGACCAAATACTTTGCAGATGCAATCCTTAATTTCCTTTGGTTTGACCTTGGAGAGGAATCCCCAGATGAGAACAATGTTATCATGCACAGCTAGAGGATACCTTCTCATATAACCTGGATCTGGTCTCTCCATGCCAGTGCTTAAATCAAGCACTGTCCCGCTGTTCCAGCTAGGGGACAAAGAGTTGATGTGTCTCTGCAGCTTAGTGTTAGATGCTAGGTTATCATGAGATGAGAGCTGCTCGAATTTGATGTCAAGATAAGTGCACAGCTGCGCAAAAACACATCCGGTCATGTATGCATCATACCCTGCTTCGTGTTTGGCACCTGAAATGAAGCAAGAAGACCTGCAGGGTAGCACATCAAACAGAAAAATTGATCAATGTTTCAAATTGTGTAAACTAGCTCCAATTAAAATGGAAAGATCGCAACGATGTTCTCTGTACACACCAAAGAAGTTTTATGCATAGCCCCTTAAAGCTTGTCAAATGTTATAAAAAAAATCTTTTACAAAAGCGCGTGTGTTATGAATATCTAAAGAGTGTGTGGGTTTGTAACCAGGATTTCTAACCCTTTAGTCTTCTTTAATACTGTATAATGATACGCAACTCTCCTGTGAGCTTGAGAAAAAACATTAAAAGAATGTAATTGCATCAAGAGTCAGAACAAACCATACATTGTTTCGTCTCCTTCAACTTCAATTCTCACAGGAACAAGACCAGATGGCTTCTCAGCAGATAAAGGGCACAGCAATGAGAAAGCTGAAGACAGTGATTTGCTTTTCTTCATCATCAGTTTCTGAACTACTTGATTGGCAGACATAAGATGCCGGGTATCTGCAATGTGTGGGAAGATTTTGTGGATACTTAAGGCAAATTCCTTGATAGATGAAGGAAGAGGACCGACAAACTTGCTGTACAATTGAGCAATATCTGTTTAAACACAAAATAATTTTTTTAAAAGAAACAGGTTAGTGCTAAAAATCAGCAGTGGAGTTACTTCTCATAAAATATCTGTAATTAGAAAAGAGAACATACCTAGGAAACAACTATGGCCAACAATCAATTTCTTTTCCAATGAAAGAAGGTCGATGACATGGCGGATTCCTATTGCTGATTTGACTCTTGCTTCCCTGTTTTTCAGTTGATCTTCCTGCACGTCTTTCTGCATTGATGTAGAAACAGCTATTGCTTATATTAGTGGAACAATGATCATAAAGATAGTGATGTTCTGAAGATTGCACTTCTCAATTTGAAACCAAAAGGAAAGAACAAGTGCAAATTACAAAAGATGGACTGCATCATTCAAAATAAAGTCAATGTCATCCGTCTTTTGAAATAGGCTTAATATAGATAGGAAAAGTAATGATTCATACGCCATTTGAAATAAAATAAATAAATTCCATTACCATCAACAATATTTTGTCCTCATCTGTGTCTGAATAAACTACTCTCTTTTCAGATGTGTCATCCTCACCAAATGTACAGACATAAACAAGATCCCTGAAGTTTTTTCTCAAGACCTGCTCAGGAAAACATCCTATATGAGCAGAAACAGATATAAAGCGTACCAAGAATCGTTTTTAATGTGCAAAACACTGCTTGAAAAAATAATATGCAATAGAAAACACAATTAGTACAAAGATATTCTAGATCCAATTACCAAAAGACTCTAAATTCTATGTGGCAGAGTTACTAGAAAAATGACAACAGCTAGAAATTTTGGACAAGAAGTCATCTTATAAGGATTGCTGCTTCCCTTTGATGTTTGTGAGTGAAAAGGTGCCCATTCTATTTTATGTTATACTCCCTCCGTCTACGAAAGAATGAAATTCTAGCTTTGTCCTAAGTCAAACTATCGTAAGTTTGACCGAATTTATATAGAAATGTAATAACATGTATGATATCAAATATATATGATATGGAAATATATTTCAACAACAATCTAATGATATTAATTTGGTAAAGTAAGTTTTAATATATTTTGAGATAAATTTGGTTAAAGTTATGATGGTTTGACTTAGGACAAAACTAGGATTTCATTCTTTCGTGGACGGAGGGAGTAGTAATTTGAGAATAGAGACACTTATATGTTCCTAAAGTATCCCAACCCACATTCAGTGAGTGCAACAGACCTACAGTATACAAGTTATGATAATATGTTTCTTTGAAGTTTGAACATTGGCCACTAAGAGTGATTTAGTACACAGTAAATTGGAAAAATACAATAAGGTAGCAAGAGACAACTTCAATAGGAGCATGGCATCCTTTTGCTATAAGCGCATCTAACTCTAACACAACTTGAACCAATGATATATCTCATGAACAAATGCAGTATCATTTTCACAATTTAGCTTCCCAGCTGTCACTATATTCCAAGATAAGGCATGTGATCAGTATTACCTGTTGAATTAACTTCAATTGATGTGACGAGAATCCATTAAGCATAATAGCTGGGCGCATTTTGAAGAAAACTGTCTGGAATTGTCCCAAGGTGCATTTAATGTTTCCTGACAAATTGCTGTCAGCCATTGGCTTGCTGACTACCACATCACGCCATTCCTTGAAGTTCATTTTCATCCTTTTCGTGAAAAGAATATCAGCAGCACTATTTAAAGGCATGTCTACGTCCTTTTCAGAAGTGGTGGAAGATGCAGCTGTTCGCCCTTGATGCAACAAATTTAATTTCTGTAGCGCTTCTTCCTCTTGTGCTCTGGATAAATAAGATATTCCTGAGATTAACCAAATATTGTAAATGAACAAATACTCTAGGAATAGCATGCATGGAGCATGATTTTTGGTTTTATCTCTTAAGGATATGGACTAGACAACGAAGATTGAAGAAGAACTATAAAATAGGCACAACTTGCAATCTTAATTGACACAGAAATTACATAAACTAGGTGAATTCCCCGCGCGTTGCTGCGGAAATTTATAAAAATATTCTAATGATGGAGAACAATTTATTAAAGCAGAAATTTTTAGATGAATGACATATAGCTATGTATTTAAGTGGAAATTGTGAGGCTATAAGCAGCCAATAAGCACAAAAGTTGTATGACATATATATCGACCCTTGATAATAAAGAGAAACATCATGCTTTCGTACAAACATGTGGAAAGGTGGATGCATACTGATCTGAAGACTATCATCTCACATGGAAATGAAACAATAGATTACTATGTTTTAGATAACTTCCCATAAACACAATATATGTAACGTACTTCCTCCATCTTTTTTACTTAACTTAAATTTCAACTAAAAATGACAAATAGAAAAGAAGACGTAGTACTCTGGATCAATAGTGATCGCTACACTCTGCAGACAGCAGCGGAGGGATCAGATTCATTAGCTATCGACAGCAGCATGCGCTTTACCGCAACACACGTCACATGTGCTCTTATTTTTACTTACATCCATTATGATTTTAGCATGCGTAGCCGCCGCCGGTGCCCAGCAGCCAGCGCCACCGAGGTCGCTATGTACACCCTCCTCGATCCTGTGCCTCTCTGTGCGTACTCAACACTCATACAATCTTGACATCTCGTACTGCATACAGCATCACCAGCTAGCTTAAGATGAGATGCATGCATGGTTTGCCTAACCGATACAACTGAACTCTTCGTCTCTCCAGCCGACCATGCTTACCAGTGCGAAGGGGCCGCCAGCCAGGGTGCCTATCTCATGGAGGTGCTCCTTGTTCTTGTGCTCTCTCTCCTCCTTTTGTATTGCTGCTCTGCTCCTGAGTCCTGACGATGGTCACAGCTGTTACCACCATCGCTGTGGGAGTACTGCTCAGAGCAATCGATGCCGCGCCGGCCTGCTTGGCACCATAGCCGCCGTTGTTACCGTACGCAGACGGCCTACAGTCGGCATCGTCATAGTACTCTTCGGTATGCGTGAGTAGATCTTCCTGCTGTTGCGCTTGCAGCTAGCTGCCGGTGTCGTAACGCTCGTCGGTGTGTTGGGGTCAGTCTGCCGTGGTGATGGGGAGCGTCAGAACAATCTGGTGGCTATATATATTCCGCTCGTGTCTTGCAGTTCCTTTGCCGAGATTTGAAACGGATTGGAAGGGCAAAGGCTAGCCGTGGAAACGCGGAATAGATGGGGAGACTGGAGACGATAGGTTGCAAACGGATTGGAAGCGTAAAGGTTGCGGCGCTACGACTGCTCGGCGTGTTCGCTCCTGGGTTCGCGGTAGGAGCAGTCAAGCAGCTCTAGCGGCTCAGCAGCGGAGTGCGGCAACATATGAGGCAATGCAGAGTGAATGCGAAAGGAATGGGGAACGCCTGGGCGCCGGTGGTTGGGCCGTCCGGTGGGCTGTGCTTGTGCGAGGAAGTAGACGAAATTAATGCGTGAGTGACTGTTGGGCTGGGCTGATGACGTGGATAGTCTGCATGCTAAAAGAAATAGATTAAATGAACTTAAGCGGGTTGTGTTTATATAGGTTATATAGATTAACAGCCCAAACAAGTATAGAGGTAAGAGAAAGCACCTTCGCGGAAGCATGTGTTGAAATCAAACTGGTACTTTGCTAGGAAATCAATTGAAGTTGTCTGACAAAGAAACTCATGAGATGAACCATCACTCGTGAGCTCCTTGCGAGGGAAGATAAAGAAGTTATGCCTGCCAAGAAGAAAGATGTTATATCCCGGAAAAAAACAGTAATAAGGCAATAATTACATAAACAGCAAAGTGCAAACCCTCACAACTAAGATCCTCAAAGAGGGAGTGCTGTAGTATGATACTAATACGGATACAGACATAGATACAGAGCACACTATATTGAGCCTGGGCAGTGTTGGAATTGGTCACTTGGGCATGTGTCAGGCTCTGCCCTCCGCATCTCTTAAGTTTTTTTTTTTCCAAAGTTTTAGTTAATCTACCACAACTGGCTGTGTGCCAGAGCAGTGTCCATGTCCACCACAGTGGACGACTCTAGCACAGAGGTTCTGCAAAGTGGCTGTACAAGTAAAACCTAGCTTGACATATCAGAAGTTTCTACAAGGTAAGAAATGTCAGTCACTCTAGATCAGCATTTTCCTTAGGTGTTCATATCTCCATTTCTGTTGCTATCTCAATATGATCTTATCATTGAAGAGTATCTCTGGATGTTTTGCTCACAAGTCTCAATGCAAAGCCATCAATGCAGCTTCTCCGCCGAAGTATCAACACACACTTTATACACGAAAAAAAAAGGCAAAATATTGTGGCCTAAAAGCACAAAAATCTGCTAGTTCCAACCCCCAAAATCCCGATCAGATATTCAGTTCACTACAGGTAAACGTGAATCCTCAGCTACTGGTGGATTACTAGAACAGAAAGGAGATTGGGGGCGAGGCAGAGCGGCACGCACGGATGGGCGACGAAGGCGGACTTGGCGGGGTCCCATCGAAAGGGGCAGACGCCGAGCTGCAGGGCGGCGAACCGCTCCGCGGAGTCGCGGAGCTTGAGGTACCGCACGTCGGCGCGGTCTAGCTCGAAGGTGTCCCTCCAGGGGGCGCTCGTGACGCCGCTCATCTCCAGGTCGAGCCCCACGAACGCGGCCTCCCGCACGCGCACACGCAGCTCTTCCAGGGCCTCAGCCAGGTTCCCCCGCGTCACCTGCTTCACTGCCACCCCGCTGCCGCCGCCGCCATCGCATCCGGTCGGTGAAGAGGAAAGCACGCGGCATAGTAGGTTTCGGGGCGGCGGCGCGCGGAGGAGGCGGCGGAGGCGCCCCTGCATGGCCGCCGCCGTCGATGGAGGGAGGCACGCGACAATGAGTTGGGCTTTGATTTGGGGGATCAGGGTAGCCTGGTGTCTGTGATTATTCATGGATGGAGTGGAGTCTAGGCCCATGTGGGGCGGTAGGTTTGGGCTTTGTCCGCAATTTAGACGCTGTGTCCGGTGGCGTTTTTTTATTTTTTTTAATAAAAATATACTGCGTTTTGCATTTTTTACAGAAATATGGTGTACCTGGGCGCCAGGCTGCCTGCTGCCAGGAGAGGGTGCCTAGGTAACAGGCGCCAGGGTGTTGGATGCTGCTGTCCGCGGTGGTCCTGGCGCCGGGGTACAAGGCACCGGGGTACCCTCCCCCTTGTTTTTTTTATTTTTTAGTTTGCATTTATAAATATCTCTTTCCATTTCTTTGCAATTTTATTTATAAACAATCCGTGGATGAAGCAAACATGATTTAAATTAGTCACAATTGAATGAAAATAGAAATAGTATATTAAACAGAACCCAGCTCAGAGTTTGCATACTACAACAACATAGTACATGGTTTCGGCATAGTTGATTCTACGACCTACACACAACCTACCACATGTTTGTGTTGGCATGTTTTCATAGTGCCTAAATAGCTCTATGAAATTATACACGCCTTAGGAAATTTAGAAGCTGGGTATGACCTAGACAACATTATGCTCGAAGTCTAAGCATAATGTGCGGCTAAGAACTGTGAGGATCCTCTTTCCTTGTAGAACCCATGCCCCCCCAGATGGTGGTGACTTAGGGGGGCCAGCCACTCCTCGGGTGGTATGGACACCTGCAGAATGGGTCTGGGCAAAGGGGGTCATCCTCGAGGCTCACAACCAAAGGTGTCTTCTGCTCATTTTCTTCTTCAAGCGATTTGACCTTGCACTCGAGGTCATGGATGCGGTTCTTGAGGTAACTGATGTACTCATCGATGTGTTGATGGTTTGGAGGATCAACCCACTTAGCAAAGTGGCAGTTTCCCATGTCATAGTAGTCCTACAAAAACGAGCTATGTTAGGTTTGCTAATGGAAAAAAATGCAAGGTTATAGTTACACATACATAGCCATTGGGGCACCGATAGAACCGACGGCCACCATCTAGGTAGGAATCGAATACTTGCACAACACATTCCTCCCCATGGCCACACTTTGGCCACTCCTCCCTCCGATCATCATAAGGCATAAGCCGTCGTCCACCCACGAAGGTGTGAATTCCCTCTAGAGGGAACTCGTCTAGTGGAGGATCATACATGTCAGGCCCAAAGCTTCCTTCCCATACGAAGTGGTGAGGTGGGTTTGGCCTCCTCCCACGGCCACGGCCACGGCCTCTCCCTGCTAGTGCGGCCATTGTTGATTTATGAACTGAGTAGGTGTTGTTTGTGTGGTGTGGTATGTGCAAGTGTGGGGGTGTATTTATAGTTGTGTTGCAGCAGTAGTGGTTCAACGAGTGCTTGGCTCACACTGCATAAAAGGCTATTGAGACCTAAAAAGCGTGCTGAGTATTCATATCCTACTGAAAAGTCTACCGGGCTATGCCGCGTCACTTTTATACGAAAAGCCTATTGAGTGTTCACATCGACCTGAAAAGGGTACTGGGCCATGCTGTATCACTTCCATCTGAAAATGTTATCATTTTGTGCAATGACATGATGAAGATGGTGCTCTGCATCCGACATCGTAAAAGCAGTAGGGCAGAGTGCAGTGGGAGGTAGTGACGAAGGGAATCCGATGGCCTGATCAAGAGAATCCAATACAATAAAGCGTACCCCTCAGCTCACGGGGCAAAAGCAATAGAGTCACATAAATGCATATTGGTCAATTCTCTACGGTCACACATGAAATAGCGTCTCATCGAAGGATACATGTGAAGCATACATATGGACCGTACTAGCCGCCCCTATGCCTCGTCCTCTGCTGCGCGTGCACGTGGTTCGTGGGGTAGGTGTGACGGTCTGGAGACCTCACCACTCGCTCTGGACGTGGCTAGACTTCAGGTGTCTGTGTGGCCTCCTGTGTCGCAAACAGTGGAGCACCGCCTAGTTGAGACGTGCTAAGGACATCCTGGCGGTCCCCTGCACCCTCGCTATCAATATCTGAGCAAGAAAACGCTTCGCTCTCATGGATCTCAGTTCCCATAAATATATTTTGTGTGTGAGAAGGGCCTACGACAGCAGACATGTTAAATCCTACGAAAAAATATTATGCGTTCGTGAAGACAAGATCCGTAGGTACGACAAAAACATAGAACCAAACAAAGGATTATTTAATAGAACCTGTTGCCTGTGGACAGATCGGCTTGAATGCACACGGTGCAGGAGGACCCATCGGCCGCATGGGTGGAGTACCCATCGGCGTGTACGACATCGGTGGAGGAGGATCCATCGACGTGTACGGCATCGGTGAAGGAGGACCCACAGCCAACCGCTCGTACGACCATAGCTGTAGTAGTAGCGCGCAGCTCTGAAACCTGGCGTTGTTGTCATCCTTGATGCACGCTTCACAAAGGCCATGGTACGTCGCGGCAAGGACGGCTGAACCCCAACTCCAAATGGGAACCTGGCCCTCGGGTGCATTTGCTATCTCTTGTGCGTAGGGCATGAGGATTTTGTCGACAGAGTTCCTGTGGCCATTCTTCAACATAATGAACCCAAACAACCACAACAGGTAGGACTCTAAGGACCGACAGACGCTGTCATCGTCTGTGTCCGGATGGAGGTTGGTTGCCTACATGAAAAATGATGTATATGATTAACTCAACAACCTAAATGTGCTCAAGTAATGATAAATAACAAAGGTAGAGTACGATACAGAAATTACCTTAAACTGCAATAGCCACTTTTTGTTCGGGCCCCGAGAAGTGGGGTGCGGCTCCAGTGGGCCTAGATGGTCCAGACGGTCAACATCAGCGAACCGTGCCTCAAGGGCCTCCCTCCACGACGACGCAATCACGCGGGGTCTGACGCCCGCCCCTGCGATTGGAAGACCAAGGAGGTAGGCGACGTCCTGTAGGGTCGGTGCCATCTCTCCTCATGGGAGGTGGAACGTGTGGGTCTCAGGCCTCCATCTGTCAACTAGGGCCGTGATGAGAGATGTATCAATCACCAATCAGGACCTGTCATGCTTGTGTTGACCGACGGGACCACCCTCAACTAGACGAGATAAAGTAAGGAGGCCCGCCCCGTGCAAGCTGAAAGATCAATATGAAAGATGAAAACATGAGAATGGAAAATAAAAATGATTAAAAACAACTATCACGAGTAATAAATTACCTCCCTACCCAACGGTTGTCGAGCCAAAGGTACTCTGCAGGGCACGATGACATTGAAACGTCCCTAGCCGCTTGTGCTCCATGGCAGTCAAGTACGAACGGTAACCCGAGTCAATATCAGGGTCAATCAGCTCAGGTGTCAGTGGCCCCTCAGCCATACCTACATATGTGGTGTAATAGAAATAATTGAAATAATTGAAATAATAAATCAAGACAAACTTACATAATAGGATACAATAATAGAATGCAGATTACATAATAGGTCATTGCAAATCATTATAGGTCCTTAGAAATACAATTGGATACAGTTCAACACAAATAATGCATAATACGATAAATTTCATCACAATTAATATAAAGTTTCGGTTCACACGATACTTAAAGTACGCCCGATCGGGTAGACACCGACCGCCGTGGTCGAGTACAAATTGTGGAGGCCATCTCAAAAGGTGGAGGCGCTCCATCTGTTGCATTTCCTGATGGTCCCGCCTCGGCAGCTCCAGGAATTGAATTTTGGGGACATTTCCTGTAGTTCTGACCCACAGCACCACACTGAGTGCACTGTTTGGGCCGCTTTCCTGTCTCCGCCTCATCTATACCATTCCGAATACGACGTGTCTTACGGCGTCTCTATGTGTAATCTTCGTTGAAGGATCTGGAATATACCATGTCGGCACATTTGTTGGGTAAATGTTCGCACCATTCTATATCCATAAATCTCTTGGTCCAAGACTGCTGCAATTGTTTCCTTATAATATGTTGAAACAAAGTGTGTATGATCTACACTAATCTCTCTACATGCGGCAAAAACATGTGAGCATGGTAAGTGTAACAGTTTTGGCTTAAAGCAGGAGCAGTGAATGATGCCATTGTTCTCAATGACACATTCCTGCACCGTCCTCACTTTCCGCAGACCACGACGACATTTGTCCTTGCATGCAACTTCAAACATGTGCTCCCTTGTTCCCATAGGAATAACATTATGTTCTTGTGTTTTATCTATCTTTGTTTTCATGTATTCTGTTATCCTTCTCCCAAACAACACTGATGTATTGGCCAAGTCTGTACTTACAGCTATGTAACGTTCCCTGAAGTACTTTGCACACCCGTACATAATGAATTCAACAATACCAACCAGTGACAGGCCTCTTGAACCACACATCACCATATTGTATGACTCCGCAATGTTTGTTGTCATGATTTCATAACGTCTACCATTTGTATCATACAATAAAGCTCATTTCTCCTTTGGTTTATCTTGGATCCATTGTGAAAATGGTTTCGCCGTCCTTGCACTTGCAATTGCACTTGACTCTGCAGTTTGCTTTGCGGTTAACTCATCTAGCTGCTTCCAAAGAGTATTGAACTTCCGTTGTTAATTCTATTAGCACAACCTCTTGAACATGTCTGTCAGATCCTTGTTCTTAAAATGATCATGGAAGTTTGCACCCAGATGCCTCATGCACCATCTACTGTGGACATCAGGCCATAGGGGAGAGATGCACCATTTCCATGTTGGAGTTTGTGTATTGCATCTAATATTTCTGAGTGCCTATCACTGATTAGACAAACATTACGCCGCGAAGAAACCACTTGAGTCTTCACACGCTGCAGGAACCAATACCAACTATCGGTATTCTCACCCTCAACAAATGCAAATGCAACAGGTAACACCTGGTTGTTCCCATCAAACCCGATTGTTGTCAGTATCGTGCCCTTGTACCGCCCTGTCAAGAAAGTGCCATCAATGCACAGTATTGGGAGACAATACTGAAATGCCCTCACACATGTACCAAGACAAAAGAAAACTCGTTGCACGATGCTTGGCCCTCCTTCAGGGTTTGCAAATTGCTTAACATCGTAATAGCTTCCAGGATTTCTCTGAGCAATTGTGCTAAGCATACGAGGTAAATTGTCATACGAATCCTTGTATGTGCCATACCTCATCTCAAACACTTTCTGTTTTGTCCTCCATGCCTTGGCATAACTTATGGTGTACTTGTAAATTCGCTCAATATGTGTGATTATCTGTTTTGGCTCATAGTGTGGATTGTTCAGGATGAGACCATACATTTCATTGGCCACGAATGCAGCGGTCAAATTTCGATTGTATTTTGGTACCTCTCTCTCCAAACAAGTATGCTTTGTAACAATTGACACTTTCCAATGGCTTTTCATAATACCCTTGAAGGCATGAACTCTCCATGGACAATCATCCTTTACACAACAAACATCATACACATTGGGGCTAGATTTCACTGTTCTGAATTTCTTATTAAGAGATATGGATCAGAGCTTTACTGCTTCCTTAAGTTGTTCACTAGAAGCATATCTCGCACCTTGAACTACCTCGTTTTCTCTATACTCCCACTCCTACTGCTTAGCATCATGTACAACAGGGTTACCGAATCCGCGTTCTCTCCACTCTGTTGGTATTGGGTACTCTCCATCTTCATCAGAAGATTCACCAGATTCTTGCACCTGCACAAACTCCTCATCTTCATTCTGAATTTCTTGCACAATGCTTGATATCCTCTCCCCCTCATCTGCCTGCCCTCGTGTCTCTTCCTGATTACCATGCCCCTCATCTGACTGTCCTTGCGCTTCTAGTTCACTGCCATGCCCTTCGACATCAACTTCAGTACAACGACCCCATGTTCTTCTATTGGATCTTCACATTCAGTGTGGCCATCCGCATTACCTTCGCCATGTTCTGCCCCTTGTTGTTCATGCATCCCGACATGGGTGTTGCCGTAATTCTCATTGCTTATGGATGGAACAACGGCCTTTGGAAGGATCTGAACAAGCATAGCAAGAGAGCCCACCTAGGATGAAGAGTTGTATCCACGTACATCTTCCAATCTGATGTGTTACGAATCAGCATCAACTCCCAGAAAGCACCTTCATTTGCCCATGTCATGAGAGTTTGGACTGTGAGCATATGTGTTTCTGTGTTCACTTTAAACCCATGCTCTAACCAACTGTGCACGGCACCAAATGTTTTATCCTAAGGTTTATCTATATCCTTGAACATACGACTAAACCCGTTCAATGTTACTCCATATGGACCTCCAACTACACTGCCTTCGCCGTAATATATTTCAAATTGTAACTTGGTTGACATATCTGGCAATATATACAACTAATCAATTTTCACAAATACTTAATTAATCAATACGTAAATACTACTATTAATTAATAATATCCCTATAAAATAATCTGGTTTAAATGACACTAGCCACATACTTAAATTATTATTTATAGTATATCTAAATATAATAATAAACCCGACCTACTTTTAAAGTACATAAACTAAAGTAATGCAGATCTAGCATATAGCATATCTAAATAAATATCACTGGTATATTACGTATCACTACTACAGTTAAAAAACTGCTGCAGATCTAGCGGTAAATAAATATACAAATAGTGAAATAAACTAATGTAAATCTAGCGCTACTACTGCCATAACATGCAGATCTACTGAAATACAGTATATATTGTACTCTAAATTCTACATTCTAAAAATACTACACAAATTTAGTGCTACATACATTATTAAGTGATTAAAAAATGTGGAAATACATTTATCTAATCCACGGTCGAATTTTAGTAGGGCTTCGTCGTCCTCTCCTCCTCCCTTCCCCTCTCTCTTTCTCTGGTCGTGGGAGTGGGCAAATGAGCCCTCCAGCAGAGCTGCGCAGCTTTTATAGAGGGGGGACCTGGCGCCCAGCCCCCAGACGCTGGGCCTTGGGCCCCACCCCCGGCGCATCTCTCACGGGCGTCCGGCGGCGGCGTCTGGCGCTCCCACGGGCGTGCAGTGGGCCAGCTCCTGGCGCTAGGCATGGCGCCCAGGCTCCAGGCGCCAGGCCCCCTGCCGGCTAAGGATGGCAACGGGTACGTAACCGTCGGGTATTACAGTTCCATACCCATATCCGCGAGCAAAAAACTTACCCGCTACAGTACCCATACCCGGTCGCGGGTATGAATTTTTACCCATACCCGTACCCGCGTGGGTAAAAAAACCCGTCGGGTAACCCATACCCGATTAAATACCCACTATGCACATATTTAAATAGCACAAATATAATTAAAAATGGCATAATTAAAAATATAAAATACTAAACATGAGTAAATAAATTGAAGACAACAATAAATGATATTGAAACACGCAAATTAACCATATTTTTTGCCTAATATACACTTATGCATGCTTAATTATGTAGAATAAATGTATGGTTGAGTCGGGTATAAATTACCCATGGGTACGCGGGTATGGGTAGTATGCACCCGTACCCGCACCCGCGTACCCGACGGGTATAAGATTGTGCCCATTAACGTACCCGCGGGTGGAGAAGTCATCCCATACCCGCCTTTATATCGGGTAAAAACCGTCGGGTACTCGGGTTTCGGGTAACCATTGCCATCTCTACTGCCGGCGCTCCCTCCCACGACGTGCAGGTGCCAGGCCCCGGCGCTCCCTCCCACGACGTGCATTGTGCAAAGGCTGGCGCCCAACCTCCAGGCGCCAGGCGCCAGGCCCCCACCCCCCGGCGCTCCCTCCCACGACGTGCAGTGTGCAGCACGAGTGGGCTCTACCTGCCGCCCGCCCAACCTCCTGGCGCCAGGGGCGGGCCACAGACCTGGCGCCCAGTACCCAAGCGCCAGGGGACCTGACGCCCGGCTCTTGGGCGCCGGAAGTATATTCCTATAAAAATTGTAAAACGTAGTATATTTTTGTAAAAAATAAAATAAAAAATAAAAAAACGCGTGTGCCGCAGCAATGTAAAAAAAAAATAGAGTACACTATTTTTAGGGCCATCTTTTGTATAATGTCCATTAGGTATTTTATTTACTTTCTCCTCCAAACTTGAAATTTGGCCCGTTGATCAACGTCAAACTCTTTTTTTTCCCCTCCTTACATGGTTGTTTGGATTTAGGATAATAGGGATTTAGTTTGTGCAAACCATGTTTTATAAGGATTTAAAAAAAAGGGTTTTAAATTGTTACTCTGATAAAATGAGCACACATTTCAAACCAAGCTGCTTGCAATTACATCCAACTTATTCAAGCATTTCTTGTGCACCGAAATCTGTATTTATTTTGAGATGGTTCGGTAGCGAAAAATACAGCAACAGTATGGCTAGCCGCTGGTCAGGTAAACAAACCGACCGACCAAAACTCTCCGGAAGAATTGGTTGCTGATTTGCTCAATCTTTTTCCCTACACATAACGATGCGACCAGGCGTTGCGTTTCTCGCTTATTCGCCCTGCTCTCCGTCGTTTTTAGGCGGCACCCCGTGCGAGATATCTTTGCCGAAAAGCCCAGCGATTGCTTTCCCTGGATCCTCCTGTTTGATGAGGGACTCCCCGACGAGAACCTACAGCAGATGCACAGGAAAGGAGTCAGATCAGCAAAAGGGAAGGAATGCCAAGTCGTCAGTTGAGCTAGGTGCTCGTTTGCATGTCTCTGTCTCATGGCTTACCGCTTTGACCCCAGCGTTTTGAACGAATGAAATGTGGTCAGGAGTGAACAGCCCAGACTCTCCTACAATCTGAAACATAGAAAAGAACATGAAAGCTCGATGCAAGTACTGTTTCAGTACAATGTTTGACAGAGTGCTGTTATTTTCACAACAACTGGATAGTGATACTAGTATAGATGCCCTAGCATCGATGGATTATAGTTTGAGGTGCAGGTGTACATTAGGGATGTGAGAACTATCCCAATTGTAGCTACAGATGTCACAAATTTACTATGTAAACATAGTTACTTGGGGAATTTTTGCATTGCAAGGTTATTACATTGTAGATCGGTGATCCATTCTATCTAATTGTATAAGCATCTGCACAAGAAAGTTTACCTTACATATGCTTCAAGTATATAAGTGTGATCTGTGAATAGTTATATATAGCAAGAGACATATCTGATATGGAGTGTGAATAGCAGTCTGTCTTTTTCTCTCTCTTTTTTGGTTTCCACAAGATTCATGCCAAAGAAAATACTTACAATTACATCCTTCTGAGCTATAATTTGTCCTCGTTCACCCTCCAGAAGTTTTTTTGTGTTTGAAATATCAACTTCAAATGTCTCTGGAAAGAGAAATGTCCTCAATTACTTATTCAACCAAATAACATAATATGGAGCGTTATAGTCGAATATAATGACTATGATAATCTTTTCTCACAGGGACCACACACTTAGTTCTGATTTTTACAGCAAGCACTTAAATAGTCTAGATTAACTGCAAATTTCCCCCAATAACTTATCTAACATGCAGTAGAATCTTCATAGTGTGGTGGCATTTGAGAGGCATAAGCCAATGGTTTAATAGTTAATACCCTGGTATGAATCAACAAGTTTGCAGGTGATATAAAATAGCTAAAAAGACTTGTCCGGCATCACTAGAAATTGAAGTCAGTGTTAAAAATTTAATAAAAACAACATACCAAGATTACGATTATTGATGCCAATAAGCTGTACACCATCAATTGCTAAAACACGGTCCATTTCCCTTTCATCATGAACCTTCAGTAACACAGTCCATTTGAATCACTAGATCAAATGACTCAAGATGCAACAATAGGTAGCAGCTGAAACAACAAACAAAGTATATCGAAGGTCAACTCAGCTAACCTCAACTAAAGCAGCCATCCCAAGTATTTTGCAGATTTTCAGCATGTAATTGATATCGCGGTCAGGTAATACAGCAGCAATTAGAAGAACAGCATCTGCACCCTTGGACCGTGCATAGTAAAGTTGCCAGGCATCAACAATGAACTCTTTGCATAGAAGAGGGCACTGCATTTAGCAGTTCCGAACTTGAGCTATTCATGCACTTGAAGTAGCCTGTTTGAATATCATTGAATTCTGAAATTTATGCACGCTATGTAGACACATCACCTGGACTCCAGCATTCCGTATAGCCACCAAGTTGTCAAAACTTCCCTGGTTACATATTAAAGAAAACAAGTGGCTTCAACATATATAACTCTATAATGGATAGTAGAATGGAGACCAAATTCGGAGATGAAGAAACTAATGACCTGAAAGTATTTTTCATCTGTAAGAACACTAAGGCATGCTGCTCCATTTTTCTCATATGCCTGAGCGATCTGGATCTGTCTATGTCCCAACAAGCATTATTACACAGAAATAGAAGCTGACTGCTTTGAAAACAAAATCATGTAAGTTCATTCAGAATTCTGAATGCCAACAAATAAAACCAATCATATCACTGGGCATTATTAAGAAACAATGTAAATCAGGTGAGCTCACCTATTTCACAGTTTTTAGCAGTCATGCAACATATATGAGGCCAGGGGCATGTGGTATCCATACAGTGAAACTTCCAGACTTGCCTATTCTAATTTTTGCATCTCTCTTGTAGGCTTGTTGCGTGGGTTATGTAAGGGACATACATCCTGGCATACTTTCTGTTGTATATGTGACAACTAATTATTAATTAGTAGTTATAACTTATAACTTGCTGTGTTGCTGTCCATATTCAGTTCAGTTAATAACAGTATATCTATCAGGTCCATATATTACTACAGTTCCAGAAATGAGTTCCCTGGACAAATTGTAACTGAAATAGTAGTTACACAAGCATTAAATTCACATGTAACTGATAGATAAATTTCGTAGCACCAATGAAATTTTAGCCTCCACACGTTGAAATTTAGGCATAACCCAAACTCACCGGATCGAAATCCTCCCTGAGGACACCGCGGCTCGGTGAGGCCTTCTTGACCTCCGCGATCAGAGCAGGCAAGCCAGTCCGATCATAGGACGCCTTGAGCGCCCCAACGAAGTCCCTCGCGGGAGGAGCAGCCTCAAGCGGCCCCTTCAGCATGTACAGGGGCCTCCTCTCCTTCATCTGCCATCACAGAAAAACCTCACACCGCGTCAGCACAAGTGCTACCCCAACGCGCGGGCTTATCTGACCACCCCAGCCTCGTCCACCGGACGTGCCTGTGAAACCTGGGCGTCCTTGTCCCAGACGATCCTCTCGAGGATGTTCCGCGGCGTGTTCCCCTCGTTCTCGAGGCGGAACTGGAACGGGCCCACGTAGTGCACCGCCGGCCCCGTCACGGGCCGCCGCCGGATCCTTATCCCGTCCACGCCGGCGACCACCGTGGCGGCCCCAGCGGCGGCATCCACCGCGGGGCTCCCGTTGCCCCCTGGCTCCGTGGTGCCCGCCGCCTCGGCCTCCGCGGCGGGCGAGCTCGTCGCGGCCTCATCCACCTCCGAGTCCTGCACGAGAGCACGGCACCCACACAGACCTCACAACTCGCAATTCGCGGCGGAACTGAGCTCGAGAGAGACAGACGGGGACCGCGCACGGGGAGCTCACCATCTCGGCGCGGGTGCAGCGGGCAGGGGCGGGGCTCGGGCGGCCACCGGCGGCGGCTTCCATGGGGGCCGCGGTGAGGGGGCGGCACGGGGCTGCGGTGCCAGCGGCGAGGGTTCCGGGGCGGCGGAGGTGGGAGTAGCGGGTCGGGGCAGCGAGGCCCGGCCGGGGAGGCGCGGATCCGATTGCGAGTGCTTCCATCTATCCGAGGCGCCCCAGAGCGCAATGAACAGAGCGGCCAATGGATTGGGGTGGACGTTAGCCGTTGGGGCGTACACTAGCGAGTGCCAGTCGTCTACGAATCTACGATACGGAGTAGTACGATACTACTGCGTTGTAGCACTCTGCACTCTGGTAGCGTTTGGTTCGAGGGTTGGAGTGGAATGGGATGTGATTTTTTTTATGTTTAGTTGTGAGACGAAGGGGATGGGATCGTCCCGGATGGAAATATTCCCTCGAAATGCTATCTCCCTTCGTCCTTTTCAAAATCGGGATGAGGCCGTCCCAGCCACAGCGTTGCTCTCCGTCCTCACGCTCGTCCGGTCTCAGCCCGCCGCCGTCCAGCCCCGGCCACCCTCGCGAAGCCCGCCTCCTCCGCACCTGGTTGGCCCTAGCACACCCGCCTGTCCACCCGCCCGGCCGTGGCGACAACAGCAGCGGCGCGCAAGCGGAGCGACGCCGTGACCTTGAGGCCTCTGTCGCCGGCAAGCCCGCCTTGAGGCTACGGGCTGGAGGCGGAGCGGCCCGGCAGCGGCGCGCGCGAGGAGGAGGCATAGCAGCGGCGGCGGGAAGCTAGAGCGGGAGCACCGATGGGAAGGAGGCAGTGCGGCGGAGGCGGAGTGCCGCGGGGAGCCGGAGAGCGGCAGTGGGGCGCGAAGAGGAGCTGCCGCCGCCGTCGGCCTGCGTACGAGGAAGAAGAAGGATGTATCAATGACGTAGGGTCCATTGACAGCGGTGTCAACGGTGTTAAACCCACATCCATCCCATCTTCTGCGATTCCTCCAACCAAACAAAAAGCTGTGATGACTCTGCCCCACTCACCGAACGTAAAGACGTGACCCTCCTGTCCTAGAAACTGGAGACGGACTCATCCCATCCTACAGTTGTGGGCTTCTGGCCTGTGCCTGTGCGGGAACGGCGGGACAGCAGGAGACGTTAACGACCGGACCGAGCAGTCAATCACAAGCTTCTGAAACTGAAAAACTGCATCACTGCAATTTGGAAAGCGCGGAAAATTCGCAAGAAACGTACTCCGTAGCAAAATTTGTAGAAACCGGCAGAAAAGAAAGGTTTCAAACAAGAAAAAATGGTACGACTGCAACGGTCCAGACCAAAAGATTCTGATGTGTGCAATAATATGTGATTACTGATTAGAGGTTAGAGTGCAGGGCTGAGGTGCAGAATTCGCGCATACAGGCTACAGAAGGCTACCATTGTCAAGATAGAACCGATTTACAGATTGTACGTAAGCACATGGCCAGCGATGGCGCTGCAACATAGTGACATAAACATTATAGGCGATAACACTGACAGTAGCATGATAGCAACTAAGCATTTGCTCCCTGCATCCTTTGCAAGATGGAGTATAGCCAATGCTTCCTCCAAGCAAGATGCCTATGGGAGCAAATACGGAGTACTACAACAAAAACGGCGCGATTCATTTGCAAGGCTGTCCCTGCATGCACGAGCAGCATTCCTGTTCAACCCCTGATCTCTGTGCCAAAGATTCGATATCTTCTGCTGCCCCAGGGATCGTTTTTATCCAGACGGTATGATTTCAAGCAACACCATATCCAAGGTGGGTTCCTGGTCAAGGGAGCACCTTCCTCGACGTCTTCTGGGATGCCCAGTAGCTTGTTAATCTTTTTTATCAACCCTTCTGCTGACAGAAAACCACCGAAGAATTTGGCCTGCCATGGATTTAGATGAAGACAGTACAGCACCTAATTCAGCAAGACATTTTATGTGCCCCTAACTTGTACCACAAATACAGTTTTTTTATCCACTACTGATGGATGTGAACAATAAGTATGGTTTGTAGGTAAAGAAATAAAGCGTACGGGTGATTTAGTAACATATTACCCCATCATCCTTGTGGACATACGCATGAATTCTCGCTGTAGGATCCTCAAGAGTCAACCGAAGACAATAGCTACCAGGCAAAAGCGAGCGGAGGTCACTAGCTCGACATGGATATGCTGCCACAACACGAACTATGGTTTTGAGTTTGTGCGTCACCTAGCACAAAGAAAAGGGTGAGATATTGAAGCTAGATAGCTTTAGAGTCAGAGTTCAGAACACTCTAAAATCTTGTATTTTGGGGGAGCAAAATATATAGTTTTCTTATGAAAAGGGAGAGAAATCACTGGGATACAAATTAAACATGCTTGGATGTTCTTGGGGGGCACTGCAGAGGCATTAGAGAAAAATCTAGCACAGGAATAAAACTAATAAATAGCTGGAGAAAATGGGAAAGAAGTAATACCTGTTCATGGGTTAAAGATTCCATTAACGTTGTGTAACCTGCTGTCTCATATTCTACATCTGACAGAATCGAGAACAAATTGTCATGTGGAAAGCCTTTGTGGGCAACAGATGGCGACAAAAAGTGCAAAATCAATAAAATACATGTAAAAAAGCACTTCGACAAAAAGAAGATCATCATGTGCTACATTTAGATGAGCAAACATAAATAATGATATTCTAATCAATATGCTTGTTGCTGAATCAGAAGCTAAATGCAGGGTCTGGACATGAAACAGAATATGCTTATCAGTGGACTACGCTTTATACCAGAAAGATTAGAAACCTCAGGGAGGCTTGCCATCGGCTGGCGATGAACTTGGTTGGCGATGCGGCTGTCATACATCCTGTAGGTGCTAATGCAATTGGTAAAACTTACTTACGTAATGTTCAAATGACATTGAAATTCATCAGAAAGAAGAAGATTACTTCAGGCAATTAACAACGCTGCCATCTTCATGAGATAAAAGACGAACTCTACTAGAAGGCCCCAAAACGCCTTTCCAAATGCCAAACTCGTGCTTGAAAGTAATGTTGCAGAACCTGGCCCAATAAATATTGTTTTGCAAGTGAAATACTTCCTTGATATACTTCTTCGAAAAAACCCTCAGAATAGTTCCAACACATGGCATTGTGCATAAAACCTCCCTGGATAGAGGCGCTCCTTCAAGATGTAAAGGGCATGATTCAACTGCATCAGCATCCAAACTGCATGTTCACCAATCAAAATAAATGAGGCACAAAAGAAAGGGAAGGTAATAAAGAACTGTGAATTAGCAAATGTTTTTTCTAATATAAGACTTGTTTGCTTATCATTGACTATGTTCAAGTTAATAAAGGTTAAAAGCTGCAACAATGTTTCAAAAACAATAGAGCACTATCCTATATAGCACATATAGTTTTGTTAGCTATTGCTGAAAAAAATAAAAAACAATAAATAATCACAAACCTACAATCCTGCATTGTCTGAAACTCAGCTGCGGGGGTATCAGTTCCATCCCAAACATAAAATATCCATTCGCCGCTATTTTCATGGGCATGAAGAACCTATAAGAAGCAAAGAGAATTTCTGGAGCATTCCCTAAGCTAAAATAACTCTTGATCTCAATGTGATTAAATAAAGAACTAACCTTGCATACTAGATCAAATGTAGTTGTAGAATCAGATTTTAAACTCCTTAACTCCAATTCATTATCTTTCAGACCTATGGTGCAAAGTAGTTAGATAGAAACAGATGTTGCAAAAGCTGCTGATAGAGCATTGTTAGGGATTTGTTAGTTAAATATTAAATGAATCTCTGCACAAACACAGAATCCATGTTATAATCAAAGGCACACATTATATATCCTAAAGAAGAAGAATAGCATACATCAATCAGGCATCAGGGTAGCAGGTAGTTAAAAGTAATATGAATCCACTGCAATAAGCGAACAATCAATCTAACAAAAATATGAACAATTGTGAACGAGATTCAAACTGCTGTTGTGTTTACACTTTACAAGGCAGGCAGAGACAGCCATTAACTAAATGCTAATATGGGATAGTGCAAGTTCTATTGTATTAATAATCTATAAGAAAATTTACCTCTTTGTTACAAGAGTACATAAATAGCATGGTTATCATGTACTAATTGGCCCTACATAAATTCAAGCACATCATACTAATTGGTGGGACCAAAATTGAGAACCAAATTAGCCTTTCAGCTCCACAAGTATAATAGTTATGCTTGCTTCTCATTTGGATAAGAAGTAAGAACATGTTTGCCACCATCATATTGAATTGACACATAAAATTGTAGTGGAATGAACATGATTAAAGCATCAAAGAAAGCCTCTTGGAGATGTGTGGACAAAAGAAGTTGGCAACAGTAATAATTGATTAGGAGTCACCTGGAGGATTATACGCAAGCCACGTTCTCATCTGGGTTAAAAGTTCATTGTCATGACTGCTGCCCTGATATTTCATTGAAGTTTGATACGGGCTGCACTCTTTAGATACTTTTCCTTCAAATAGTGCGAATGAAGAAAACTTTTTATTAAATGAAACAAAGAATTCTCCATGCATCGTTATCTGCAGATAAAAGTTGATATGAACTAGTTGCCAAAAAAAATGCTTAGATGATAACCACATATAAAAAGGTATGGGGAAAATTACACTCCTAGAAATACCCGCACAACTAAAGAGCTTTATGCTATACCACGACGTTATGGAGACTGATCACATCTTCGCATGACTTAACACATGGCAATAGGGCAGTGTTGTCAGCAAAAAATGTTACAGAGATCCCAGCTGGACGTGATTGATCCACAATCCTCAGTGTTAGAGTGAAATCTGCAAAAGACTAAAGCCATGAGCAAGCCTCCTAGCACTGATTGGAGGAACAAAAGTAGGAGACTCAGCAAAGAACATAACAAACAGAAGACCTTTCATTCAAAAAAAAAAAAAAACAGAAGGCCCCCCGGTGATTTATACTTCTCTAATTTCACTGTAAAAAATCAGAACCGAACCCCAGAAATTTTCCTGTTCACGAAACATTAATCCATACCAAACCCTAGGTGAATACTTTGTGAACCGGACTAGAGAAGAACTGAAGAAGGAAGCGTACAGCTTGCATTGCGATTTCGAAGCGGTGCAGAAACTGACGACCTCTGCAACAGCCAACCGCTAAAGCACATACCGCCAAACTCCACTGCTTTACCGTGCTAAAAATCCGTACTAAACCCTAGGAGGAGGTGGCCGGCGGGTGGGCGAAAAGGAGGGAACGGGGAGGGGTTTAGAGTGAGGCTCACCCGTGCCGCGGCTGCGGACGGCGGCGCCGATCTCGGTGACGGCGGCGAAGAGGCAGACCCGGGCGCCGGGAACCTTGAGGGCGTCGGCTATAGACAGGTACACGTACTGGGCCTCCTTGGCAGCCGCCGCCGCGGAAGGAGCCTCGTCGGCCTCGCGCGGCCTCTTCCGCTCCCCTGCTGCTGCCGCCTCCATAGCAATGGCCACCTGGTGTGAGTGACTGCTCGCCTTCTCGGTGTTCGGGTTCCTAGCTGACAACGCGCGATTTTTGACGCTTCGCGTAAGGGCGTCCACACTGGTTATGTGGAGGTGAGGACTACGATTTAGTTTCTCGTGTCTGTCAGTTTTTTAAAATAAGTAAAATCTTCTATTTATCTGATCGTTACCAGTTTTTTTTTTCTCTTCACATTTTCTATTCATGGAGAGAGAACGAATCTAGCCGGTCATTGGAGACGCCCTAATCCAGTTTGAAGAGTAATGCACAAATATCCGCAGCAGAACGTACAGTAATCTTTAAAATGAAATTAATTTTTCAGTAAAAAAACGATATTGTTTTTAGGAGAAAGGCTAGATTAATAAATTTCGCTCCACGTGGTAGAGGACCCGACGTAGGAAGTAAAAATCTCAATCAGAACTGAGGGGCATCTGGAATGAACACCACCACTGACATTGACACGCAAGCATGGCCTTCCAAGAAAATTAATAATTGAAACGAGATGATGATATAAACATCAACCGCTACATTTTTTACATTGATCAAAGACCGTAAACCTTGTCGGGGACCTGGGCCAGAGCTTCGTGAAAACAACTCAACAAACAACATTTTGTTGTGATCCTGATTCCTGACGATGTGTTTGCGTTCTACACAGTCGTAGAGCCACAGTGTTCTAGTCTTCTAGACAAACAATCCATGAAAGAATGCCTAGCTGATGAAACTAACTTGATTCAGGCAAGAGGGTTCTTCCCGCGCGGCAGGGAGACGCTGCGCCGCATGTCCGGCAAGGGGATGTTGGTCCTCTCGGCGTACGGCGGCTTGCTCCAGTTCCGGCGTTGCCTTCCTTCGGTCAGAGGCTCCAGCTCCCGGACAGAGGCCCTGGCAGCGTAAGAAACACAAAAGTTCGTAAGGAAACTCAACTGTGCATTGGAGATGCTACTACTGTCAGTGGACAGAAAATGGCTGATGGGCTTGAGCCGTACCGAAGATCAATGTTCTGGGACTGTCTTGTCGCCGGTGTCGGGAGCTTCTTTGCCCTCCGGTTGAAGTGGAAAGTGGGCTCGTCGCCTGCAAACTCGTTTTCGATTCCGGACGAGTCCCTCGTGTTCCTGACCTCTGACCTCGCTTTGGTACCCGAGTGTCTGTTTGCCGATTGTTCTTCTTTGTGAGCCTTTGGCATGCTCTCGGGCCTGTTCTTCGTCGTGCTCTGCCGGACAGACGGGATTTTGATTCTGTT
The DNA here is from genome assembly GCA_030272315.1 of Paspalum vaginatum. Classification (NCBI taxonomy): domain Eukaryota; kingdom Viridiplantae; phylum Streptophyta; class Magnoliopsida; order Poales; family Poaceae; genus Paspalum; species Paspalum vaginatum. The sequence goes on along the minus strand of CM059017.1, from coordinate 12,765,522 downwards.
CTCTTCAGAGTCCCGGAATTTCCGCAGACTCTGAGCTGTCAGGACGGATGAAGGTGTGTTTCTCGAGCTGCTAGACAGTACTTTTGCCGGCGCTTCGACCCTTGATATGGGTGTGCAATCGATGCTTCCGGTGTTCTCCACAGTTTTAGCAAAGCTGCCTCTCTCAGCAGAGAGTGAGCTTCTAACTGGAGGAGATGGAGTCTTGTACTTTCGCGCACTCAGGTATAGCTCCCTGCTGATGACAGGTGATTTGTCATCTAGCTCTCTGACTGACAATGGTGAACGGAACCTTCTCTGCTTGCCAGATGATGAACTTCTTATCTGTCAGAGAATCAAGTCATATCTTTAGGAGACTTATTTGCACGAGAAATAAGTAACTTTTAAGATGCGGGTTATGTGCTGCAACTTGAAAGAATACTGTAGTGAAAAACGAACATAAGAATTTTAGCGGGAGAAAAAGTACCTCACTTGTACAAGTCTCTACACTGGAATCTTGACCAGCTTCAGGTTTCCCGGACATGCTGGTGGTTAAAGGCGATCTTGTTCTTGCATTTCTCATCTCAGAGGTCGCACGGTTAGCAAGATCTTTAAATTGTGCTGCTTCACGTTCCTTTTCATCTAATGCCAATTTAAGCTTGGCAATCTGACAAAGACAATTCTCATACCATCAGTTATGAAATCAATGTTATAATATTATCTGGTAATAATATAAAACAGCAACATACCTCTTCCTTTAGGTCTTTGACCTGGCCTGCTTCCTTATTAGCACGGGCTGCACCAAGTTCTATTGTCGCTACGCGCTCAGCGAATTTTAGCGTGCTCATTGTTTCACTAAAAGAGTCTGTCTCAGGGTTTACATGCACAAACATCAATGTTTTAGCCTGACCACCTGTATTGCCAAAAACAAAAAAAGGTTAGAAAAGCATTTGATTACAAATGCAAGAGTATAAGAGCTTCTAGTACCTAAGGCATCCTGCAGCACTTGTGTTAACTTGCTATTTCTGTATGGAACATGGGAACTCTTTTGGGCAAGTGCAGATATAACATCACCAAGGGCTGATAGCGATTTGTTTATGTGCTTGGCTTCAGTTAGTCTTTCTCCAGTCGCTTCAGATTTGTCTACCCTCTCACTTCCCGCGAGATCCACCAGATGAAGGCACCCTCTTAGAGTTGAGCCTGAAATTACCTCTTTTCCTTGTACATGAACTGTCAACACACTAAAAAAAGAAGAGCAATACAATTACCAACAGTGGCACCAGTATATCGTCCAGACAAATAAAGAGAGACCATCTCTATTCTCTAGGAAGGATAACTATGCTGATTATATGACCTTATTCTGAGACAAAATATGATGCATGTGTTCAGCAATACCTGTGTGATCGGCTACTTCGTTCATTAAGAGCAGTTGATCCAACTGCTCGGTTTCTCTGGCCAGCTTTCATCAGATCCAAAACATCCTGAGCACACTTAACTGGCAGAATGTTTGCGTCTGGGATGTTGAGTCCATTTACATGAGAATTATTACGTATCTCTAATGTGTTTCATGGTTAAGGAAACAAAGAATAAAATACATTGAAAAACAAACCCTTTTTCAGCAAAGTGTTGAAGCAAATTACTGTGCTTCATATGCATTAAATGAAGAGAGATTTTCAACATGAAGTCATTGGTTGCTTTCTTGTGTAACAACTTCATTCATATTCATATGGTTATTCAGAATAAATATAATGTAATAATCATAAAAGGATATTTTCTGTTTGCACCATCAGTCATCAATAAATCCCTCACTTGTTCATTGTATATTTCAATCATCTGAACTTTAACATCATATGTGATGGAATCTGCTCTGGTTTGAGAAATTTCAAACAGGTCATTCAACGACCGGTAGTTCACACCCCAGGTTTCCTCTGCTGTTACATCTGGACCATTCTGAGTAGCATATACAAAAACAATTATCAAGAAAGCAATAAATTTGATGGTATGCAATGAAATCTTCAACTAAGATACTACTACTGTTATTAAGTCTCTATCCAGTAGTAACTACTTTCTTGTTGTACTATCGTGCCCCCTGATTTGAACTCTCCACCCAAATGTCACGGTTTGAAACAAAATTACTTGTGACGATCTAAGAAAATTTTCCTTTTGAAGAATTACCATTGTGTAAGTTTTTCCAGATCCTGTTTGACCATATGCAAATATGCATACATTATAGCCATCCATGACAGATCTAATCAATGGCTGTGTATCAGCAAAAACTTCAGCTGTTACAGAGAAGAATAAAACTTAAGTCAGAAACATTAAAGAGATTGAGAATAGGCACAAAACTACAGTTCCTATAAGTAGAGGAGGAACTAAATTGATAGATGAGGGCTTGATTATATACATTGTGAAACATTAGGTCCAAATATTTTGTTGAATGTGAATATTTTCCTTCCATCCTTCCCTTGCTTTTGAGGATTAGCAATCATGATTTCTCCATTTTCCCCAATATGATCAACAGTAGACATTTGATCAGATTGTGTCTTTGGGAAAGGTTTCACTCTGCAGTAAACTCTAATGCTACCTGACAACATTTTTTGAACAATCAGTAACCGTACCATATTTCTTTAGTACTAGTAAACTGAAATTATTAAATCAAAATTTGCAGGTTACCTTTAAGATCTTGTACTTGATTATACAGCTTACGATTTTCCTCAAGCAACTTGTGGTAGGCATCATGGTTCTGAGCCTCAAAGTAGCTTTCTGCATTTTTAAGATGCTGTTCAGAGATGATGGAAGAGGTAAAAAATATTAGGTTTAATTCCAAATCTAGTATGATACCGACCTAGCCTCCCCAAGTCTTCCTCCCAGTCAGCGCGAGTCGATTCAACTTGAAGCTTCATCTCATTGAATGACATCTTTAACTTCTGAAATTTCAAATATCAATAGACATTAGTAAAAATGCAATAATGCCCGAAATAAATAAACGTATTTACAATTGCTATAGTTTCACATCTTCAAGTAATTTTGTTGCTAGAAAAGGGATTCAGTTTTGAAGTATATCAGATTTTGTTAATGCTACAAGGAAATAATTAACAGTTCTGATTCTGCATTGGACGTGTTGCAAGTAACAAGCTCGTTGGAACAATTAACTTTGACGCACTCTTTACCTCTAGTTGTTCTTGTTGGTTTTCAAGTACTCCCCCATCATCCAAGTGTTCATTGCTGCCACGAGGTAACCGCAATGAAGAGAACAAGCCCTCACTATTATCCTTCAGACATTTTGAAATAATTTCAACCAAATCCAATTTAGAAAGCGATCCATTGTCATCCTTCATCATCTTCCTTAGAAGGGACCTAACCTGTTAGAGACGGATGCCTTAAAGTAAGCAATAAATTATTGTCATGGATGTTTTTAGTTTTTATAAGCTGCCAGCAACAGGACGATTTTTTTAAATTTTATAAATGTTTTTATAAGATTAATTTTATAAATGTTATTCTCATGAAAAATATAAGTACCAAAATTACATGCATAGAGGTTTCATCGTCATAATGAAGAAATGCAAGTAATAGAAATTGTAATTCCACCTTTTACTGACAGCAGTACGTTACCTGATTTCTATGGGAAGCAAGTAGAATGGTAAATTCTTTACAAGCTTGTTCGAGTACTGTTTCAATGACCTGCAATATTCGCCAACATGAAAGTTCAGTACAAATGCCATTGTTGTTAAGGTTTGGCATCGACAAGCGCATCAGTCAGGCAACTACTAAGAGGGGCAACAAGTAGACAAGAACAAGCAGAACTCACCTACCATATCATCTAGAGGTACGTCTTCAGTTTCGCCCCATTCAAGAAGGAATGCTCGCACAACTCTAAGAACAAAGTGTTGAAAAAGAGAATGCTGGGTTTCTTCAACTCTTGATTCCTCAAGGGAGACCTCAGAGAGAAGATGCACAAATTCCAGCATTTGCTGGTCTGAGCCTCCACTTCTGGTCAAATTTGAAGCTGGCCGTTTGCTTGAGGATGCAATTTTCACGATGCCACCATACCGCCATATACCAATGCCACCTGAGAGCTTCCACTCGTGATATGCCTTGAGGCAGAGTATGCAGTCGACAACCTTCATCGATGAACCTCCCTGTCAGCATTGTAGGACAAAATTCAGATGGGACCAAGTGTTACATAGTGGGGTAATTCACAAGCTAGCATTGAGCATCTACCATGAGCTAGCAAACTGCAAGATGGGGATTGTCCTTATTGAAATATTCAACCTATATATGGATGCGATGCAATATACTCGGATACTCAAAACAGAACACTACAGTTTTCATTGAGAAACAGTCACCTATGCTACAGCTAATTCCCTAAGCCTTACAACTGAGCAAATCAAACTGCCCGTGATAATTCAAGAATTTCATGACATATATAGCAGTAATGGGATCAATGTAAATTATGTACCTTCTCTATATCAGAAGTTTCAAACGTCAACAGGTTCATCGCACTGACAGCGACAAGGAAGTTCCTCATGTTCTCGAAGTACTGGATCGCAGACTGCGCTGGCCCATCGAACGTCTGAACCGTGACGACGGGATTCTCCACAACCTACCGACAGAAGGACACGAAAAAAAAAACAGACATTGACATGCTGCAGTGGCATTCCAATTATCATGTACAGGAAAATAGTGAGATTGTCCTCAAAAAAGTTGTTGGCTATGCGACACGCGGACACGCACCTTGGGGACGGCACCGGGATTGACGCGGTTGAGCACCTTGCAGAGGACGAGGCCGTTGCGCAGAGCGGCGCAGAACTCCTCGTCGGACGGCCTCTCGGGCAGGGACTCCCCTGCCTCGGGCTCCATCTGCCGCAGCCACCGCGCCGCCTCGCACCTCCGCGCAGCTGCATCCACGGCGGCATCGATCGGCAGCAGCAGATCAGAGGCGGTCGCATTTCAGCATTTGTAATAACAGAGTGGTAATATTTGTATGGTACCCGAGATACATGCCAGTTCGTTGCCAATCTGGATCTCGATAACGCAGTTTTTTTTTTTTTGAATTGTTGTTGTGGATAACGGTAACGTAGATTTGAAATTTAAACCGCAACCACCCCCGATCACACTCACGTGGACGACGAGACGGTGAATTTAATGGATGCCGCGTGTTTAATGAATGAATCGTAGCAGTAGTACTAGATTAAACCAAACTCGATCTAGAATCAAGCTTCGGCGATCGTACTCCTCCCCGCACCGTACGTGCCTGCATGCCTTGCCATATCGGAGAGGCAGCGTGTTAACTGCAGAAGCGTACGATTAGTCGAGGCACAGCGATTGCTACTACCCCACGGAGTACCAATCCACTAGGCATTGGGCTCGCCAGACCCGCGTAAATGCAGCGACCGACCGAGGCACTCCACCTGCACCTCCGACGAGCACGCATCGCCATCGCCGCCGCCGCCGCAGCTCAGCTCGGCGCGCGATACCGAAACGCCGAAAGCGCGCGCGCGGAAACACGCAAAGGCGCGACGCCGTGAAGCAGAAGCGTAAACGCAAAGCAAACGGGAAATGGATCAGTGCTCCTCACCGGCCTCCTCGGCCTTGCGCCGCGCCATCCCCACGTCGTGCGCTCCGGCAGCCGGGGCCGGGGCCCTCATCGCGCCCGCGCTCGGTTGGCCGGAGTCAACCGCCTCTTGGCACCACCGGCGACCTCGCCCTGCCACCCTGCCTGCCCCCTCTTCTCTCGGGTCGCAGCTCCGCTCCGCACTCGCACCGCGCAGGCAGGCAACGGCAGCGAGGACGACCGGTCCACAGAGCCCAGGGGGGTTTTGAAAAGCTCCGACCCCGATGCAGAGGGCGGTGGGAGGGCTTCTTTAACGGAAACTACCCAGGGGTGCCGCCGCGCAATATTTTGAAACTGGCAGGGGGCGAGCGCTAACTGTGAGTGAGTTAAACTCTTTTTTTTTTTGACCTCGTCAGTGTTGAGAGGCCGTGCTGCGGCGCTGAATGATAGGCGCGTGCGCGTCCGGTGCGGGGCTCCGAACAGGGCGCAGCGCCGGTGGCCGGTGGGATCGCCACATGTGGTGTGGAGGGGAGCTGCGTGCCATGGAGATCCTGTCAGAGTGCCGGATCTGTACCGCCCTCGGGGGCCTCTGGGTGGGCCGGGCCGGAGACGGGTGGTGAGGGTGTGGTGGAGTAATTTATTTCCCGAGCCCGTAGGGATTCAAAGTTTCAAACGCTGTGGAGCAGCTTTCTGTTCTCCTTTGGAGTATAGTGTCCTTTCCGTTCTACATGCCGTGCTTGTGTTTGTTGGGGGATTTCGAACGGTCGACTCTGTGGTCGGTAGATCCGGCATGTGTTGCAGGCCCGCTGGCAGTGACAGTGGCAGCGTGCGCCTTTCAATTTTAATAAGTGCAGTGCAGTGGATGAGTGAGTGGGTGCACACTGCACACAGTGTGGGGCAGCTGATTAGTGCCACTGGCAGCGGTGGAGGCTCGAGTGGTGGCGGGTGTACACGTGCTCCGAGTGACCGAGTACTACCGTGCTGCTAGGTTGGGGTGGCACTAAACGGGTTTAATGCCTGGTCCAGGCGTGAGGTCTTGCGTTACTTCGCTCCGTTTCAAATTTAGAGGTCATGACATGTAGCGGTGTTTGGTTCTGTTAGACTGAGTTCATTATATCGTAAATGGTTGTGCACGTGTATTTTGATTTTAAAACAATCGATTAGACAATCCATCACATTGTACATGTAGATATTATGAGAGCACATATAAAACTAGGTGTAAGCTATGTAAAATATACAAGATGATAGGCAAAGCTGGTGAACTCACGAATCGGCAAAATGCACAACCACAACCATATACCTAGGAGCAATTATCACATCGACATTGTACCTGATATTTGAGGTGATCAATAAATCTCTTTCTTTCATGACAAAAATGGAAGAAAAACTCGATGTACATACTTAGACTGAGTCTAACAGATTGTTTATATAGCCGTCTATAGTACAAAAATGACACTATAACTGTACTGTAGATACAGTGATATTTGAATATAGGCAAACGTGATAGACGATTTGCTGGACTCAACTTTAATGATACCGTCTATAGCGGGTTGCCCATATAGACTGTCTATAGTACGAAACGACGCTATAGTGCTAATGTAAACAGAGTGGGAGGTAGTTGAAATAGTGTTTAGGCAATCCTTTTACCCAAACCGTTGGAGACGGTCTTAGGCTGTCTCTAGCGGGCTAGATATATGGACTGCCTATAATACAAAATGATACTGTAACGCTACTGTAGATAGGGTGGGAGGTGATTGGAATATTAATATGCAAAATGGATATACATTCTGCTAGAAATAGTATTAGGTTTTTATTACAAGGTATGTAACAAAATGTGTAGAACACTACGTACCGTAGACCGAGTGAAATTTGAAATAAAAATGGGATATAAGTTTGGATAACGACAGCCTTACCACGCCTAGGTTGCCTAGAAGCATCGCGCATTCGAGCTACACCTCGTCTTGGGTCGCTGGATGTGGCCCAATTTTCGCTCTGTTCGTTTGAGCTACTTTCAGCTTTTTTTCAGACGCAGAACAGTATTTTTCTCTCACAACCATTCAGCCGGAACAGCTGAAAACAGCTGTAGCTGCAGCGCTGCGACAGGGCCTTTGTCTCTATTTTTCCCTGGCCTCTTGAGCTTTTGGTAAAGAACTGCTGGTCGATTACTATTTTTTTTAGCTTTGCTTTTGCTCTTTCTAAAGACAATTCGTTTAATGAAGGGAGCTCTAGCTCTATTTAAGTTTAATGGTCCTCTGATCTTATGCAAATGCACATTTAGGGTCTCTTTGAAAGTAAAGTTTTCAATACCATTGTTTTATAATACCATAGTTTTATATTGATCATGACATAACCATAATATTCTAAAACCATAGTATTCTAAAAAGTATTTGGTTCCATAGCCATACCATGGTTTTACTAGTCTCTTGCTCACTTGGATGAAAAACTTTGGTACGAAGTAGGAGTTTACAATTCTCCAAAAATACCATGGTATTGGCAATACTATGGTTTTAAATACATAAAGTTTCCAAACATCTTTTAGCCCAAATACCATAGTATTGTCTTGAAAATCATGAAAATACTTTGTTCCCAAACAGGCCCTTAGTACTAAGGTCAAACAGTAGGGCGAAATGAGACGAGCCGGCTTAAGGAAACTACCTACATAAAAAGATTACGAAACAATGAGTCAAGGTAGAAGCTCATCTATATCAACCATTGTCCTCCTCTATACAGAGTATATGGTCTATCTAGACATCTCAGAATTCCAAAATTAAATTCTATTTATACCATTAGATTTGTGTGTTTCCGGTGTTTCCTTTGTGCGACCAAAGTTCTTGATGTGCCTTGTTTGCCACTATTGCCGTCATATTAGTTAGTCTATACCACAAAATGTGGCATGAAGAGCTCCTGTTGTTCCTGCGGAAGTGTGGATGGCAGTTTCAGTTATACTTACTATGCATGCTTCTCGAATAAGCTATCCAAGTTCTCATGTCACCATATATATGATATATGTATGTTCACATTTCCACTTACGATTTCAAATACTCAAATTGTCATGTTATTATGTTAGGCTCAGAAAATTATTCCATATTTTTTAGGAGTTGAAACTTCTGATTATGTTTTCTTGAGAGCTGATAATCAGTGTATTGTGTTTAATCACAACCCCATGAGAGAACTGCACTATAATAGCCGAACTTCAGACGTTTAGTGAATTAATGGATCACAATATGTAAGTGCAACAAGGTTCCTTAGTGGTTTTAGTGTTTGAGTGACAATGCGATTAAAGGTCTAATCTTTTTGTGAGACGTTTTGACAGGTTTCTACAGATATATATTGTCAAATGTAATGAAATGAACAGAAATATATTTGTCTATGAATAAAAATGAATCACTCGTTTGTTGAGCGAGGCATTGAACATTCACGAGTGGATATCATGACATTGCCTAAGTGAAGGACATCACTAGTGTTCATTTACTAATGCGCTTTGAGACACTCGGCTTTCACAGTGAGAAAAGTGACTTGGATTCTATCTCTTCCATTTGGATGTCACTACTCAAATTGGATTTCTCATATATAACAAGTGGCTGATCATAAAGACACTCTATTGCATATCAAAGCCAATAATGATCAAGACAAATTGAATGAATGGATAATGAGCAAATGTGCTCCATTTACATATCGAAGAAGTTTTCTAAATTGAAGTCCAACTATTTAGCTCAAAGAGGATTGCTCACAAAGAAAGAAGCTCAGTTTTGCTATCCTTATCTGTGGATATATTTCAATACGGCATTATTCATCAAGACAAGACTCAAGTGGATTTCATCTAGATTTATATTTATCTTGAGAATAGGCATGCCGTACCATCAAGAGGGAAGCGAAGCTCGGAGGTCTCTAGTCAACGTGTGCTCACAACTAGTTCAGAGAGTGTCGAGCCAAAACACTCCTCGTGAGTTGTTCTTGTGTTGAGAGTGGGTTCACCGGATTGTCCGGTAAGCCTCACCGGATTATCCGGTGGAGGTTGAGCCCAAAGCCTGAAGTGATCTCTCTGATATTTTTCTTATGCTTTCATTTCCTAGTTAGGTGTATCTCTAACAGAGACAACACCTACACTTTGCTCATCTGTTGATCCAGGCTCAGTGTCTTAGCCTCTGATCAGGAAACCCCTCACCGGACTATTCGGTGAGATTTACCGGACTGTCCGGTAGAGGGGGTTTGAGCTCCAACGGCTAGTCTATCTCTACCAGACTATCCGGTAGGGCACACCGGACTACCCGGTGATGGTCTGACATAGGCCATATCCGGTGATGGTCTGACACAAGCCAACGGCTAGTTTTGTGAGGGTGGGTATTTATACCCCCCACTCACTTCCAGTTGGTGCTGCTCCTTCCATCCACGTCCATATTCATCCAGAGGCTCTTAGCAACACCTCCCAACACTCTCTTTGTGTCACACCCGGTTTTCAATGAACCAAAACCGTGCATACTATACATGCGCCAGGAACGAGTCTCACATGTATAGGACAAATTGTCATCATAGGACATGTCATAATATAACGTTTAACGATTACATCATAAGTATTATTACCATAATAGACACTTGTCTTTAACATAGAGTACGTAAAAGCGGAAGCGTAAACGGAAAGCAACTAGAGCCGCCACAGGGACGTCCACTGGAAGAGCGAAGAGCCTAGACTTCTTGATAATCCTCCGTATCTCCATTGACTGAGCAGCGGTTGGATTTGTCCCCCCAACAAGGAATAAACGGAAAAGAACAAGCGTGAGCACACAACTCGTACTCAACAAGTATAACAGAACCATGAGGCTCTAAGGTTAGCTGACTCCACTGCATTGCTTTTAATTGGTCAAATTTTATTAAAGCTATTTACTAAAGTGAGTAGAGAAACTTTTATCTCAAAGATATTGCATAGAAGAAATTAAGCATCATGGTTAACCAGGATTTTACCAAAAACCATCCATAACCCAACTAATCACATAAAGGATCTGGGCCGCTCATAACCGTGAGCACGGCTGATGCATCAGTTTTACACTCTCGAGAGGTTGCACATCTTTACCCACAAGTCGTGAGCTACGCTAGTGGTTCATCACATACCTTAGATGAGATGACTAGCAAGCCACACTACGAAGCCTTTACAAAGATTATGTTAGTAAGGTGTAACCGCTAAGGTTTCAGGTTATGCAACGGTGGAGCAAGCCTCAAGGGGAGAAGAACACATCACACTCAACCCAAGCAGCGCGAGGGCCACAGAAGCACACCTCCCCTCTTGCCCCGCAGGTAAGTTACTCCCAAACTAAAACAATCTAATTAATCAGCTAAGACCGTCCCATACCAGTCTTATGGTAGTGCTGTTGTCCCAGGTTGTCGCTTTGCGAACCGGTCCTTATGGAAAGTGGCTATGAGCAAAACCACTAAGCACAATGCTCATGCCCCCTAAACCAAGTTGCTAAAAAAACAAATTTTAAATGAGACATGCACCACTCAAGCACACGGCACAGAGGGTCACGCTCAAACAATTAATTGCATAGATCCATTAATCAACATTAATTAAAAACATAGCATAGGTGTATGTTGGCGCAGCACCTAGCAAAAACTTAACCACATGCAACCCAAAAGGTTCACATTGAGATCAAAGTGGCTAATGTATCGTCCTTATAGGCATACAAGATCGACACATGCATATGCAATGAATTAAAGGTGATAGGTGTTGCTCATGTTATACTTGCCTTCCTCAAGGTGCTCTTGCTGCTGCTCACAAATGTCAAAAGGTGGCTCCTCGTTCACCTCAGACAGATCAACGTCTACTTACGTCCAAACGTCACACAAGCATCCATATACGAGCATACATGCAAACAATGGACAAAAGATAAGAAACAGTACACCAATACATCAAAACAGAACACAAAACTGGTTTAGAACTGTTCTACATATTACCACGGTTACGTGAGCGAAAGAATCACCCAAAACGGAGTTAAAACGGAAAAGTTATGGCCAAAACAAGGTTCTAGGGACCTATTTATGAAGAAAACTCAAAATCTGGGCTGTTTTGGAAAAACCAGGGACCAATTCTGTAATTTCAGGAAAGATCCGAGGTCTAAAGCACAAAAACACAGCCTCTGGACTGCGGGTTCTATTTTTCAATAGCGCAGGGGCTAAAGCATTAAAAACTGGGCCGATCTGTAATTATTTTTGAACTGGCGTGGACCGCGGGTTGATTTCGGAAAAACCGAGGGTCTCTTTAACAAAAAAAAACGGCGACGACCGCAGTTGACCGGTCACCATCTGGTCCGGACGGTCGGATCTAGATCTAACGGCCGAGGTGAGATCGGATCACGTTATAATCTCGTGCATCCGTTCTGGATCGGACGGCTGAGGTTGAAAGGCGAGGTTTCGCCGGTGGCGACCATCGGGGACGGCGGCGCATCGCCGGAGCTCGCGATGCCCGGTGTTTCGGGGCGCGATTCGGGACCGGACCTAGCTAGAAAGCAAGACGGGACCACGGCGAAGCTCACCGTGGGGTTGTCGACGACCGGGAGCTGCCGGAGGATGGTCGGCGACGAGCGGAGGCGGCGGAGCTGCTCGGGGCTTCGCGGAGAGCTCGGTCGGAGCGTCCACGGGCGTCGAGAGCTAGCGGAACGGGGTCGCGAGGTCCTGCAGAGCACGGCGGAGGGGTTAGGGCGGCGGGAGCGCGACCACAGAGGGTGAATTGCACCTCGCCGGCGTTACTCACCTCGGACGGTGGCGGCGGAATTGAGCGGCTCGCGACGGCTAGGGCTCGATTGCGGCTGCTGGCGAGGTTGAGGGGGAAAGGGCGAAGCCTGGCGTGCTATTTATAGGACCGGAGCGGCTCGGAAGGGGGCGGCGCGGTAAGGAAGGCGGCGGCCGGAGTTTCCTTCGGCGCGCGCTCTCGGGAAGGAAGGGAATCCTTCGATTCCTTTGGGGACTCGGTGCGCAGGAGAGAGGGGAATACGGGGAAGGCGGCGGGGGAAGCTCTCCTCCTCGGAGTCGGCCGGTGTAGAGAAGGAAAGGCGGCGGCCGAAAAAGGAAAGTCGCCGTCGCCCGAAATGGAAAGCCAGGAGGTTGGGGATGACAGGTGGGTCCCGCCTGTCAGCGGCTCGACGGGCACGGGTCCGCCTGTCAGCGGCGCGAGGGAGAGAGGCGGCGCGCGGGAGGCCGGCTGGGCCGCCTCGCCTGGGCCGGCTCGGGTGAGGGTGGCTGGTGGGCCGGCTCAGGGAGGTGGGCTGATTTCTCTTTTTTTTCTTTTTCCTGCATTTTCCCTCTATTTTCTATTTCTCTCTTTTCTTTTAAACTCAAAAGCAAACTATGAATTCAAATAAATTTGAATTCAAACCTTATGCCACTCATCAAATAAAAATATGCTCCAGCATGAATGCACAAACATGTTGACCTTAGGATATATTGCAATATTTAGTTCAAAAGATAATGAAAAATGCATACTAGGCACAATAAATCCTAGAAAAATAAATAAAGCATATTGAATTTATTATAAAATGCTGGAAATTAAATTTAGGGTGTTACACTTTGTGAGATTGAGCTCAATTTGTGAGATTCTTGAGTTGGGAGATGATTTATGAGATTGTGTGAGCTACATTGTGAGCACCTAGCTTCTGAGCACAGTTGGCAAGCATTTCCAGGAAACGTTTTTGTTACTCTTGGAGGTTTCCTCCTAGACGGCAAGAGCGACCCGAAGGGCATTCGGGTTGTGAGTGCCACTTCTCTTGTATGTGATTACCCCCACTCTCCGGAGCATTTGCAGTGAGCACATTCATAGCCTTGGTGGTTGTGAAGGGGAGGCCGTGAGTTGAAAAAGACTCAAGCTCTTGGTGGGCACCTCAACGGGGACGTACGGACACTTGTGGGTGTGCCCAAACCTCGGGAATAAAATCCTTTGTCGTGTGTGATGTGCCCCTGCTGGGAGACCCAAACTTTGTGCTTGTGGTTGTTTTACTTGCTTTCATTGCTTTATTGCTTCCGCTATCCTTAGTATTCGTGTGCAAGTTTTCTTTGTGAGTGCAGGGACAAAGTGTTGCTGAGATCATCATCAACATATAAACACCTTACCCAGCTCCACATAGCTCGATAAGTATTTACTCGTATATTTACCATTGGGGGTTTCGGTTTCTGCGTGACACCGGATTATCCGGTGTGAGAGCTGACAGTGCGTTTGAAGTGGTATAAAATTTTCAGTTACGCCTGTCTACCCTCTCTAGACGAGATGTAAGTCCTTTCACAGTCAACTTGTTGTTAGAGACGTGTGTTATATACTTGCTGTATAGCCGGTGCCTTTTTTTTTTTCTTACAGGGGTTTGCCGATCCTAATTGGGGATTGACTTGACTTTGCAAGGGGGACAAAAAGCATGGCCCGAGGCATGGAAACGATTGCTTGACCTCGACAGCGTTCCGTGAAATTAAACAAGGCAAATCCGAGCTGCCACCTTCGGAGCCTTGTTATTATTGCCTGTGTCGGAATTTGGTACGGTGGAGTGGTGGCATTCAAATGATCATCACCTTTTAGGCAATCTTTAAGCAATTCAGGTGTTAGTTGATGCTAATATTAAACAGGAGCATCTACAGAAGCTGAGACGAAATTAATTCTTAGACCCCATTTGATAAGGCTTTTTAAAAATGGCTTTAACCTATAAGCCAAAAAAACCGGAGAAATCATGCTACAGTGGTTTCTCTTTTCTCTAGTGTAAAAATAACATTTCTCCTCTATAGTTTTTTTTAAAATCGTTTTTAAAAAAAATGTTTGGTAGAACTTCATTTAGAATCACTGAGAAGTCGGAATCGAAACCACACACAGAGCCATGCCAAAAAGGCTTTTAATTCTCACCCTCGTGAATGTTAAATGCGCCCTCCAATTTGGTTTATGGGGCGCGGAAAGATGGAATGTTTTTTATGATGTTCCTGGTATACACAGGAAATTCAGGCATCGAGTGCCGGGACAGGACAGACGTGTACTACTGGAAACAGGTCAGGCTCATATTTACTACTCCCATCTTTATGACGTTAAGTATTGCAACTGGATTATTTTCACTGGTTAAGACTAGTATAATCTCACTCATAACTGCTCCAGGCGACTGTCTTGGTGCAAATGATTGAAGCAGAGGCTAAACAAAGTTTCAGAGAAAACGATACGGCGCGGCGGTTCAGGACTAGAGAAATATTCCAGACGGTGACTCGCGGCGCTTTGTACCCAAGTCAAACAATGCATATCCCAAGTCCCGAATGGTCCAGCTGCTTTATGCAAAGTAACTTAGACTATTGCAACTAAGCGCGCATGCAAAAATAATGGCGACGATTGGAGGTTGATGCATGTCACGCAACCCAGGTTTAAGTACTCGTTCAGTAGTTGCCTTATCTTCATCATGTTTGATATGGTGTCTTAATCAAATAACTGAGTACTGAGAAAGTTTTTTTTTTCAAGTGTCCTAGCTATTTCGTTCGATATATGGGAGACGTGGCAAGTCTGCTGAATGGTCTTTTTGCCTAGAAGCTGGTAGAAGTAGAGATGCCGCATGTCTGACCGAACTCTCTTGCACGATTGACGTCGCCCGCGCTTGCGGAAGCGAGGCGCTGTCATGAGCACGTCATGGCGGTGCAGCCGTGCAGGGGAAGAAAAATGTGGTCACGTTGTTTGATTTTTGTATTTCGGCAACACGGTTTTGAGTGCGTCAAAGAATTTACTACTCCAATTAATTAGCTTAGGTCCGCTCAGCGAACTGAGTAGCTAGCGTACATTATGAGCAGCGGTGTTGACGTATAACTGGCCAGAAAATTATTCTGCGAGGGGAACACGAAAGGTGGCATTAGAATTAGAGTGGTTGATAGAACGATGCTGCCTCATCTTTGGCACATGAAATTAATTAAAGACAGCAAATAACTGAGGATGCAGATCTTATGGCGCTCTTTATTTTTTTTATAAGCAAATAACTTAGGAGTAACTGGTAAGCGCTTTCATTATCGATTTAGAATGCGGTTTCTGGTGATACATGGAATATCCAACAGCGCAATTTTTGCTCGAGATATGGAAACTAGCAAGGAAAACAGGGTCACAGCATGATGATGCTCGATGCCTGCAGTTTGAAACTTGAAAATGATGCGCATTTCTTAGGGGCATGTGTGCTAGCTAGAAAGTTTGACCATTATGATCCACAAATGGTTATTTAGTGATTTATCACATGGAAAATGTAGTGGACCTGCATTGAAATATACTAACATTTTTCAAATGGTTATACATTTCTCAGAAATTAAAACATTGTACAATTTTCAAACCTTGTACTAATAACAGATGCATAGGAAAGTAATAGCCAAAAACACATATTTGAGTTTGAGGCCACATATTAATGTCCAGGACGATTATCGTTATAAGTCCATCTAACTTTATCAAACTTTTTAAAGCTTTGGCACGACATAAGATTAGCTCTATGCACTATATTCATCATGAAAAAAAAAGAATTCTGCATATATAACTAATTTTGTTTAAGAATAATATATTTTTCTAGACGTTGTATATTCAATCACACCGAAGATCATGTTGATGACCCAATGGACTTTATGGTATTCTTACGGTATAGAAAAATATGTTTTGAAGAGAAACTAATATGTGAGAATATTGCAATAATATGTGGGATTTATTTTGGCACTTCAAATCTAGAGTATTGTTCTTGCGGTTGAGAGATTTCAAATACATAGCTAAAGATCCACATCAGGCACTTGATATTTTTTTCAGAAAATTTCGAATTCACATTTAAAAGTTTGGCCGGTAATGCAAAGAGCATTCAACTATGAGCAACATTGTCCTTTAGAGGACACTTTATCTGAAAGGGACATAAAAGTTCTGCCCCATGGTTTATTAGAAGAAGAAAATAAAAACAAGTGTTGGACTAGTTTTTTAATAGAAACAAAAAAAAAATTCAAACTCAGATGGTGCATCACAATTTTCCACAACTAAGTACACTAAGATTCACCACGGTTTCATTGACAAATAACAATGAGACAACTAGAGGAAAACGACTGACCGCATGATTAGGGAGTATTGCCTCGACACAAATAAGGACAACTAAGAAAACAATACAACCAACATAGCAGGGTTAACATTTAATCTGTCTACCGGACACTGTGAGATAGACATCATTAAGGCAATCAATGCTGGACCGAAGACCTCCTAAACGACACCTCCTAGGTGGAGGGGCACCGAACATGCCGTCGTCACCATGGTAGCAAGTTGGAGTTAGGTTTCCACTTGGAGATCCATGATGCACGTAAGAGTCATCGGGACAATAATGCCTCAATGGGGGAAGAACAACGCCAAAAAATGCAGCTGTTGTTGATAGCAACACAAAGCCAACACAAAGTACTCCCTCCATTCCTAATTTGAATGGGTTCCAGCCCCCACCTCCGCAACCCCTAGCTCCTCCCCCTCTGATCCCTCTCCGTCTATGGTCAAATCATTGTTGAGAATCTATATAAAGCATATGCATTGGATAATGCATGAATGATTCGAAAATCAAAATCAATTTGGAATAGAGAGAGTAGCTCTTTGTATTCAGCTTTACTCCACGCATGTGGTTGGTTATGTTTTTCTTTTGAGATATTTTACGGTGGTTGGAATGGTACCTACTGGTACCAGGCGGTACCACTATTTTTTTTATTTTTAAAAACCTTTATGCCATTTTTAGAGATTAAAAAAATAAAAATATGGATACCGGTCCCACCATTTTTGATACCGGACCCTCATATTTGGTACCGTCTAATATCGGTACCATGGTACTGCCTATTTTTAAACCGTTAGATCTTCTTTGATGGATGGTTCCTATTTTTTTCAACCACCGTAAAATTTGTATCTTCTTTTTTTCTGCGAAACACGGTACAACGCAGGCATGCGCTGCTCCTTAATTCGCTCCACGCATGTGGTTGGTCATGTTCATTGTTCCCTAATTGCCATCGTTCCAATCAAGCAGCAAATAAAGCTTGCACTTGGCACCGTACCGTACAAGGAAGCTGCTTGGAGCTGAAGTACTTATATACACTGATACACATGTTCACTCAGCCTCGCATGCACTGTTTGCTTTTACACTGATCACACACACGGAACGGGAAAGTAGTGTAGTGTCTGCATGGGACTGTAAAAGTGTAACACCGAGTCAGTGATGAGTCACCACTCACCGCACCAACGAGCGACGACTACAGACACCGGCCGGCCAGATATGGCATGCAGCAGGAAGCTAGTCCGTTCCCAGAGATCACATGACTGAGCAGCTGTTGGGGTCGCTGGCGTACTCGTGGTGCACCACCGTGTGCGTGTTCGCGGCCGCCGGGTGGTACAAGTACTCGTGCTGCTGGTATTGCGCCGGGTATCCACCGCCACCGCCGCCGCCGCCGTAGTAGTAGCTCCCCGGGGCCATCTGGCGCGCGTACGGGGCCCCGCCGGCGGCGTAGTAGCGGTCGCGCGCGCCAGCGTGGTGATGCTTGTAGGGGCTGGGGCTGGGGTGGTAGCGGTAGGCGTGGTCGGCGGCGACGAGGGCGCCGAGGTCGTCCTTGGCGGCGTCGACGGTCCGCAGCTCGACCAACTCGGCGTGGCCCACCTTGCGGCGCAGCTTCTCGGTGATGCGGTCGGAGTCGATCCCGACGCCGATCACCAGCAGCAGGTTCTTGTCCTCGCCGGCGAGCGTCACGGACTCCACCCCTGCTCGATCGACGCACGACGAACAAATATATATTAATTAACTTTTTTTTCCTGAGAATAGACGACTGAAGAAACCTCTATCTAGGTGATTAACAAGGGATCGATGGATGGATCAAAACCTGCTCTTTACCTGAGATTGTAGCAGCTACCTTGATAGCTTTGCCGTGGCCCTTCTCAGAGCTCGTGTGCACCCTTATGATCATCTCCTTCTGCAGTAACGGTTTCGAACGATCATCAGCTAACTAATTTTCGGCAAAAGGAAGCAGAAATATTCAGACGGTATAAATTTCATTAGCAGTTTGTCGCAAAACACTAATTCCTTATTACCCTCATTTTATCTCTCCTGAAGAACAACTCAGGCGCGCGCGGAGGAGAACCAAGCAAGAGTCAAACGACACCACACTGCTCTAGCTTGCTCTTCAATTTCTGCGAGCCTCTCAGCAGCAGGAGGAGGCCTAGTTATCTGCCTTCGCTCACACAGTAGTGTAAGTGTGCACACTACTGCTGCGTCCTTTTTATACACGCGCACGCAACATCATTAGCAGAACTAAATTACAGCCAGTGGACTTGGGTAATAAATTAACAAGTCGTCGCCCTCATTAGTTAGCTGCTGAAGCAGTGAAGCATTATCCCTTATGGCCCGGCCCGCAGTGCACGCAGACAGGGACACCAAGAATTGACTAAGAAGACCTGATCCGAGCACTGATATATATAGCTGCCTCGACATGGCGGTCGGAGCAGGTAGTGTAGTAGTGGCTCGGTGACCTAGCATATGGACGCCAGCCGGCCGGCCGATCGCTCAACTTGGCGATGCCGACGCGTGATCCCGTGCATGCATGCCGGTTGCCGGGTTCTCGACGCGTCGTCCTGTAGCAACCGGTTTTTCCACGGGAGAATGGGCTGGAAATTTCCGCGCGCTGTGGCCGGTGCGGCGGCGACTGTGGAGTTTGGCGGCCGCCGGGACTCGTGGTAGTTACAATGGGTAGTGGCGGCGTGGCTCGATGGATTATTGGGGACCAGATGTGGTGGATCGGGAGGATTACTGGTGGAGGAGGCCAGGTTAATTGCAGGTGGCTGCCGCTGATGAGTCAACGGATCAGCTCAACAAACCACTCCTACGACTCGGTGACAAGTCGACAGCAGGATCCGAGTTTTCTTTCTCTAGATAAATGACAGGCGGCGAAGCCACGCATGCCTGCTTCTTTTGCCCAACCGATTCTAGAATAAGCTTTGCTTGCGTCATCATGCATACGTATTAGTAGTACAGATATAAAAATCTAAAGTCAAAAGGCTTCCTTTTGTTCAAATGTTCAGTCTCTGCTTGCCCGAGAGCCCCAGGGCGCCAGGCTGCAGCAAAGTCGTGGACTCATGGTATATGCTGCGCAGTGCGCATGTTGCCCGAGTATATTGGTCGTAAGAAAGCCCGTTAGTGCAGAAAGCCCATCATTTAGTTCCACGTGCACTAGCATTAGGGGGAAATGTTTCCATTTCCGTAAACATTGGGCCCAAACAAAGCAGGCCTAGGATAAAAAATTAGGCCCATCGTTCCGTCATGTTTCCTGCTTACTAGTATTAAATTTGTGAATACACCAAAATAAAATGGAACCATATAACCAGTGCCACATCCGTCCTAGATATTAAGGTGTTCTAGTACTTGAATATACTCATGTAATATTTCTTATATGTATTCTGTATGTGTATATAGATTCATCCAAATGCATACAAAAGTGGGCACTAAAAATAAAGGCCAAAAGCCCTTATAATTTGGTACGGAGGAGTACGAGGGTAATAGCGCCATGGGGGTGAAAAGTTGAATACACAGGGGTCATTCTGAGTAAATTGATTTTTATACATTTTTAAAGATTTATAGTAATAAACACCTAAAATGAAAGATTACATCTACATGCATTTATTAAAAAAAACCATTTTGAGAGGTTGTCCATGGGCTGATTTTTTGGTCTTGCTATTGTTGCTACCTTGTCTTAGGTTTGACCTCCTTAATGAGCTTTCTTATGGTTGTTGTCTCACTTCTAGACCTTTTTTTCCTGGCATTGTTGTTATCTCAGTTTCGGCTCATTAACTGTAGTAGCGAACTTTTCTAATACAGACATGAGGCATGCTAGAGAACTTTGTACAGCAGGTAAGTATTAGTTTGTACAGCAGACCTTTGTACTTGCACTTCATAGTAAGCATAATAATTCACCCGTATAATTAGTTTTAATCTACTTTTAAAAAAATAAAAGAAATACAAAAAACATTATTGGTTGTTTTTCCGCCTAGCACAACTGGTTTTACTTCCTTACATTGATTGGTAAAATGCAATGTTACATTTTTGGACCCATTAATGTATTCTGGTATATATTACATGATATAGATAAAAACATATTCGAGTAATGATCTTGAGTTTAAATTTACAATCGGTTTTTCCTAATGACATTCACCTATCATTTTGCTCCTGGCTATTTGTTTCTCACCAACTTATGTAAAAGAAATTTGGCTAATACAAGAGTCACGTTTCATGTTTTTATCTGTTGTGCTCATTTAAGAGGGCGTAAGCAAGTGCTATTACTAGAGAAGCTAGGAAGCCCACCATTTTGCTCCTCCGGTCCAATCTCTCTCAATCCCTACATTCTAGGGCTAAATAGATACATGACAGTGTAAATGTCGCAATTCTAAGATGTGCTAATACTGTTTGCAATATTATTTGAGTGTCCCTACAATTTTGTAATCCTTTGAGATGTGCCACTAGCCCACTACTTACCCCTTCGATGCATCAATTGTTCTTAGACCATATTGCTCTCTTACTCCGCTGAAGCGAGAGGATCTAGGTAGTAGCGAGTGCGTTGTTGGGGGTGATGGTTGGGAGGAGGAAGAGGACTAGCACAGGGGCCGATGGGAAGAAGGATCTCGATGAATGGCGAGGATTTGTTGCAGCGGTGGGGGCGAGGGCAGCAGAGGGGAGGAGGGACTCCACAAGTGACGCGTGGGCAGCCATGGGGAGGAGGAGCCTAGCGACCAATGAGGGTGCGCACATCATCAAGGGCAAAAGTAAGTGCAGTAGGGGTGATGAGGAGCTCATTGAGCAACAGAGGCGAAGTGCTGCGGTGGCGCGAGCAGTCGTTGCCCTTTACAAGAAGATGAGGAGAGATAGGAGAGGATGGAGGTAGAAAATGGCATATTGAAAGAGCTATAAAAATGTAACGGCATCTATATGATTTTGAATGCGTACTCCCTCCATTCTTTTCTATTTGTCGTATTTTAGTTCAAAAATAAACTAGTTGGCAACAAATATTCGAAAACAGAGATACAGTATAACAAAGGTCTTAGACAAAGTAGCCCAAACAGTACCAAAACTAGGTAAATCAGCACTTCACCTAATTTTTACGAATACCACCCGCAATAATCTAAATCGAATCAAACCACATGTACAAAACAAAGGGAGTGTTCGGTTGTGTGGACGAGCCACCGCTGGATCCTGCCGGCTAACGGTCCAGAAGTTCAGAAACAAAAACCTGCATGCGGTGCGTTGCGTTGGCCTATATGCAGTCTGCACACGACCGACCGGAGCCAAAGCCCCAACTGCATTCATATATGACTTCACCTAATTTTTTTACTCGGACAAGCTAGACTAGGAGTACTACGTACACACTGAAGATCATCCAGAGATCGTCGATCAAATGGCTGTAGGTTTTGCCTATTAGATCCATCCGTGCACTACATGATGGTGCACCACGAGCCCTCGTCGGCGCAAGGGTCTTCGACGACGTAGCAGGGCCCGGCGTACGGGTAGGCGACTCCCGGCTTTGGGCAGTAGTAGCCGGGATGGTAGGGGTACCACTGCGCCGGCCACTCGACGACGGGACTGGCGGGCGTCTTGCCGGCAGCTGGCTTCGCCTCCTCCTTGTCGACGACCGCCTCCACCTTCACGATGTCCGCCCTGCCCACCTTCACCTTCTTCCGCAGGCAGCTCGTCAGGCTGGTGGCATCCACGCCGTCGCCGACCACCACCAGCTGGTCCCCCCCCTCCCCCTCGATGCCCACGGATTGCACCCCTGCAAAACCACGCCGGCCGGCACATACCGATATGGTCGATTGGCCGTCAGTTTAATCCTCCTCATCAGCCATCATGGGTCGCTTGCATGCAGGCATGCAGCACAATGTGTAGCGTGCTTACCATATGTCGAGGCAGCTAGAGCTAGAGCACTTTTCCGGCACTTGTCGCAGGTCATCTGCGCCTTGATCACAATCTTTTGCTGGAAAAGAAGAACTGCGCAAAAAAGGTGTTGATCAGCTGGATGCAGATATAGGTGTATGTCACATATGATCAATGGGGGACAGACTCTTCCTGGCAGAGAAGTTATTGCGTACCTTCATATTTATTGGTGTTTTGCTCTGTTTATGATTTGCACAAAAAAAATGTTGAGAGTTTCTCTGTGATGATGTGAGTGTCTGAAAACTTGAAGGGAGTTCAGAGTTTGTTGTGGGAAGAGCCAAGGTCCCGTTACCCAACTTATATAGCAGGATAGCTACCGTAGGCCAAAGGAGTGGTGCTTTACGTACGTCCCCACTATAAGAATAATACCCAGTGCTAAGAAGATTCCACGCAATTTGGTTAGAAGGTCCCAACTAAACAACCCGGAGCCCCTTCAGTACATGCCGTGGGTTTAAGCTTAAGCCCATATTAAGAATTGAATCAATTGACCTTGGGAGACCTTGCTCGGTACCTCCACCTTCTCTGAAACCGTGTCGGCGTGTTTGGTCGGAACATGATCGATTGTTGATTCTTTCATTCTTTAGCATTCCTGAGGTGTATGTTTTGGAATTCGATGGCATGCAGGAATCGTCAGTTCGTCACATATCAACTCGTCTTTGTTTAAATTTCTAGTGTTTAAAACCCGGTGCTTGACTGCTACGTTGAATGTTGTTTGACGTGTTCGCTGAGATGTAATTGTAGGTGTGAACGATCAGAAAGGAAGGAAGAATCAAGTTGGACTGTACGTTAGACACTGAATTATTGACAGTTGATTTGTCATTAAGTGGTTGTAATAATCTAATGTATGAGGATTTGTTCCAAATAAAATTGCTTGACATGAGACTCTCAGTATTCTCCGTCATAGAGTACTGAACTACTGTACCCGAAATCCTATTCATCAGATAGAAAGTTGACAGGGAAGTTATGAGGAAGAAGAACCCAAAGCAAAGTGAGGAATGATCACCTTTGCATACGTCCTCGTTGAGCAATTGTTAAGCCCCTTTTGCCCAGGAAACCAAATTTACAGCACTGAGGCATCGCACCGAGTCTTTCATTAGTGCCCTGAGCACACTTTCTGTTAACGCTTAGGTGCCTGGAAAGGTACACAAAGTTAGAAACTGCACAGTTTGAACATATTAACCAAAGGTGTGTCTACAGATTTGAGCATTAAATTCCACTTGCTGTAGTGTTGGTTAAATTACTTGTCAAGAGCTTAGTCTTGCGTGTTTCGTTCTTTCTTGAGGTTGATAAGCATGATGGTGATTTGGTCAACATCGGATCCTGAAAAAGCACATGGCTCTTATGACCATTTAGTGGTAATGGCTGGCTGGATTATCTAAGAAGCTGTATCTTTCAATCTATTTGGCCACCACCCCTTGCTTCGGTCGCTCTTATCAGAAACTAGGACGACCGCCAAGTCAAGTATTTCACTACATGGAAAAAGGTTGTCTCAGAAAAAGGAGCTGAATAAACATCTGATTCAGGTTTTATGTATTCAGTCTTGGTTCGTAAGAAGAACATTATTAACACTTTTGTCTCAATACGCTCAGGGATGTAAGACACAAATCTTTATTTCCAAATAAAGCATTCTATGAAAATCTCGAAGTAGCTTCAAAGAGATTTCACAAGTTCATGGAATTATGCTCTCGTGCGCATGGGTCAGTCTTAAGATACATAGAAGTTGGTAAATGTATTTATTAATGATAGACGGTTGTAATTTAGAAACGTTTACATGTTTGGCTGTTTTAGTTTATCCTGAGTAATAATGGCAGAGGTAATTTAAGATTTAATTTTCTGGTGTTATTTTATATTATAAATCATCAAAATAAATACTTAGATAAATTTTGAGGGGCTTAATTTAGATTATCTATTGTAATAGAAAACATGAGTTATTATGATACAAAGTTAGATGTTTATTTTACATCATTTTTCATAGTGACATAAACAGAAGTAGATAATTTGTTTTTTTGAAATGAACCGGCAGGAGAGCTGCCTGCTATATTAATAAAGAGGGAAGCAAAGAAGTAGACAATCTTACTTATTACTAATTAGAAGTTAAAAAAGAAGCACGGATTGCGAAGCGTCCTAGAAAAAATGATAAATCCTTAAAAATTTCAAAAAAAAAATCATAAACATCTAGCCGTCAATCAAATAGTCTCTAATAATACTAGCCATTAGATCTACTATATTTTCTAAAATATTACCCACCATACTATTATAATAGACAATTAAAATAATCCACCAATTACCCACCATGCCATTACGAAAGACCAATTAAAATAACTCTTCAATTTGCATATAAATTACCCACCACGCCATGTGGAAGATGAATTAAAGTAATGCCAAATTTCAAATGTAAATTACACACCATGCCACTGTGAGAGATGAATTAATCTAACCCCTAAATCTCCGCATCCATTACCATTTTGAAAATGAATTAAATTACCCCCAAATTACATATAAATTATCTATTGTGTTATTAAGTTTAATGCAACCCCTAAATTTCATATTACCATCATGCCATTAAAAATAGATATTAATTAGCTAGAGCCCTGTTGTGGATAGATAAGATAAATAATTATGTATATATATGCACATACGTTCTTTTAAAGTATGAGCAAATGAGATATATTGAATAATAGCAATTTTAATTAATTGTGGGTCTCAAGTTTATATATAATTTTTTAATATGTATCTTTCATACTAGCCCGTGTGTTTACACGGGGTTGATGCGCTAGTTTGATAATAATGACAGAGATGAAGGGGGACTCTAAAAAAGAAATGTTTAATTACTAAAGCAAGGCTAATAGAGGAGCCAACTGAAGGCTCCATGCTCTTGCCACATCACAAAGAACCAGCAATAAAACCAATACATATAGTAAGTTTACTCTTAGATGACTCTAGATTGATTAAACTAAAGCTGAAAATATTTAATGTTTAGAGAGATGAGTCATTTGGATTGGCTGGAGAAAGAAAGAGTCCGTCCTTAACTCCTACAGCAGGTTGCAAGCAGATTTTTTCTCCTCATAGTCTGCGTTGGGGCCAGGCTCTTCACGATGCACCCGCTTTCTTTTCTCTCTTGTGTTTCCATCCTAAGATTTTGGTGACATGGAACTCCTTGGAGCCTTGTCTAATCAGCCTTATTATACTTTCTCTACCAGCTAAGATATGAAAAGATAGTATGTAGCAATCATCTACAATAAATATACATGGAAAAATAGGCCCAGATAGCTAGGTGGCTATCACCTTCTGATTGGATTTTGGGATTCTGTGATATCATGGAAGACCGACTTTGTGACTCCGTACGTGTCTGTATAAACAGGAATCTGATTACTCGCTCGCTGGTTTACTCGTAGACTTCGTCAGCACTCAGGACGACAGCGAAACTAACACGACTAGTAGGAACGACAGAACGTAGGCCAGCAGAGAAATTGGAAGAAAACTCGGTCACCCGTGGAACCCGCGCTGCATAATTAATTGAGATTTGAGACCTCTCCACTTGTTTCTCGCAGAAACAGATTAGACAGCGAAACGGGAATGCAGATGATTCATTGTCCATCTTGATCGGTGTCAGCGGTTACGTCACACGCTGGTGTTGGCGTGACGTCAGTTTCTTTCCTGACAGGCGACGCTAGCTAACATAAGCATTCCGCACGTGGCTGGACTTGCAGTTCTCTAGCTTCTTGCTACGGTTACTAGGAGCAATGGTGATCTGATCTGATCTAATCTAATTATATATTGCGATCACGGATAGCACCGTGCTGAAGCAGCCCCAAAGCACATGCGCAGACACGCAGGCGTCACGCAGAAGCTAGCAATTTGAGAAATGGAGGCAGGAATTTAAACCAGTTGAAACCGCAATGACGCTACCTCTGTTTATTTGCACAAAAAATCGTTTATTAGCATCCTCGAGTTGCTGACAGGAAGGGAAAAAAAATCAAGTCTAACTAAGTACATGGCAAAATTCGATCGGAGTTATTTATGCATTTATGTCAACAGTGTCAACTGTTCCATCACATGATGGGGCAGCTGCTTGGCTCCTCGCAGACGACCATCGGCGGCGGCGGCGGCGGCGGGTGGTGGTGGTGGTAGTAGTAGCAGCCGCCGGGATAGCTCGGCGGCGGCGGCGGGTGCACGACCACGGGCTTGGGCTCCTCCGGCTTCTTCTTCTCCTCCTCGGGCTTCTTGTCCTTCACCTCCTCCACCTGCAGGATCTCGGCGTGGCCGACCTTCCTGCGCAGGCAGCTGACCAGGCAGACCGGGTCGAAGCCGTCGCCGACCACCTCCAGCTTCTCCTTGGCGTCGCCGGTGATCGCCATCGAGATCACCCCTGCACACACACGTACAGCAGCAATGTCAGCACTGGCCGCCTTTGTGTTGGTTACAGCCTTACAGAGAGAACCGTCGAACATGCATATGTGGTGTGCGTGGTGCGTGCGTGCGTACCGTCTGCTCTGGCGGCCAGCGCCATGGCTTTGGACCGGCTCCTCTCGCAAGGCATGCTCACCTTGATCACGACCTTTTGCTGCGCGGCGGCGGCGATACAGAGCAAGACGAATCAGTTGAGTAATCGTTCAGCTTCAGAGCTCTGGAACTGGAACAGCGGCGATCTCTGAAATTTAATTTTAAGAGCAGGGAGAACTGCTCAGTGTTGCTTACCTTCATTGCCTGCCGGTGTTGATCTAAACTCGGCAAAGATTAAACTGTCGCAGTCGATCTAATCGAGACGAATTGGATGGATGGCTACTTCACTGACCGAGCTCTGCTCTCCCGTGAGGGAGCCTGCTGCTTGTGCCGCGGCGCTCTTATATAAGAGCGCTTGGGAGGGCAGCTGAGCTGAGCTGATGATCGTATTTAAATCGGGGATCACCAACTGACGAAACGCGTTCTTGCCATGGGCAGTAGTGGCTTGCCGCGTGAGATCCGAGGCGGGCGAATTCTTATCGTCCACTGGCCATGAGCGGATGAGCCCTAGCTAGCCTGTGCTCTTCTCCGAAGGCACAAGTTGGACCAAATCAGCATTACACATTGACTAAACCAGCAATACAGCACTCTGCGGATCGGGTATTCGGGGTCATCGGGCCACCAGGTCCTCCACACCTCCGGTCCGGTGCGTCCCTCCCCCTTGTTGTCTTCCGCTCAGCCACGTTATTCCACTGCGTTCCCCTCGGTCCTCCGAGTGCTTCCGCGTGTGGTGTGTCCTTGTGCCGGATCCATGGTGCCGTTTGGTTGGAGCATTTTTCGCCGTGATCCGATCACACTGTGAACCAATAACGTTAAAATATTTGTTTGTTTCATCTGCGACGGAATTTGATAGCGGGGTAAAAAAAAAAAATACCGAGCCTTCAGTGAGCTGATTACGTGTACGGCCGATTTGGGCGGCAACACAGCACGCCTGCATCACTTTTCTGTTACCGCTGTTCAACCAAACAAAACAGGCGATCATTGATTCCTTTGCCGTTACAGCTGTGGACCCTATTCCCTTTGAATTTGCGTTACCTCCCACGCAAACCTAACAGCACCACGTATTTGCTGTGGCAATTTGTGCTATAGTTAGTGGTGAACCTAGATTAAATTGTGGGTGCGTAGACATTTATATGCTGGGCTGTATACATGGCAGAAATTTAGACCTGACCACTCCCTCAGTTCGTTTTAGTTTAACACTTTTTAGTTAAAAAATGACGTAGCTTGCGACAAATATTCAAAAATGGAGATAGTATTTCTTATTTTGGCGTGCGTGCATCTACGCCGTGTAAAGCTATTGAACACATTCATCAACCATGATGAAGAGTGTTATTGAACACTTTTTTTTTTTAAGTTTCGATGCTTAATTTCCTTGACTGATCTCTTGTCTTCGACCGACACGGCAGAAGGGGTTACTTCGATTCAAAGTCTTTTATAATGGCACTCAATTTATTTTTTCCCTAGCCCGCGTGGGACCGGTGCTTATTTTGTATCCTGCGATCAGCAGTAGTAAGACAAGTTATTTTAATCAATTGAATTTAGTATAGGAACTCTCGCTGCTGTACAACCGAACCTTTCTGCACTTTAGTATTAAGTACTCCAGAAAGTAAGAAACCATTATTATAGGACCCGCGAAAGTGCAGATGCTGCTGGAAGGTAGCATTAACAGCGATAGTTTAAATGATCCATCCATAATGATCAACGTTGACGTTAACAATCTCCTTTCAGCAGGTGTGGCAGTCACTGCTCTGCACGTTGTCGGATTTCAGTTACCGTTCACAGTGATGGCGCAATTGCTCGGCCCCTCTTCCTCACAGAGTCACAGTGACAGATGGCCGCCGCCGGGTGGCATTGGCAGTAGTAGCAGCACCGGCGCCGGGCGCCGTCCAGCTCTGTTTCATCGGCCAGCCTGAAGCTGCTGCAGCCAGCGACAAGTCCAGTAGTGGAAGTTAACGCGGCTGACAGGCTGTTATTGGCTGCAGCGATCGGTATCATGCAACCATGCATGCAACCCAGAGTTTTTCAGTGGAGTAAATTGAGATGGATTGCTGAGCTTAGAAATTTCACACGAAGCAGTTTAGTTTTACAAGAAAAAAATTAGACATATAAATTTTTTTCTGCATTTCAAAGGAGCCTAACCGGTAGAAAGGAGACAGTGTAGACCAGGAGTACTCTGCTACAGATCGACTACGGTGATCAGGATACGCAAGATGGCTACGCGTCGATTCAGAGCGTTCCGAGATTCCGGGTGAGTCAAGCCATTGCCTGCCCTATTAATCGAGCTAAGCATCGCTAGTTAAGCGCAAACCAGGGGCCCGGGTGGGCACTGGGCAGTAGCGAGAACTGCCGAGAGTAATCCGTAGTACAGTACGTACGTGCTGGCCACTGGCCACGCTAGTTGCCTGCACGCTTCCGAGCAAAGTAGAAACGACCCCACACAGCTACTACCACGGAAGCGGAAACGCTGCCGCCGCCTCCGTGAGCCCTTGTGCCTACTCTGACTGCCTTTATGAACGTATATAAACTCACACAATTAGAGAGTGTTTAGATACATCTAATTAAAAATTAACTGCTAAAAATTAGTTATAAAATGTCTAAACACTCCATAGTCGGATCCCGTCGATCGAGCCAATTACATTACCATCGCTTGTGTTGCGTTTAGTGATCCTTTAATTTGTTCGATTAATAACGCTGGCCTGCTCCGTCTCTGACGCGTAGCCACATCGTGAAATATACACCGATCGCTGTACCAGAGTGCGTGCTACGGGTTTGCTTGCTGCTTGGTAAAGCTGAAACGATGCTGACGATGATGCTCCGTATCTGCAGAATCTGAACGAGCCTCAATAAACTGCCAACTTGTTGGGCTTCGATGTGAACACCAGGGTCAACGATCGGTCTCGCTCCGAGGATATTGATTCGTTTAGAAGCAATCAACTAATAATCCACCCTTATCGCATCTACGAACTGCCACCTGATTGATGATGCATTGATGCATCTCAGTCTTTTCAGGTAGTCCATGGTAAAAACATAAATAAAGGCGCTAATGCGTTGTTTTGTTTTCAAAGGTTACTTCCTTATTTCCTAATTCCATTTACTTCGGGGAGCACTTCGGGATGCCACTACTCTAGCGTGGACGTCTTTTTGACTCTTCTACCACCTACCCTTTCCTCAGCACATCGAAGAAAAGTATTAGCCTATTAGGTGACCATGGACGATGAAAGGTTCTAAAGACCAGCAGGCAGCAGCCGTGGAAAACTAGACCGTTTCTTTTGGGTTAAAAAAATGCAACGAGATTGACATTAGATGGCCGGATTTTGTTCTTTCCTTATCGTCTCGTCGCTGGAAATTTGGAACTTGGTCCACCCTACTGTTCTTAGCAAAGCAAGCATAGTCAAGTAGCCATATGTATCTCCATATCTCGATCCATATTCGTATAACGGAAAGTCTATTTCACACTCTTAAACTGTTATGGTCGTTTGATTTTCAACCCGAACTACGAAATCATGTAACCTAGGTTCCCCAACTATCTGAGGTTAGACGAAAGACCACCAAAGCCAGTTGAAAAGTATTCAGTTAGCGATTTGTATTTTTTTGAAATAACAAAATCTTATTCTAATCTTTAAAATGATTTATTCATATATATTGTTTTACTACTCCAAATAGAATATTAGAAACAGAAACAAAAAAAGGTCCACATAACTTTAAGCATAGCAGTAATAGATGGATTATATTTATTGGAAAAAAGCATTACAAGTTTTATATTTTTATTTAAAATAAATTAGTTAGGAATGTTTTCGAGATTGAACAAGATTTTATTATTTGTAAAAAAATAGAAATCCACCACTAAAGCTGCTTTCAATTAGCTCATGTTGTTTTTTTTTTGGTCTGCTTTTGGGTAGTTGGGGGAGTGATGTTACCCAGTTTTTAATCTTGGGGTGAAAATTAGACAATTACGGGTTGTTCAATGGACTTTTGTCTTCACATAATCCTAGCAAAGTGCGGGCAACCGGGACAAAGTTTATGAATGATCATGCTGAAAGCTGGATACACACAAATACACGTCCTGCTTATAATATAAGAAAACAAGATGGAAGCGTACGACGGAATGCTCGTCTAGTTGATCAACTTGGAAAAGCTTTCACGCGCTTAATTAAAAAAAATCCAGTAGTACTTTTGTCTTAAAAATTTGACAAAAAAAAGGGACCAGCAAGCATGAAAGCAATGCCACACACGACAGTGATGAAAGTAATGGATCGGATAGCAGCTTTGCCAATTTCGTTCTTGGTTTTCATATTTTGCATATATTCAAAATACAGAAGATTAGTTGTAATACAAACATAGAGCGCCCATATGCACGAGAGCTGAATGCCTTGCCACCAACTCCCTCAGGTCGTTAATATAAGACGTTTTTTATTATAATTTGTAATAAAAAAGTTATATATTAACAATAGGAGGGAGTGCTCGTTATTACTCCGTCAAAACGTGGCCGCTTTCGAGAACATCTGGGCGCGATCACCATCCCATTCAAGGGCTCAGCAATCACCACCCATGACCAGTTGAAGGGCTCAAACTCAACAGCACGGAGGCGGCAGGTAGTAGCAGTAACTGGGCGGGTACCAGTAGGGCAGCGGCACGGCCTTGGGCTCCTCGGGCTTCTTCTCCTCCTTCTTCTCCTCCTTGACCTCCTCCACCTTGAGGATGTGGATGTGGGCGTGGCCCATCTTCCTGCGCAGGCACTTGACCAGGCAGACGGCGTCGACGCCGTCCCCCTCCACCTCCAGCTGGTCCTTGCCGTCGCCGGTGATCCCCATCTTGCTCACCCCTGCATGCAATGATGCGCAAGCAGAGCACGTAGCGTTAGCACCGGCGGCCACGCATTGCACGGCCAGCCTGCAGCCCAGCACACCGTACGGTACGTACCGTCTGCCTTGGCGGCCAGCACCATGGCCTTGGACCGGCACCTGTCGCTCGCCACGCCCAGCTTGATCACGATCTTTTGCTGCAAACAACAACAGCGACGCACGCACGATTCAGTAACGGTGTGCTGAGCTTTGCTGAACCTCGGGGGATGATTCAGACGGCTGGCTGGCTGTACCTTCATCGCGTTGCTGCTGCTGCTGATTTGCGCTGTTCGACCGACAGGCCGATGGATTGTTAGCTGAATAGCTGCCTTGTGAGCTGTGACTTGAGAGGCTGCTCGGGGTAAGCGTTACTTATAGACGTGTGTGTGTGTGAGAGGGACAGAGCCTGGCGTTCTGGAGATCCTTCGCGATGGCATCGTCGTTTGGGCCCCAAGTGAGCAAGTACAAGTGGCTAATGACTAATGAGTGCACGCGTCTAATGTTGTCATCAGTCTCCACCTACTGAGCCGAGTCGCCCCCGGAGACGACGGATCCGACCGATCCGTCGTCGCTGATCAACCGGCGTATTCCCGGTAGCCGGCAACAAATAAGCAATGACTTGACGAGGCACAGCGCAGGCAGCCGAGAGGGGAACGAGACAGGGCAGTTCGGCAGCGCGGACGGCAGGCCTCTGCGCTTCTCCGAAGCCCGGCCCACAGAGGGCAAAAGGGGACACGCTGTTCGCTGACACGAAGCGCACCCGTTCAAACGAGGTTGCGGCGCAGGACCAGGGCTCAGTTTACAGTTTATTACGGCTCACCACTGCACCGAATTTTAAAATAAAATCTACCAAAATTTAGGGAAAAATGCCTCCATTTTTTTAAAATCTCTTCAACTCACATGTCAATGATTCGTCACGGTAGACCCACACCACGCGTCAACTTGGTCTCTCCCAATATCACACTCAGAGTCGATGGTTAGGTCTACGGTTAGTCAGTCGTTAATGTCCAAGAGAAGCCAATCTTCCTATTCTAATTGATTTTTTATTATATATGTCCAAGAGAAGACATATTTCCAGTCCAATGCACTAAAGGTTCCGCATGCAATTAATGCCTTTGATGTTTGAGTTGGTCTGGAAATTTTTTGTTTTCGATATGTCTCTATATGAAGTATCAAACCAACCTATAAATATATTATATAAGAGGATTTTCAACCTGTCTTCCACCCTCTCTTATTAAAAGTGCAAGGGGATACTATTCATCATCTATCCTATCTTCGTTTATCAAACACCTCCAAAAGATTATCCATCCCACTCCCCTAAAAGTCACTCCCCTCTTTGGCACAAGAAGTGGAGAGTCCAACGGTGTTGCGCAGTGCAACCGGGTGGCGGTGCGGCGTGTGAGTGACAACGTGCATGGGCAAGTGGTGGGCTCGGTTAGTAGGCCCACCTGTAAGCATTAGAGCTTGAGTACAGAAGAGGGGGGGGGGGATAGAAGAGTAGGTGTCTCCCTTTTCTTCAGAACTGATTAATGTGGACTTGTTTTTTTTACTTTATCAAGAGATTCATTGAATTATCCACATGAGCATATTGCAAGATTGAGGAAAAATAAGAAATAATAATATGTTGGAGATGCTCTTTCTATTTATAGTAGCACTGTCTGTAATTGCCAAACTCTATAATGCCACCGAAAAATAGGCCCTGCACCACAACTGGCTTAAACCGTAGCGACTATAGACGAAATAGTATTCTTTGTAAACTGTAGGGTTATTATACATGGTAGCTGATTGTGCCTTTGACACTAAATAATCCTCCTCATGAGCAAACACACCGAGCTTACTGTCACATCAGATGCACCAACAGCTGCCATAACTTCCTATTGAAAAATTTCTGGTATTGCTACGATTTTTAGACATGGCTGCAACATCTAAAATAGAATACAAACACGGCATTGTAGTTTACCGGTCCATCAATCCGTGCACTAGGCTAAAAATGTAAATGTACTGCACAAACACAGTAAAAACAAAACTCATACTCAAACTACATTTAATGATAAAACAAATCACAAGGAAAATAAATAACAACTTGTGCAGCTTTTTGAATAAAACGAATGATTCAAGTTGTAAAAAACCAACCTATGTACATGTGAACAGGGGAGTAGTTCATAACCAAAAAAAAATAGGTATTCCATACAAAAACATCCTAATAGCCAGACTTTTTTTTCCTTTCAACCACATCATCAGGCTGTTCTTCAGCAAACCTAAATGTAAGTACTCCGCATCCACACAGGCAGAAAATCTAGCGCTTCACCAAACACAAAAACCCAAAAGGGAGCTAGTTTATTAACTAGCTTCACATGACGTGGCAGCTGCTGCTTGGCTCCTCACAGAGAAGCATCGGCGGCACGTCTCGTCAAGATTAATGTGTAGACTGAAAGAAGAGATTCTAAGATCATATCTAACTGCTTTGCCTATTCATCTTTGTCTATCACTTGTTTTAACTACCCCTCTTTCTCTGTATGCAGTAGCGCTTACAGTATCATTTTGTACTGTAGGTAGTCATTTTACCCAATCCATCGGAGATAGCCTAACTAGTGATAGCAATATTGCTCACTCAAATATATTATCTCCTATTCACAAATGTATGATTCAGTAGAATTTTTTTTCACAACTTCGATCATTTTTGTTATTTAAAAAATTACTCACAAACACGTAAAAACACTAACTAATACTCAAACTACGCTTAAGATAAAATAAATAAAAAAGATAATTTGTGATTTTTAATAAAACAAATTATTAAAGTTGTAAAACAATTCAACCGCGTCTTATCAGAGAGAGTAGTTCATAGCCAAAAGAAAATAGGCACTCCATACAAAAGCATCCTAATAGCCAGACTTTTTTTTTTCTTTGAATCACATCACAGGCTGTTCTTCACAAACCTAAATGTAAGTGCTCCGCATCCACAGGCAGAAATCTTGCACTTCACATGATGTGGCAGCTGCTGCTTGGCTCCTCGCAGAGAAGCATCGGCGGCGGCGGCGGCGCGTAGTAATAATAATCGGAGCACCGGCACGGCGGCGGGCACGGGGTGCTGGGCATGGGCTCTTCTGGCTTCTTCTCGGGTTTGTCCCTCCACAACCTCAATCTTGAGGATGTCGGCGTAGCCGACCTTCTTGCGCAGGCACTTGACCAGGCAGGCAATGTCGATGCCGTCGCCGACCACCTCCAGTTGGTCCTTGCCGTCGCCGGTGATCTCCATCGAGGTCACCCCTGCATATAGAGACGCATATATGCGTACGTGGTAATATAAGCATCCATGGGCCGGAGCACTTACTATATATCGTTGGGTTTATTCAGGTGTGATAAATGTTCGAGTGCTGCATATACCTTTTGCTCTGGCGGTCAGTCCCAAGGCCTGCGAGCGGCTCTTCTCTCCGGGCATGGTCACCTTGATCACAGTCTTTTGCTGCAACAAAACAAGAAGGTCGATCGGGCCGTCAAGCTAATCTACGAGTCTGCGTGCTGAATTAATGCCAAAGATCAAACATGGTGACACAATAAGACGAAGCACGTGATAATAACGAATTGAAGCGTCCGCGCTCTTCACACACACCTTCGCCATCGATCGATCTGCTGTTTATCGTCGACGATCGATGTATGGAGGATCTGCTGAAAATTTGGCTGCCGGGCCGGGGCAGGCAGCAAACACACGTACAGCAGTAACCACAAGCCACAAGGTTCCAAATCCTTGGGCGCTGGAGCATGCAGACCTCCTCTTGTAACTCTAGTAGGGTTTGTAGGTGTACGTGTAGTTGCCAGTTAAGGCCTTCTAAATTTACAGAGATAATTAACCACACCTGCACACGGGAGACGGCCAGACGTGGAAATTCGTACCTTCCAAGAGGCTTACTACTGACGATTGCGCCTTTCGTTCATGGCCACTGCTGCATGCGTACTAGCTTGCTTGCGTGTTCGTTCTTGCCCGTTTGATCTAGACGTATCACCTTATTTTTGGTATACAAGAAAAGGACCTACAACTCCTTCTCCACCTGTATGAAAGGCCGGATGTCAACGACTTCAGCTCACCGGCGGAAATGTCCTACTCTGCAACACAGGTCAACGTACTAACGAAGAATATTCTAACATTTTCGATTACCGGTGAAGCTAGCTGCATGCCTTCGTCAACCCACATCGTCGCTTGTCGGCAGTCGGCACCATTGCTCCATGCATGGGATTGGCCTTTCACTTTCAGCCCACAAAAGCTGAAATCTTTGCCTTTGCTCCTCGACGGCCGCCGGTATGTGCTAACGCAGGTCAAATATGTATCATCAGAAGGCGCACAGCAGGCAGTTAGCCAACTTGCGCAAGCAGGGACGAGCCCGCCACCGTACCCGGAGCAATTTGTTCCTAAAGATATACTCGGTCTGTCTTAAATGGTATTGTAATTAACTAGTCCGTCAAGAAGATATAAAATTAATCATTAGTAATAATAGAGGTAACTATTTTAATTCATTTTTTTAATAACATTGTGGGTAATTTATATACAAATTTAGGAATTATTTTAATTTATCTTTCATGATGGCATATTGGATGATTTATATGCAGATTTAGGGTTCATTTTAATTCATCTTCTATAATGGCATTGTGATTAATTAATTGAAACTTTAGGGGGGTTATTTAATTTATATTATATAATGGCATGATAGGTAATTTTTATGCAAATTTAGGTGGTTATTTTAGTTCGTACCTCATAATGGTATGGTAGGTAATTTTTATATAAATTTAGGGGGTTAATTTATTTCATCCTTCATAATGGTATGGTGGGTAATTTTTAGAAAATAAAATAGATCTAATGGCTACTATTATTAGAGATACAGTGATGATGGATGGACGAATGTTTCTGATTTTTGTGAGAATTTTTATGATTTATTTTTTTTCTAGCGCATCTGGTGAGAATCACTGGAGGCTCCAAAAGGAGCATCTAATTAGTAATAGTAAGATGGGTTCTAATAGATTCATTAATTCATTCCTCCATGCATGCTTGTTCAATATGTGTCTAGATTCGTCAACATCTATATGAATGTGGACAAATAAAAAGAGATCTAGAATCCCTTACAAATTGGAACCCTAGGGAGTAATATTGTTAAAGAAGATTAGCTTTTTCATGAATATTCTAAAAGGTTAGAATATTTCATTTTGTTTGGTATAATGTTTTTACTTTTCATTTTGAAGGTGTATTTTTTGTTAAGATAGAATATTATATTTGTTGAATCTAGAAATATTTTCCTATGAAGTTACAACAATTATCATGTAAAGTCAGAAAATATTATAACAAAGCTAGAATATGTTTATGCACCAGGAACACATGTATTATAAATTAAATATTTTTAATTTAGAATATTATTTTTACCAACAACAAATTTGATATTAATTTCATAGAAAGGTATGGGTCAAACCAAAGTTTCAACCCATTAGTGAAGAATGGAAGAGGGAAAAGGGAGATTCCGCATGGACGCTATTTATTACACATCGTTGTACCCTCATGTGTTTGATAGCGAATCAACGGTTAAGAGAATTTTTTTATAAACACTAATACAAACGCAGACACTTATACACGCTACGAACACTCACCCCTATAATTATAAGCACGTACAACTTATCTTTATGTGCACATCCAAAATACTGGGCCGGTATATTTTGAGATTGACGAAAGTCACTACGGGCGCCTCGCCGTTGACAGAAACATTGCCTACTATTGAATGAACAAAGCTGATAAATTATTGAATAATTTGGTAGCGGAGTAAGGTTGTGCACAAACAAATCCTTGGATAGGCCTAACTCTCTCAAAAAAAAAAATCCTTGGATAGGCCTAGGTTGTCTCAGCCCGCTAAAGATATCCAAATTTTTTTCTTCCATTTACTATTGGGCTGCATAGTTGGAGATTTTACTCGTCAGGCTGAATATTAGTCTAAGATTAAATTTACTACGCTTTGGATAAAATCCAAAAAATAATATCAAATCCTACATTTTTGCTATGCTTTGGAATCCCTAAAGTAAGACTATAAACATTTGCTCTGAATTGATGTACGTTTATAAAGATGTATTATGGTCCCCCAACATAATTCAGAATTTGCAAAGAAAATTTAACGATTGCCACCTCAATGCAATTTTTTTGATTGAAATTGTTTTTGGAGATGTTATAAGGATGCATTTTGTTCCCCAGCTAAGTTCTGTAAGTTCTATAATATGTGACAAATGTTACAATTAAATTTCAAGAACTATAAGGAGACTAAGAAAATCGAGTGTAAAATATACAAAGGAGACTAAGAAAATCGGAGTGTAAAATATACAAACAATCTAGTTTTCATACAAATTTGCATTGAGTGTTCAAAACGTCTTAATATACTTTGGTACATGTTTTGTAATTCAAAGATCATTTTTACAATACATCTAGCTTAAATGCCAAATTATTTTGAAAAATAGGCTGAAATACAGTAGCTCAAATGCCAGGTAATCCTGCAGAAAAATAGTTAAATTCTTAAAAGAGTATATTATTGCATGAAAGTAGAATTAAACTATTTTCGGAAATAATCACACTAAAGCAAGGCTATATCAGATTTTTCATTCAAAAAAGTTCAACTTTATTGTTTCCCTTTTATTTCTAAGTCGTTTTCTACTAATGGTTTACTCAGGAGAAACCGGCAGAAAACCTATTTCGATTAACCTTCATTTACAGATATGCTTGTAGAAATCAAACAATGCCTACAAGTAGCTCATTAAATGAACCACTTGTGAAATACAGCTTCTAATAGCTATATATTGCTACATTACTCACTTGATAGAGCCATTTCACCTGGTGGTACGTAATTTATTCGCTTTTTAGAAGTGGACTTGGGATGTCTTTGAGAAATCATTTCTACATCAATGCAAGGGCCTCTGTCCGATCCTCACCTGAGAACAATGCTACCTAGAAACCATAATCCCTAACCTTTACCCATGGTGATGGTGGTCCAACCATTGAGATGAGGCGAAGAAGCTGAAAGCACGGACCCACCTAGCAATGAGCAGGAGGGGTGTGCCACATGCATGAAGAGTTATATACTACCTACATTCTAAATTTCAATTCACTAGCTTTGTTCCTATACCAAATTTATATAAGAAGGCACCGACATTTAGATCACAAAGGTAGTTCCATCAAACCTCCTTTTTGGTAGCAGTATTAAGTCTCTGGTTTACAGAATTAGCTTCTTTATTTTTTTAGATCTTTCTCTAATTCCTCAATTGCTCCCTTTTTTAAAATAAATTGGGGGCTGAAACTAGAATTTAAGAAACAAATAATGTTTCATTCGAAAGGGTCGGACTCGTATATAAAGAAAGTAATCCTGTTTTGATTCTTGGATTGCACTTTGGACGCTACTTCTCATCGCTTTGTCATCTTTCGGATTCACTGCCCTACTTATTTTAAGTGCACTAAATAATAAATTCGAATTCTTAAAATACATAAATGCTACTCTCTGTTAGAGTCCGAGTTTTAAGAGTGTAATGTTTTCACAGCTACACAACATTACAACCGGCGAATTGTGACCAAAATAAATAAATCAATCGACTCACACAAGCACGAGCCACTTCGTGAACGTCTACACTACACATACGCTTCACTTCTATCACTTTCCTGTATACTCCACGGCGAATTGTACTGCTTTGTGCTCCAGAGCCCGACCATCCTATGGGGGCTCTTCCTCCTCGATCGGCTGCCTGCTGATCCGATCCGCTGCCAGCTCTACATGATGGCGCACGACGAGTCCACATCGGATCGGGAGTCCTCGTAGCAGTAGTGGCCGCCGGCGACGGCGTACGGGTGCACAGCGGCCGGCCGCGAGTAGTAGTAGCTGCTGTAGCGCGGCTGCCACTGCTGTGGGGCGGCGGCCACCGCGCTGGCGGTGGTCGCCGTCCTCGTCGTCTTCTCGGCGCCGCCGCCTCCGACGACCTCCACCTGGATAATCTGCGCGCTGCCCACCTTCTTCCGCAGGTAGCTCGTCAGGCTGACGGCGTCCAAGCCGTCGCCGACCACCACCAGATGGTTCCTCTCCCTCCCTTCTATCGCCACGGATTGCACCCCTGCAAACATGTAGGTATATGATCATGCACGGTCGCGCGTGTCATGTGACCCGACAGTGTGATCAGTTGCTTACCGTGTGTCGAGGCGATTAAACCGAGAGCTTTGGACCGGCTCTTGTTGGAGTTCATCTGCACCTGGATCACGATCCTTTGCTGTGAAACAGAAGGGAAATGCAGAGTTTAGTGCTCCTTTGCTTTTATGACAGTGGCAAATTGGCTTCAGTGATAATCTCTGGATGCAAACTACTCCTAACTAGATGTTACCTTCATGCTGTTGCTCTGTTGACTGTTGCTGATTTCTGACGTGTGAGGGACTTGATTACTAGTCCTGCTGGCTGCAGCTCGAAGTTGAAACTTGAAGCTCCAGGAGGTTGGGGACACCCCTTATGCAACTTATATATAATAGCAGATATAGAAGTTGGTGGCCTGAGAGCAATGTGCTTTATGCCCCGAGTAGGAAGAGATAAAGGAGATTCTCAAAACAGATTACACGACCCAGGCAACTGCGTTCGTACCAAGGCCTCCATGACGACGTGCAGTGGATAAGTAAAGCACGCGAATAATTTTTAAGGTCTTGCTTTGCAAAGCCCCCCCTCCATTCCGCACTAACGAAACCGTGTCTAGCTTTCACCAGAATAGGATTCATCCACTGCTTCTTTGCGCTGCTTTATTAGAAAGCATAAGGGTCTGTTCACTCTGTTAGTCTGTTGTTGTGGAATTGGACATGTATAGCCAAAGTTCTGGTGCTACATGTATGTACCTGCCCATGTTTAAATTCTGTTAGTATTGTGTTTTGGCAGTCATAGTTGCTCAGAGTTAGAGAAACTCTTAGAGCCAAAACCTACCATTTAGACTCGCAGACGCGGGACTTTATTAATACAGCTCCATTCATCTAATCTAAATAAAAAGTTCCATTCACCTACAAAGGAAACGAAAATTACAAGTTCGAACTCGGGAGAGCAGGGAGGACCCAACATGAATAATTAACTTTACAGCTCGGTGATGAGCTGTCAACAGTTTCGACTGTGGCTAGAAAAGTAACCAGCAGTTAACCTTCAGAATTCAGAAGCTGCCCAATATGAACATGGTAGGCTTAGGCTCGGTGTAAAATTTAGCTTGTTCTCACCCAAAGACCTCAGCAGTAGTCACTACGCGTATGTTAAATTCCAATGATTCTGCTAGAAATTAGTTATGTTGATTCATTTACCACGTGCCCCTAAGTAGGCATCATGCTGACTTGGTCACAATTGGATCCCGGAAAGGCAAACGCGGCTCTGAACTTACGTAAACACATGCCACTAATTGTTGAGCTATCTCTTCTACGCGGGCTTTCGATCACTCAACCAGGATATAAAACAACTACAAAGTAGAGTATTCACTTTATGCGCGATAGGCATCTTGGAGAAACCGAGTATGCTTCATAGAATTTTATTAGTCTTCATTCAATTTATATAAAATTGTGTATGTGCAATATATGATTTCCTAAAATATTTTCCAGAGAGCTGCAGATTTGTGGCTTCTCTTGCTCCGATTCCCACTGGTGCTACAGTGGAGGAGCGGAAGCCACAGCTCCAGTTGCCAAACAGTCCCTAGAACATCCAAATACTGCCAATTTGCATGGGCACACTGAAGGTTAGACCGACGTCTAAGTGGGGATGAATTAGGATTCCTAAAAACTATGACTTTTCTGAAAACTACAACTTCTGAACAAAACATATGCAATATAAATCTAGCTATGTGCACTACGGTTTTGCTGAGTGTTGTTATTATAACGTGGACCAAGTCTTGCAACCTTAGTTCTACCTAGAAACTAACCTATCAAGCTAGTCTAGGAATGTAAGCATACTGTCGTAAGAATATAAATGCGGAAGCTAAAGAGATGAGATAGAGAATGCAAACTCCCGATGCCGATGTTCGGCGATGGCACACGATGGAGACACGGAGATTTTTTCCCGAGGTTCGGAGAGACTCACGGTCTCTACCCCCTACTCCTCGTTGGCGCTCTACAAAACGGCTTTGCTCATGCGTAGTCCTCAAAGGAATACGGCCTCGCCATCGCAAGGGTAGAGGATGGCAAAGTGACTTCCGCGTAAGTCAAGCAACCCGGTCGGGTCTCCGGATATCCTCGGTACACACCCACCCGACCTTATCTATCGCGTAGTCCTCCACAGACTACGGCCTCGCCCACGCAAGGATAGAGGATGGATAAGGCCGTTGGGGGTCTTTCGAGTCCTTCTCGTGGAGCTACCCTGCCGTCTCCACTAGGGGAAGCTTTGGCCAACTAGCCGAGGGCCTTTCTCTCTCTTCACAAGTAAGATGGCGGCCACTCCACACTCTAGAGAGGTCTCGTAAGACTTACAAGCCACACTCTTACAAAGAATAGACGTGCACACAGACACGGATACTAGACAAATAGGCCTAAGCCAAGATGCTATGCATGCTCTCGCTACGCCGGGATGTGTCTATTTGCTCATATGGTGGTTGGGCTCACAAATGAGTGTAGTGTGGCTCTTTGAATGGATCAAATGGTTGCCTCAACACTTGTGTTAGCTCAGGAGTCTCCGACCACAACGTGGAGGCTGGCCAAGGGGGTATTTATAGCCCAAGCCTCAAAACTAGCCGTTGGGAGCCTTCTTCTCTTCTCTGTGTGACCATCGGACCGTCCGATGATGGCTTCCTACTAGTCATTGGAGTCGACCATTGAGTCTAGAATTCGACTGTTGGAACCATCGGACCGTTCCGATGGTGGCACCATTGGACCGTCCGATGCATGGAATGCCCGAGGTCTTGAGTTGGTTGATCGTTCTGTCCTGATCGTCGGTGACCGTCTGATGCTTGAAGTGCCGGGATTTGGTCTTCTCCTTTCTCGCTGCCCAGATGGTCTGATGCACCATCGGACTGTCCGATGCGTGTAATTCGCATCGGCTCTTGAGTCTTCATTTTGGAGCTTCTTCTTCTTGCTGGATCGTTCGATGGGGTTTCTTCGGACCTCTTAATGCTTCAAAAAAGCGGGACTGCCGTACACACTAATGCGACTTGATAGCGGCTTGGAGACTTCTCTTAAGGTGTTTGTACCCCAAGTCCATCTCTTACACCCTGGGACTTAAACAAAAGGACTTGCACTAGACATTAATCTCAAATGGTACATGTTGTCACTTCAACCACCAAAATCACATTAGGGAACTAAGCACAAGGCTTAGAGCCCATTTTCCTTACAATCTCCCCCTTTTTGTTGATCGATGACAACACGACAAGATCAAGGGATGCTAATTGAAATATGCAATGATGCCAATTGAAGCAAATGAATTTTTATTCCAAAAATGATTGAAAGAATTTGCTCATGTCTTGTCCTTGCATGATCTCGTCCCCTTCTTGTGGTCAATGGACATATAGCTCCCCCTTATTCCAATGCCACTTCCCTTTCTTTCTTGGATCCATTGCCTTGATCTTGATCTT
The DNA here is from genome assembly GCA_030272315.1 of Paspalum vaginatum. NCBI lineage: Eukaryota > Viridiplantae > Streptophyta > Magnoliopsida > Poales > Poaceae > Paspalum > Paspalum vaginatum. Next base: position 12,722,143 of record CM059017.1, on the reverse strand, counting down.
CATTTCTCCCCCATTTTTCTTGATTATGCGGCAATCCCCCTTTGATCCTCATTTGATCTTCCTTCTCAGTTTATGTTCATCTCCTTGCTAGCTTGCTTGGGTCCACAACTTCTCCCCTTTTGGAATCAAACACCGAAAAGGAAAGCATAGTGGAATCAAATTTAGATTTAGTGGGTTACTTTATGTTGTTTTCACAATAACAGAACTACAACTTTTACGGCGGTTGGAAAAAATAAGAGTTGTCCATCAAGCGGAATCCAATGGTTTAAAATAGGCGGTATCACGGTAACAAATAGGTAGGTCCGGTATCAGAAATGGTGGGATGGTACCAATACAATTTTTTTGTTTATTTTATCTATTCAATAATTCAGCTAGAAAAATTAAAATGGAGTGGTACTGTCCGGTACCGGTGGGTTCCTTTCCAACCACTGTAAAATGTCTCGACAACTTTGGGGTTACTTTAACTCATCTTTTACATTGGGATGATGGAAAATTTATACAAAATTTTAAAGAATATTTTAACTCATCTTTTAAAATGACATGATGGTAATTTATATAAAAAATATAGTGGTTCCTTTCCATCTTTCATATTGGCATGTTGTGTAATTTACCCTGCAAAATTAGAGGGTTATTCTAGCATACTAAGTATAGAGAGTAATTTCTTCAAAAATGGATGAGATCCAATAGGTATCATTATTAGGGGCCACCTAATGGATGTTAGCTGTTTCTAATTTTCCTGAGAATATAATTTTAATGATTTTTAGCGGTCTTAGTATTGGTATTTTCTTGGAGGCTTCGATTAGTAGTAGTAAGATCGCTCAGCATTGGAGATAACCTAATCTTTATTTTTGAAAGGTAGCTTACTCTAATTAAAGTTTTTTCTCTTTACTAATACCTTCATTCTTAAATATCTATCTTCAATTTTTTCCCATAATTATAAGTTTAAAAATCATGTAGGTTATCATTTATTTTGTTGTGATTTTTGTACATTAAAGAAAGTTTAAACATGATTTATATTTTATATGTTGTATAACTTTTTTGAATAATATGAATGATCAAAGGCATAAAAAATAAGGCGATGAATATTTAGGAACAAAGAGAGCACATCACGAAAAATAATATATATGTCACTGCACAAGACAAGACAAGTTGAAGGAGAAGTACATTGGTACATGTAAGCCGTTGTATAGGTGCCTTTGTGTTAACTTACTACCTCCACTCACAACCGTAATGACGCGGTCGAATTTTTTTCATAACTTTAATCCTTTGTCGTATTAAAAAATTATTCAAATATGTGAAAATATAAATCGTACTCAAACTACATTTACCTATAAATTGAATGATAACAAAATATTTTTTAAATAAGAGGAACGATCAAAATTTTGAAAAAAACAGTCAATTGTGTCGTCTATTTGTGATCAGCGTAGTACAAGAATACAACATCCGCGTTAAGTTACTCCCAATTCACAGAGTGACCGTACGTACATATGCGCGCCTTACATACTTGTGTACACATGCACTTCAAAGTATGCACTGTGCATAGATACAAAACTTCCTGTATTTATTTGAAATTAAAGAAGGTATATTATCTCGGCGAAGATGAACTTCAAAACCAGCATGCCATGGTCATGCGTTGTTTAGGCGTGTGCCTGGGTACGTAGAATCGCAGATACGTATATGTATGCTTGCATATATGTATAGCTGGTGATGATGGATATATTAACTATGCCCGTACGTACTGGTGTTGACGTGTTGTAGCATATAGTTTTACATGATGTGACAAGCGGCGGTTGCTGGCTCCTCGCAGACGATCATCGGCGGCGGCGGGTGGTGGTAGGCGGGGCCCCACCATTTCGGCGGCTCTTCCTCTTTCTTCTTCTCCGCCTTCACCTCCTCCACCTTGACGATGTCGGCGCAGCAGACCTTCTTGCGCAGGCACCTGACGAGGCAGACGGTGTCGACGCCTTCTCCCGCCACCTCCAGCTGGTCCTTGCCGTCGCCGGTGATCCCCACCGAGCTCACCCCTGCTGCCTTGGCCGCCAGCTGCATGGCTTTGGACCGGTTCTTGTCGTTGCCCGACACGCCCAGCTTGATCACGATCTTTTGCTGCATGCAACGACGACGGCGAGCCCAACAACTAGCAGCGTCAGTACTACTCAGTTCTTGATTTGCAGGCTAGGGCGCCTACGCGCGAGATCGAGGTCATACATGGCGAAGCAGATATATATATATATATAGAACAGATTATTACTAAAACGGAAGATTATGGACGGAAGGTCTCGATCGACGGCTACCTTCGACATCTCGCCACGGCCAGACCGCCGCTGCCGATTTACGTGCCGCTAATGATGAGCAGCTGGGGAAATAAATAAAAAAAGAACCGCAATTAATGGACCTGCAGATCGATGGTGTGGCTACACTGATGATGGGCGATCGATGCTTTATTTGTGCTGCCGCCTGCCGGCCGGCGGTGCAACGACGACGACGAGCACAAAACAGGCCACGTTAGCTTGTGAAGGACGAGCTATGGCCTATAGCTACGCGGCTACGCCTCGCGGCTCCTTAATTTATATACACACGCGACGCCCTGACGGAGTATACTACGACTGCACAAGGCACAACTAATAACCCTAGTCCCTAGATGAGAGACAACCATACGTGTAAGACCGTTCGTGGCAGCTAATGAAGTTTTCCAAGTAAACTATTACGACAACGAACCACTCCAACTGATTGGCACAGCTAATTAATTACGACGGGAGAGGAGGCCATGTAATTAATATCGTCCGGGCCCAGCCAGTGATGTGCATGTGTCATGTGTGCCTGGACAAAGTTGTGCGCTGCCGCTCGTTCGTAGTAGACCGCGGCCTCCTCCAAGTCCCAAGTCGCCTGCAGTACGAGCCAAACGACATATACATGATACATCACTGACAACAATTATTCAGCAAATTAACACAAAATTTAACAACTAACACAGTCTAGCAAGTGGCCTCCGTATAGATTAAATTTGAACGGCTAGACCATTGTCATGTTTTTTCTTATAGTAGTATCGACTTGTTTTCTCTCTCTATATGTTTTTATTAGGCATTTCTTTATTGAGTAAATTTTGGCGGTCTTTGAACTTGTACTGAGTTCTTATCTAGGTCCCGATACTTACAAACTGCATTATCGCAGTACATGAACTTGTACCGAGTTCTCATCTAGGTTCTGATACTTGCAAACTACAGCTATCGCATACGTGAACTTGTATTTGGCTCACTCATCGGTCCTCACCCTCCCCCACCCACCTCTGCCTGCGCGGAGCTATGCCAGGTAGCCTCGGCCTACATCGCCGGCAACATCCCCTCACGCACGTTACGAAGGTGCTGCGGTCTTCGCTGCTCGCCACGCTCGTTACGGCTCCGTGTGTCGCTCGCCTCGCTGGCTCCGCCCGAGGCCCCTGTCAAGCCAACGCCATGGCCTGTCGCGCCGCCGCCAGCCGCCATGGCCTGTGGTGCATGCTGCCGTCCGAGGCTGCCACCGCGGCCTGTGGTGCCCATTGAGCCGCCGCCAAGGCCTATCGTTGTGCCGGCTCCCCCTAGGCGCCCAGTCGAGTCGCTGCCATGGCCCGTCGCAGGCACGGCGTCGGCAGTGCCCTAGCCTGGAGCGCTAGCGAAGCCAAGCACACAGTCCCCTAAGGCGGTGCCGGTGGCCCACGCCCCGCGCTTCCTCCGGCAGCCGCCTGCATCGTCGGCCTAGGGTAGCCTCGCGCCCTCACCCGCACGGGGCCGCACCGCCTACCTTCGCTCACAAGGACCGACACAGGCGCCCAGGGGGAGCCGGCATGATGGGCCCTGCCCTAGCTGGCAGGCCGATGCTCGAGCGGCAGCGGTGCCACGGGCCGTGTCCAGCGGGAGCCAACACGACGGGCCTTGGCAGCAGCTCAGGGCACCACAGGGGAGCCGGTTCGTGCGAGCGAAGGCAGGCAGCAGCCGCCTCCACTTGCACGGACCCCACCGGTGGCCTCAGCCACGCCTCTGCCGTGGACGCGGCCCATGGCGCCACTGCCACCCGAGCATCGGCGTCCAGGCGCGGCAGGGAAGGGTGAGGACTGATGTGTGATCCAAATACAAGTTTATGTATGCGATAGTGCGGTTTGCAAGTACCGAGACCCAGATGAGAACTCGGTACAAGTTCATGTACTGAAAAAGTGCAGTTTGCAAGGACCGGGAGCTAGATGAGAACTCGGTATAAATTCGGGAACCGCTACTGAAATTTACTCTTCTTTATTATATTTTTGTTTGGGAACTTGGACCATCTATTTATTAAAGGGTGTATCTTCTCATCAGATGACTGATATTTAACTTTCCATCAGTCACATTTTACAACCATCCGATGTTCATCGAATGGCTCCCTATGATGACTGAATGGATTCAATATATCAGTTACATTTTATACTATCACATAGATGACTGATGAAATTCAATCTATCAGTCACATATCAAAATTACATAACACAATACAAAAAATTACATTACAACAACATTAATAACTTTTGTATATATACAATACTAGCAGCGTCAGTATTACTCAGTTCTTGATTTGCAGGCTAGGGCGCCACGCGCGAGAGCCGAGACGTCATACATGGCGAAACATATATATATATATATATATACACACACAACAGATTATCAGAACAGAATCATGGACGGAAGGGTCTCGATCGATCGGCTACCTTCGACATCTCGTCTCTTCCCGGACCGCTGCTGCCGATTTACGTGCTAGCTGCGAACGATGAGCAGCTGGGGAAGGAAACAAAGCAATCGACCTGATGGTGTGGCTCACTGATGGGCGATCGATGCTTTGTATACTCCCGGTGCAACGACGACGACGAACACAAAACCTCTTCAGCTTGTGAACGATCGAAAGGCTATATTATGCGTAGACACGTAGCTACGCTCGCGGTCGCGGCTAGCTCCCCTTTATATACACACGCGACGTCTAAAAGCAAAAATAATAATAGAATCTACTATGGATTTTATAATGTTGTCATGTCATACAGAAACTATACAAATATTATTCATATAATAGGATGGGCTTTAAAGTTAGGCTCTTAGATTGTCATTTTATCATTTTATCTTCTCCTCCTTTTGTCTTGGCATTTGTAGTAGAAACTGGTCTTTGCATGAGAGCTCACTCACTTAGTTTTTAGATGTTTCTATCCTCCACGTAGACGAAAGTGTCATGTAAACAAGCTTAGAGCCCGTTACTATATTTACTATAATATCTTAGTATAACAGTACCGCACAAGGCTACGTAGAGATAACCCCTAGTCCCTAGACTGAGAGACAGCCATACGTGGCAGCTAATGAAGTTTTCAAAGTAAACTATTACGACAACGAACCGCTCTCCAACTGATAGGCACAGCTAATAATTAATTACGACGTGAGAGGAGTGATTAATGTCGTCCGGGCCCAGCCAGTGATGTGTGTATGTGTGCCTGGACAGAGTTGTGCGCTGCCGTTCCTTCGAGAGGGCACACGGCCAGTACCAAGGAGACCGCGGTCTCTTCAAAGTCCCAAGTCGCTGCACTACGAGCCAACGACATTAATTTGCATGATGAATCATCACTGACGACAAGTTATTCAGCAAACACAAAGTTTAACAAAAGAAAGTACAATAGTAAGTGATGGCCGCCGTATAGATTTGATGAACGGCGCGGCTAGCTGCCTAGCTAGATCATTGTCATGTATTTTTACAGTAGTATCAGACTTGTTCTTTTTTTCTCTCTCTCTATATATATTACGCATTTCTTTATTATATTATTGTTTGGGAACTTGGCCCATGTATTTATGAAGAATCATTTTCAGTTAGGCAATGTAACATGTTGCCAAAATGTTGAGCTTCAGCAACAGTTTTTAGTAGGTTTTATGATTTTTTGTTAAGTAACCCTGTTTAGCTCTATGTATGTATTCCTATCGCTATGTAGTCTATAGACTTCATCCGCAATAAAGGTGGCTAATAAAGACCTTAATAAAGCTAGCAAAGTGCCTTGGGCGTACTGAGTACGTGGATGGCCGTGGTTTCAACCTGTATAAATCGGTCGTCTCTCCTTGCCGACGACGAGCTAGCCTCCGATCCCCTCAATTAATGCACCGGCCCGGATTCGTTCAAAGTTCAAATAAAGAATTGCGTACGTGAAGGGGTCTCCGTCTCGTCTTAAATGGAGTACATATCATGCATGCGTGCGTGTGTGTGTGGACACGGATACAAGTAGGAGTATATCGGAGGCGTGCTTTGTTGATCATTCTCTCCGCGCGCTCCGGCCGCAGGACGAGTCGATCGACGCATGCGCCCTTTACCACCCATATGCATAGTACCGTGATGTTGTGCGCCTTGGTGCGTTCCCGTACGATGCATCATCACCTTTGTGGTGGGATTTTTTTTTTCTCTTTAATCGGATGAATGAGGTGATTTTTTTTAATTTAAGTATTGATAGTTGCAAAATATAATTTTTAATATTACGCATACTATTTTTTTGATATTAAGATTTTTTGATATTAAGGATAGATATTTTCGAAGTTGCAGAAACCGTCCGACGGCGCACGCCCAAATCGTAAGTCCGGGCGCTGCTATCAATCAAACTACTGCAACAACGTACACACCCTGCCAGGATTCGTCAGCCATGAGCCATGCATATGTCCGCATAATTTTTCTCTAGGGCAGTTTTATCAATTCATTTTTATTCTACTCCTACCCTGCTTAATTCGAACTTTCATCGGATTCCCTCTCCTGGGTCCATCGTAGCAATACTATAGATGCATGCATATTAGGGGTGGTAATGAGTCATTATCGAAATATTTCTTCACAATCTAAATGAGATTTGGTGATTTTTAGCTCAAAAAATAAATAGAAATATGACTTAGTCTTTTTTTAGCCCGATTGCTAATTTTTTTTATACCAAAATAGGGCCTTTTACCACCCATATGCATAGTACTATGATGATGTGTGCCTTGCTGCGTACAGGCACGATGTATCATCACCTAGCATTCTGTTTCCGTCTCTTTCAAATTTCGACGGACTTCGACGTTTCTTGGACTCGCCGGTATGCAATCGCCCGTCCTGACATCACCTCTGAATTCGTCGCCGCCATCAAACATGACGAAATTTGACGTTTCTTCGAACTGGGTCACCCACTAGTCCGCACAAAACGTCGAATGGTTCAGACTTCGCGTAATTATTAGAGCTATATACCCCACGGGTCAAGCAAGATGTCACTGTAATTAAACAGGGGGCGGGCCTAGGATACAGCTGTTGGACAGGAGCCGGTACCAAACAACCAGGTTCTTAATTACCAACACGAATAAATTCAGACGGTGAGGGTTTTTCCTTCTTTTTTGCAAAATTATTGGTCTCCATAATTTAGAATATGTTTTATCAATAGACCCCGCCAAAAAAAATATTTACCTTCGCTTGGTAGACGTGGGCGCAAACTATGAAACTGACAAGAAACATATAGATTTTTGTTAAGTAGCAACCCACAAGGCAATGAAATCAGTCACATTAGGCATTGCTTTGACATTTATAAAATATTTTTGTCAACTTGTATTGACCGATTTTTGTTGTGCATTGTAACCCGCATGAATTGTGAAACATAATTGTTAGAAATTTATTTATAAATTTAAGATCCACAATCAATTAAAATTAGTGCTATTTAGTATCTCGTATGTGTTCATACTTCAATAGAAATCAAAATACATAATTTTTACTTTATCTACATAATAGGCTCCAGTTAATATTTATATTTTATAATGGTATAGTGGATAATCTATATGCAAATTTAGAAGTTTGTAATAAATCATATTTAACAATGACACAATATATAATTTATATGTAAATTTAGAGCTTACTTTAATTCATGTTTCGTAATAACTTGATGATAATTTATGTGCAAAATTATGGAGTACTTTAATTTATCTTTCATTATAGCATGATGAGTAATTTATATGCAAATTCGGCTGTGGGGGTGGCTCTCCGGTAGGAGCAAGCTTTGGTTGCACATCATTGACCGGGTCAAAGAAGAGTATGAAAGAGGGGAGAGGGGAGGGAATGAGAGTGGACAACAAAGAAGAGAGGTAGGGATGATGGCACGTAGGCTTCATATATCGGATTCCTAGTTGGCCCGCCACTGCCACTCATGAGTAGCAGAATTGCAACTTTGGATCACGACAGGATACTTAAAAAGGGGTTAGGGGTTAAGACATAGAGCTGCGGTTCCATAACTAGAGGACCAAGATTAGAACATTAAAATTGTCCGAAGAGCCCCCATGTAATTTACTCGATTTTTATTAAAAGAAATTGATGGTCCACACAAAAACACAATGCCGTGCTACATCCACTCGATTTTGTACATACATCCGAGGCTCGCGGAGCGCCTCCATGTCGTAAAAGAGCTAGAAATTTTCCGACCGAATGGACAGTGCCAAAACTGTTTGTTTCATTATATTTTTCCCCCTTACACAGGACAGTATCAAAATAGGTACGGTACACGGAAACTGCTTGTCACCGGCACCACCACGGCTGCTGCTGGTGGTAGTAGTAGTACCCGGGGTACCAGTACGGCGGCGGGTCCACGACCTTGGGCTCCTCGGGCTTCTTCTTCTCCTCCGGCTTCTTGTCCTTGACCTCCTCGACCTTGACGATGTCGGCGTGGCCGAGCTTCTTGCGCAGGCACCTGACGAGGCAGACGGTGTCGACGTCCACGCCCACCACCTCCAGCTGGTCCTTGCCGTCGCCGGTGACCCCCATCGAGCTCACCCCTGCACACATCGTACACAGTAACCGCCGTCCGTCAGCGCAACGCGAGGGCCGGGCCGGGAGGGCAGTCGCAGAAAGGGAAAGGAAGGAGTGGTCGGCGTACCGTCGGCTTTGGCGACGAGCTCCATGGCCTTGGACCGCGTCTTCTCCGACGACATGCTCACCTTGATCACGATCTTTTGCTGCGAATCGATCGACAGGGAGGAGGAGCAGAGCGATCAGCACCACGCGGAGCAGAGGGAGGAGACGGCAGAACACGTACGTACAAACACAAGGAGCAGGGAGTTTTACCTTCATCGCGTGCTGCTGCTGCTGCTAGTACGAGGCGGAACGGAAGAGGAGGATGATTGGATCTGGATCTCTGTTTTCTGCAGGTGGCGGGAGCCGCGGGAGTGGACAGGCAGGCAGGCAGGAGCGGGTGAAGAGGCGGCCTGTGACGTCTGAATCTGATGTGAAGGATGGGGGCACGCAGCCATGGCCGGAGCTCTTATGTACAGGGGCAGAGACGAGTAGTGGTGAGTGGCGATGGAGACCAAGCAGGACAAGGGGCGAGTGCGTAAGAACATTCGTAGCAGGTACAGGTTGACGCGTTCTCAACAACTCAGAGGCTCGCCAGAGTTCAGACGCCAGTCGTCAGAAGCCAAATCGGTCTCTCCAACTCGAGCCTATCAGAGTTAACCAAAGGAAAAAAAAAGACTCGAGCTATCAGAGAATCTGTCGTTAATTAATCATAGAGATGACCGACGAGCCGACGACTTGACTTGACTTGCTGCAGTGCAGTGCAGCCGCGTGCAGGGGCCGCTCCGGCGCCAGCCGCTGTTTTTTTTGCGCGCTTCGCCGAAGCTGCTAGTGTTGAGGCGGTGCAATCCCGTTGCCGCGTGGGACGGGACGGCGAGTCTGTCTGAAGTCTGAAAACTGTGCTTGGTCTCGGTCTCGGTACACCTGAAAGTGATGCTAAACAAGGAGCTCAAGCCGTGCTCTAAAAGCCTGCCTGCGTTGCTGGATGGACACATTTATTAGTACAGTTGTTACGTTAATACACGGCAAATAATTTAGACCCGGGAGCACGTAGCGATAAGCTATATGTTTGGTTCCGTACGATCTCCCCGCGTTCTAGTACCTTGTGCTGTGGTACTATGTAGTGTACCTGCACTGCCACTGCCAGTCTGTTCCTTCCGCTGACTGAAGAAAACCGCCACTCCACTCGTCAGCGATCAGCACGGGTTTTTTTTTTTCGCATCGGACAAGGCGGCCTGGACCTTTCCTGGACTCCCGACACAGTCGCCGGTCATCGCCTGACGAACTCGGTCAGGGCTTTGCGAGCGCTGAATGTTTCTTCAGAGTAACCCAAGCGGCACGGCTCATCTTCTCATGTACTTGCCACTGCAGAGGGCCAAGTGGCCAGCAAGGTGGCGTTCGATAGGGATCTCCTCTTCTCAGAAACGATACGGATGTTGTCAACAACAAGAATTCACGGAAATAAAGTTCTGCCTTGCCGTTCATACAACTTCAATCAAGTTTTCAGAACGAGTTGACAGAGGACGGGAGAAAAATTTAGATATCCACTGCGAAACAAATGCCTTCCAAGTCCTAAGTGAATGGCTCTTTAAATTTCGTAGACCATCCTAGTGAATGGCTCCTAATAGTCTAACAAGGCTTACTGTCAGGAGCTGTTGCCTTTTGTTAGACAGCGTATCCCCACCAGAATTTAGGTTGTTTTAACAAATCCAAACAAAGAAAAATGTTCTCGCCCATAGAATTCATGAGGAGGGGGTTGCAGCGCACCGACGATGGGAGAGATGGTATGGTGCAAAGCCTGCAAGCTTCTAGAGTTAGTGTTAGTGAGCTATTTTGCATCATATATTCATATGGATGCCTTATGGAAGCCTGCAAGCCTTCAACTTGTTCCTTCGGGTGGTTTGGTCATAATAGTTTTGGTTTCATACTTTCATGCCTCGTTCAAAGGAGGTCTAAAACCGGATATTTTCCATTATCTAAGATAACTATCTAGTTTGCCCCTTGGCTACATCATCCTGACACAATTGAGTTATTACACACGCACGCACGCACAATTGAGCCTATTATGCACTAATAAAACAAAAGGCAGAAACCATTTACATTGCATCACCCGTCAAAAACTCAAAATAGGCAATCCCTACTGGAACTGATAATAACATGTACTAAACGGTTTCATCTCCGTAGCTTCATCCAAAGAATGGCAGGCAACTTGGCAGCACAGGCAATTTCTGATCTTAACCACGCTTACCCAGATCACCAATCTTGCTTCTTGTCTCTTCCATTCATCAAAGAGATGCCAATGTACTATAATTCTATCCTATGGCCTACGTCACCTAACGCTCACCAGAAGTCTCCACAGGAACAAGAGCCCCCACTGAAATGATGGAACCTGTTGGCGTCTCGGACCACGATCTCTCTCTCAAACAGCTTGGACACCAGCTTGGTGAACTCGTGGCAGTCACCGCACACCCTGAGGTTCTTGGCTATTCTTAGGGGTGTGCCTGGGCGAGTGCTGATCAAGCCGAATGCTATCGCAAGCCTCTCGCTGTGCTTATGCAGCATATCTATCTTCTCTTCTTCGCTCACGTCATGAAGAACAAACCTCGTGTCCTCTGCGTACCCACCTTCTTTCCTCAGCTTTTCTGTTATCTCGGCAAGCTTGAGATGGATTGCCACTTGAGTGTCTATGAGAATTATCTCTTGCAGTGAAAGTGTGGACATTGTTCCCTATCTCAATCCAGCTGCAAGCCGGATCTTTTCTCAACCCCTCTCTCCGCCATCCTGGTTCTGACTTCCGTGACATTGTTCCACTTGCCCATCTCAGCAAAAACATTTGATACAAGAATATAGTTGCCTGGGTTGTCAGGCTCCAGCTCAAGAAGCTTGTTGGCTGCAACCACAGCAAGGTCATGGTTCTTGTGGATACGACAGGCACCAAGCAGTGCACACCACACAACAGATCCTGGGTCCATAGGCATAGACTTGATGAACTCGTAAGCCTCCTCTGTCTTGCCTGAGCGTCCAAGAATATCGACCATACATGCATAGTGCTCCTGCCATGGTTTTAACCTGCACAGTGTGACCTGGTGGTCCGGTCCCTGAGCTTTTGCTCACCCTGGTCAGGGCCTTCACACACACGGCAAGGAAACTGCAAATATCTATTCCACAAATATAATATGGATATCCCAAATATCTTTTACTCTTCTATTGCTGGTGCCTCTAATTTCTTTAAAGGGGGTTATGTACTTATGTGGGCAGCAAAAGCAGCCAAAATGGGGTTTAGATGGAACGTAGGCAATGGTAGGCCTATTAAGTTTTGCGAAGATAACTTGCTGGGTCCTTCCGTCCTTGCTATTCAATATTGGCAGTTATACAGAACAGTCAATGAGCAAACCGGTACTATAGAGGATTAAATTCTGTGGTGTTCCTTAATTAATGTTTACTCTTGGCTTTTGCATCAGTGGCATGAGGCAGTGACATCAAGTTGATTCGGTTGTTAACTCTAATACATTTAGTCTTCACAATCTTTGTACAGAATTGTTGATTTGAGGGGTTATTCTGGTTCATGTTCCTGCTGTTTCGTCGCCAAATATTCCTCCCAGAGACCATTTTTTCTTGCTGTTTCTTTCTCGTCTTTTCAGTTCTGAAAAAGCGAATTGGTCAGCTTCTTGTATTTGTGTGTGTGTTGGGGGGGGGGGGGGTGGGGTTAGCTAACAGATGTGCGAGCCCCTTGATCGAAGTGTGGGGTGATCTTTGACCAGGGTTTTCAGTCTGTTTGCAGAGGCTCTCGGTGTGTGACAAGAAGTTCTTAGTGATTAACACGTGCACTTCGGCATCCTTATGGAGTATATGGAAACTAAGGAATGTTCATTGCTTTCAGGGAGGAAGGTGAGAGGATGGAAAGTTGCTGTTATGGAGGATCTACTCAAGTACGCTGGAGTCTTGGTGAGGAGATCATGGCAAATCTTTGTATGAGGAGATTATGGCGTATGTAGAGATCTCTGAAGGACAGTTGGCTGTTGGTTTTAGTGTTACTCTGGTTTCGGTTTCTTGAGTTTTGGCTTGAGTCCGATGGAGTTTTATTGTTCGGTTGGCTACTTATGGTGGGCTGTTGCTGCAATTTCTACTCAGTGAACTGAGACTGCATGGTTCGCTGTTTGAGTGCAGCATTAATTAGTTACAGCACAACAAAGAAAAGCCAAACGAACATGCCTCGCTGGTCTTTTGTGCCTCGATGTTCTTTTTTTTTTTCAGGAGCACAGCACCGGCGCTGTCAACTGCTTAATTCTAAAAATACATGCAGACTGTGGAAAAATCGATTAAACTCTAAAACAGATCCATTTATAGTCTATCCGCAATGGTCTTATCTATATTTCATCCTCTACAAGAGTGTTGGCAGGTTCCGATTTCACTCTCCAAATTATCATCTCCCACAACGTGTCCTTTACATTCAGAAACGTTAGCGCCGGGGGGACGTCCCGCGCCGGCCTGTGCGGCCTCCCGAGTCCCGAATATACATGCGGTCTGTTGTCCAAGGGAAAAAGCGGTAGGCTGTTGTTTTCTCACAAAAGCTACTGCAGTTGCCTTATTTTATTTCTCTTTTCTCTTCCACGTAGGAGAGTAACAGATACACAGATATTTCATGTACCAAATATGTTTGTTTTACGTGGTTCCTTAAAACAACATTATGTTTTACGTGGTTTCCTAAATATCTTTTTTTTTAAATTTTCGTTTACACCATTATGTTTCTTACGATAAGAGCTGCAAAACAAAATTTGAGTCATACGTTTTAAATAATTTCGGATAGGACAATTTTTAGTGTATGTGTGGTTGCTATTTCTTTACTACTTGTGTAGCAAGTTATTTGTAAAATCTACTAACAACTACGTAAATTGTCAAAAAAAAAATCTTTATATTGTCTATAACTTGCTACTTTGAGTCCTTACGTAATAAATTGATGAGAGGTAACAAATAAATATTCAATAATCCATTCATAACTTGCTAACTAAGGTATAACTTACTACATGATGTCTGCACATGTTTGGTACATTGTTTGTGCATAATTTGTTACATTCATTTTTATGTAGGGACAAATTATGTAGATGTTTTGTAGTAAGTTGGTAATACAATTTCTGCATAAGTTGATTTATTGTATCAACAAGCAATATTTTTCTTTATATAAATTTTATTAATAAGTTGTCTCTTAGTGTTGCACATAAATTTAATACACAAACTACTATACAGATAATATATAAGTTACATTTATTCATACAATAGAACTTGATGTATATTGTTGAGGTTTCAACATTCGGGGGTCTTTCGGCTTGGAGCCTCAAATGGTTCTAATCGGGGCTAGGTGATCACACCAACGAGATCACGCGAGTCCTACGAGGGTCGCCTGAATCGAAGAAGCCAAGCGATTTATAGAGGTTCAGGCCATCGGAGCGTAAGACCCTACGTTCTGTTTGGTGTCTGTGTTGCTAGTAGTATTTTTTGTCAGAGCCGGTATACAATGGAGCTGGGAAGCAGCTTATAGTGACTTAACTTATCTGAGCGTGTATGGAAAAATTAAAGTGAGTTGCCTAGCAGCGTGAGAGTGGACTGGGGAGGCTTGTCAGAGGAGCTGAGTAGTCTGCCTAAGCCTGTATGGTGTGTGTCTCCTAGTGCGCGGTGGTACGCTCCCTTTTATAACACAAGAGAGCAATCCCCGTTATAAATTTGTGCGTACAAATAATTTATGATGTATGGTTCTGAGTTGACGAAGGTACAAAGTAAGTGAAGTTAGAGGTGAAGTGCTGCTTCTGTCCCGTTCCAGCATACTGCATGTAGAGAGCATGTTGCTTTATGTAGTACTCTGTAGCCACGCAGTAGTTCGTGCATAACTCTTTTTACCACCAACTCAAGTTAAGATGTGTTATTTTGTCACACTGTAGCATGCGTGTCATGCATGAGAAGTCAGCCCCAGCAAGGCTACAAGTAGCCCGCGGAGGCCCACGAGCCTCGGGGGGCAACAACACGCATGCTGGGCTGGCCTCTCGGAGCTCCGGGGTTGGAAACAGTGGAGATGTGATGGTTGTTCAGGGTAAGACCAATACTAGCAGCTAGTGTATATTTCCATCTATACACTATTCTAACCATCTTTCTCTCTGTAAACAGTATCGCTACCGTATCATTTTATACTATATTGGGTGTGATCGGCAGTGCTAGCTGTGGCTGTGCTGAAGCTATGGCTGTACAGCCAAGCCAAACAGCCATAGCTAGCTACAGGACTCAGACAGCCAGTAAAAAGCCACAGTCAGCCGATCACCCATGCAACTTGATCTGCCTCTTTTTAAAAATGGCGGTACTCAGCACTCAATTTAAAAAAAGGAGGAAAGCTAGCCATTCGTAGACCAAACAAATGACAGGAAGATCGTTTAGTTATTACATACAACAAAAGATCTCAACAGCAATTATAACTTACAAATACATTACAATGTTTCTCACATCTATTTTGATGCATATAATAGTACTTGGCATTTATATTCTGGAAGCTGCCCAAAAAAGACCTGAAAGTTGGAGTTGCAGATCAACCAAAGCAAAAATAACGTCTTGAAAACATGCCCCTGCACGT
The DNA here is from genome assembly GCA_030272315.1 of Paspalum vaginatum. Taxonomy (NCBI): domain Eukaryota; kingdom Viridiplantae; phylum Streptophyta; class Magnoliopsida; order Poales; family Poaceae; genus Paspalum; species Paspalum vaginatum. Next base: position 12,706,719 of record CM059017.1, on the reverse strand, counting down.
AATGACAAACTTTAGGAGTACAACATGCCGATCTTGTCTCTAAAAAATTCAGCATAAATACATCGAAACATTAAGTTAGCCCAACAACAGTTAATGGTTCTTATTTCACAAAGATATGGCTGGTTCCATGCTGGTTGTGCTCTAGTAGCATTGTATCTACTATATTAGTGTGCATTTCCTACGCAGCATAATTTCATAGGATAAATTTAGATGAGCAAAAATTAAGCACATGAACTGTACCTAGTCATACCAAACCATATAGTCCAGCCGCAATCCAATCACCGATGGTTCCAATATCATCATTACTGGTAGCAGCTAACCATTTTCTTCACCCGTGCTATGCAGGTACATCTTACCATACATGGCATCCATTTCCATCCCAGCTTCATTGTAGTCTAGTCCAAAATTGTGCAGCGCGAAGCATGCCATGATGATCTTCGATTGCTTCTCCGTAGGATATAATGGTACCCCTCGCAGAATCTGCCACTTGTTCTTTAGCACCCCAAATGAGCGTTCAACAACATTCCGTAAACTTGAATGGTGGTAGTTAAAGATCTCGTTCAAATTTTCAAGACCTTTGGCATCAAACTCCTTCAAGTGGTACCTTGCCTTGCGATAGGGGGCCATATAACCCTCACGCAACGAATAACCTGAATCCATTAGATAGTATTTACCTACATTTAAAAAAACCACAAAGAGTTATTAAGAACAAGCAACCTAAGTATGAGTTGCATAATTTCCTACATGTGCAATAATCACCTGGGGGTGGATGAGGGAAATGTTCTGCACTGTTCATCGCCTCCCTAAAAACAGCCATGTCATGGGCAGCTCCTTTCTTTCCCGTAGCAACAAATGTGAACCGCATGTCCATATCACAAATAGCCAAGACATTCTGGCTAGTGAACCCTTTTCTATTGATGAAATCATCATGTACATTCTCAAGGACTGACACAAGAATATGGGTTCCATCTATGGTTCCTATGCAACCATCAAAATATGGTGAGAACTTATGGAGCCTAGGATGCACAAATCTGAAGGTACCGTCCCTTGGCCTAATAACTACTTTTGCAAATGAGATCATGGCATCTAACACCTCACCAAACTTCCTGCTAACAGTGTCTTGTGATCGGCCAAATCGAGTACAAATCTGTCTTTGGCATTGTCTTGTGCCACATGCCCATAGGAACATGGCTAAGGCCTCAATCGAATCACATTGCCTTGCTTGGTCAAGCCTTTCTTGTGGAAGTTGTGCTTTTCCTTCTCAGCAATGCAGAGATCTAGGAAATTTTTTTGGTACTGTCATCCCATTCTGCGCGGCCTCCTGCCATCTGTTTAATTTCCACATTATATGTCTTTCTAAGTAGGAGGTATTTCGGACACAAACACAACAGGAATAGCAAGATGACGCCTACAAAGCAAGTAATAATAATACAGTGAAGGAACATAAATGAAGCAAAGCTTACCCTAACTCAGGTTATATGACACTAGCACATGATAATTTAACCTGATAGCAACCAGCCTCTATAGGGAGAAACTTTGCACAGGCTCATCACATCCATAAAGGAAAAATTTTGGTCAGAAAATTATAGTTCATGAGCTACCAAAAACCACATGCTACTGCAAATTCTTTCATCAGCAGGCATTGACGTTCAGTAACCACCGTACAGAAACAAAATGTGCTATTTTTTTCACATGGATTAGTTCGATTTCTGCAGAGGAGGAGAGTCATGATGGCTACTGTTTATATTTGGCTACCCCTAAACCAGATCTGGCGGAGTGGCGGCAACAATCTCAATCTGCACAACCAGAGGTGTGTTGATATACTTCTTCATACGTATGAATCATGGAGCAGAACAAGGAAGAAAGGAGAGTGATGTAACTAACCTTGCTCCGACGGCAGGGGTTTCGGCACTCCTGTGCGGTGATGGGGAGGCAGGGGTTTCAGCAAGTTACAGCGCGATGGAGTTCGACACCGGGGTGAGATGCAGAGATCCGGAGCGGGGATGCGGTCTTCGGCGCCGGCTCCCGGAGCTTCGTCGAGGTCGGTGCCGCCGAGGCGCCGCGTCGCTTCGTATGTCGCGGGATGGGCAAGTGCCGACTGCCGAGTGGAGGCGAAGGGACACGTTTGCTCTCTGGTCCAGGACGATATAAACAGCCAATCGGCTGGGCTATGCAGCCGCAGTCGTCTGGGCTGGAGCCGATCGGCTGGGCTTAACGCACAGCCCAATAAGCAGCAGTCAGCACAACCGATCGGACCCATTAACTTTTTACTTGACTGCTGGAGTTAGTCTAATGATGCCTACCATCCTTCCTTGTGGTGTGCGCCTGCCAATGGCCGCCCTAGCTCCCGCCTGAAGCGTCCTATGCAGAGTCAAAAAGGAATACAGTGAAGTGCCATACTTCGAATGATGGTAGTAGGTGTTGCAAAAGACAGGACGGGCTCGTTTAGCCAGCCGGTACAACTACTGTTGAGTGTATGCAGGAGCAAGAGCCATGCACGAGCTGTACTTGCTGGGTGCAGAACAGGATGCATCATGGACACTCCCTGCGAGGCTGAGTACAACAGCTAATACTGTCATTTTTATAAATAATATCACTACAGTATCATTTTATATTATACCCGATTATATAACTGAACTGCTGCACTCAGGCTAACAATGCAGGAGCCCTTCGTGCAGGCCAGCCAACCGGTCACGGACTGCAGTGCGACAGGACAAGGCAAGGATGGACTGTAGGGCGATAGTACGAGGCAAGGCAAGTGGCAGTGGATGATGTGCGCTCGCAGCTCATGAAATGCGAGACGTGTTACGCTGTGTTAAAGGCCTGGTTTGACTCTAGTAGGAGCTGACATGTGAGCCCTAGTGAGAGCCTAGTCTTGGTGGTTCAAAGTGCAACCGGAGGCTCGGGGCTTGATCTGCGGCTCCCAAGCTGCAGACCTCGGGGTTCTGGTTCGGCCACGCGAACCGCCAGTCGCAATGATACGAGGGCCTTCGGGAGTTTTTGGGCCACATACTGCTGTTATCGTTATAATTTCGACAATTAGCATCAATTTAGTATATTTGTTCATTTTTAGCTAAATATGGTGGTTTTATGCCTAAGGCTCAAGGAAAGATGGAGTCACAGGCCCAACTCGTGTGGAAGACTGATTTATTCGCGAAACTGGTTCAGACCGTAAGAATAGGCTGCGCTAAAACGGGCGCTCAGGCCACGTATGAACTCCGTTTTGGACGTTCTACATATGGATGGAAAGCTAAGGAGATAAACTTTCCAACACAATCAGAATCACTTCCAAATACGCTCGGAGTCAATGGGAATTTCTAAAGCAATGGGACGATCAGAATCTGCCAGGATTGATACAGCATGTTTCGGCTGATATTTGGAAGTCTCGTGAAAATCTGGACCGATAGAGGGAAGAGTCCAGGACACGTTACCAAGTCGTAGAGTCCTAGTTAAGTTATAATCTATTAGTCCGAAAGAGAGGGAGGGCGCATGTGGCCGCAGTGTGGGCCGGGAGAGGAGGGGAGGAGGAGATGTTGGGCTGCAACCCAAGGGAGAGGGAGGAGAGTTTAGATTTTCCTGGTTTTGAATTTTGAGATTTGAATTTGAATATTTGGAAGAAGGGATTTGAGGGGGAGATTTGTCGGAGAAACTTTGTGGAGATTTTGAGGAATATTTGGAGAGAAAAAATAGTTTAGAATATTTGGAGACTTATAGGAATTTTGTTGAGCTCGTAACTATACACTCAAGCAAACAAGATTTCGAAAAATCGGATTTTGAATTTGAAGAGAGATTTAGAGAGAAATTCTTAGGGTCAATTTTTTTGGGTGTGACAGAAAATTTGTTAAACAAAACCATGTGATACCTCCCGAAGTAGAAAACTTCCACTTTGACCTCACTGAAGTAGAAAAGTTGCAAGAAGCGTTCAGTGTTTGCCGTGTTTGCCAAAAGCAAAGAAGCGGCATTAGTGTGGGAGAAGCGTTGCAAAATACTACCTCTATTTTTTTCTTTTTTTTATAGGACGTTGATCAGCTCAAATTTACACATGTTGGCGTCAAAAATATAAAAAAAAGATGGAGTACTCTGCATGGAGTAAGTAACATGCAAAATTGGTTACCGGATTACCGTAGGCTTCTTGTTTATTTATTACTAGAAAAATATTCATGCAACGCGTATAATTCTCAATGTACGGCATAGCCGCGCCGCCGCCGCCATCTCCATCCTGTCTCTGGAACCCTAGCGCATAGCCGCGCCACCGCCGCCATCTCCATCCTGATCCTCCACCCACTTTCCCTTCCATCCTAGCGCCTCGCCGCGCCGTCGCCGCTGCCATCCCAATCCTTATCCTCCTCCTACTTTCCCCTTCGCATCCCTTGCAATCTTCGGCGGCGGGATGGGCGAGTGGTTCCTCCTCAACGCTCATGCGTACCCCGGCAGCGCGAAGGACCAGAACTCTACCAGCGCCAGGGCAAAGACCAGGAGCCAGCAAACCATCGAGGTATCCTTTCACCCCTCGCGCCCGCCCCTTCCCTCCAAGCTCTTCGTCCACTGCCCCGATCTTGACGAGGAGGAGGTTGCCTTCACCGTCCTTCCCCACATCGTCTGCGTGTCCGAAGGCCTCATCCTCCTCTGCATCCCAACTCCCCTGGGGCCTGAACGACCCACAACTTACATGTCGTCGGTGGACAGCAGCGACTACTTCATGTACCGCAGCGACACCAACAACTCGTCTCTTACGCGGCTCCCGGAACCGTATCAATTCTTCACCGACGACGACATCGGCATCCTACGCCGCGGCTCTGACCACTACACCGTTGCTACCTTGATGTCCACACCCACGCCCTTGATTTCCACATCCATGCCGCATGTGTACGACCTCCACCGGTTCCATTCTGAGGACGGTAAGTGGGTGCACAGCAAGGCTAAACTGGTGGAGCCGCACAACGGTTTCCCGGTGAAGATCCCCCCGAATTTTAGTCGCCTCCTTTGGCACGATACGACCACTGTCCTCTCCATTGGAGGCGAAGGTGACACAATGGGCTGGGTTGACTTGTGGCGCGGCATTCTGCTTTGCGACCTGCGCCGTGATGACCCCATGCCCACTCTCCGTGCCATGCCTCTTCCCCCGCCGTTTGAGCTCTTGACCCGGAATGGCGGGCGTGGGGTTGAACTAGGCTGCCCAAAGTCTGTCCGCAGTGTTGCCTTCATCAAGACACCAGACAACACAGGCTGCCTCAAGCTTGTTGAATTGGATAGCACAAATATATCACTCCCAGATGATGTCACTAATGAAGAAGGGTTACCTTACGTTGTAATGCCCAACTGGACCATCGTGACTTGGAGCAACACCAAGATGACAGGTTCTTGGAAGGATTGGCGCAGGGATCAGAGGGTCCAATCTTCTAACATCAAAATCGACAGCCAGCTCAGCTGTAGGTTGATGCAAAACCTACCGCCGCCTAATGGTGCTGGTGCAGCAGGTCGAGGTTTGCGAAACCTCTTCTTGTCCGACCCAACTAGTGGCATTGTTGAAGATGTTGTCTATGTGATGGTTAGGTCCGGCTTCCTTCACTCCAATGCATGTGCTGTTGTTGTTGACATGAGGAGTAAGAAGCTGCTGGACATGGTTGCTTTCGACACTAGAAGGCAAAATGGTGCACATGCAATGTATTGCCCTTTTACCATCTTTGAGCATAGCAGTCCAGAGTCGACTTCTGCGGGAAGGTATGTATAATCGCATCTCCATAGCATACTGGGCATTAATTGATCCCATTCTAGTTATTAAGCCTAATTAACACTTTAAGCTAATCACATAACTTGCATTCAAGCTAATTGCAACGATTTAATTTGTCAGCCCATAGCAGTTCTTGGTTATAATGACTAGCACATTGTTAGGATTTGTTTCATTTGCTTAGCTGTTTGTTCTCCTTTATAATTAGTAAGCAGTGTAGGTATGGCTATGGCTAGGGATTGGGCACTTCTCTTTTTGTTGGTTGTAAAAATAGGTTTTGGAGTTTGTAGAAGCATGAGTTGAGGCTTACTAGCCAATTTGATGGTACCACCATTAGCATATAACCATTGCTGCTCCCTCCATGTTGCTGCAGGGGTGCACATGAAGTTTGAATGCGGTACTTGATTAAATAATAACACATGAAGTTTGAATGCGGTACTTGATTAAATAATGGAGTATCTGCCAAGCTAACTAGCTTCAGTTAGTGCCTTGGCAGTTGTCTGTCTAGTCAAAGTAAGCAAGCATGAAGGCGATACCTAGTGACTTCAGGATTGTATGATATGTGTGGAGTCCACTTGCAGGCCAGAGTTGCTTTATCGATGTATTTGTAGTGGTGTGGTCTCATGATCTAACTTGTGAGTTACAAGCCTAATGTGATGTCAGGACAAGCTTTCTATGGTCAATAAATTACTGTCTTTTGGATTGTTTGCTTTAGGCCATTTCAATGCAAGGTTTTATATTTATGATTCTATATAAGATGTCACACAAGCAAGCAAGCAAGAAAAGAGTGGAATCATGGACGAAACTTTAGATTAGTTTAATTTGTTGTGGTTTTATAGACATGCTTCAAACAATCTGTCTTGGTGTATACTTGGTTTGGTCGATATGGAACTCATTTCATCTTTCTTCATTAATTTGCTGCAAAATTATCAAAATCGCAATTGCTGAAGTGGCATTTCATTTAATAAGAATAAAACTCCCATTCAGAATCAGTGAATGACTTTAGGGGGTACAGGTTGTTTTAATGCAGTACCTTGAGCATTGGATCAAGTTGGGCTTCGCACCTGCAGTAATTTTCTGGAAAGTATATCTAAGTTTAATCTGTTTGTGGATTTTCGCACCTGCAGTAATTTTCTGGAAAGTAGTTTAATCTGTTTGTGGATTACAATCTGGTGTTCCAACATTGACGACATCATTGTAAACTAGCAACACAAACGTGTTGTGTTGTGTGATGTATGCAAAAAGTCAAGCAACGATGAATCTACACCCAATTGAACAATTTCTGTAGCTGTACTGCGCACAAATGAACGATCAAACCACTAATATTAGCCATCTGTTAGATGATGCATCTAAACTCTGATGAATCCGAACAATCGGTTGTTGCTAATTGAATCCAAACAGACTGCTGCTATCGCAAACAGGCCCTCAGGCTGGTGTGTTTGGTTAGGTTCAGCAGGTGCGCTTTAGTCTTTTGCCAATCCATAGCTACTCTGATGTTATGTTTCGACACCTTATTTCTCTTTGCCAATCCATAGATACCTAGCTACTATGATGTTATGTTCCGACACCTTATTTCTACTCGTTACACGCAGGTCCCCCTAATCTACCCATTACTTTCACCGTTTCTTTTATTGCCTCTCCCAATAAGACGTCACAACATAGATTTTTTTCCTTTCCTTAAAATGCATCCTTCCATGCCACTGCTGCCTGTGGCAACTATTAAGACTATGTTTGCCACTGGAAGTCCCTAGGACCGTGGGCCGACGTCTAAGAGGAGGTGTGAATTAGAATTCTAAAAACTAAGGATTCTTTAAAGGGATAATTAGATTGAAGCCATTATAACTTCCACCATTTTGAACCATGCCACTGGAACTTCAAATACTCGATCGAGACCATTACAATTCCACCTAGGTTTGAAATACGCCACTTTCTACGTCTTCCACTCGATTGGGCCCCCGTGCAGTGTATACATCTCCGAATTTACAAAAACACCACTCCCTTCTTTAAAAACCGTGGTGTTTCTGGCGTTTTCTAGCGTCTCCGTATACATCTCTAGTGGAATGGAGTGGCGGTTTTGACAAAATTGTTTTTAAAGAAGGGTTAATTAGATTGAAGCCATTCGGAGTGTCTTACAAGACTTACAAGCCCCCCTTACAAGTCTTCGTGCGTGCTAAGCACATATTCTCAAAGAGTTTCGCAGAACTCACTACAACACTTGGTCGCAACCAAGAGCTAAGCACTAACAAGGCCTAAGCATGAGCTCGCAAGCTTTGGCAATGCATAGATATGATCTCTATGCTCTTTTTGATGGATTGGGCTCTCAAAAATGTGTCTCAATACTATAATGTATGCTGGAGTCACCAACCATACCAATAAGGCCAGGCAAAGGGGTATATATAGCCCAAACCTTGAAACTAGCCATTGGGGAGCCATTAGCTCTAAAAATGAAATGCCCGACATCCTTAATGGGAGTCCAACTTGGTCCTTCAGGGCAGAAACTCCCCCAACACCGTCCAGTCCTCTCCACAAGGCCACACCCTAGATAAACCGTGATAACGGTAACCGGGCATTCCACCCTTTAACACATGGCATAGTCGACCGAAGTCGTCTGCCGGGGTCTTTCCCCATGTTTTCGCAAAACACATACCCATCACCAAATTTCCACCAACAAGATTTATATAGATAATTGAGTGAGCGATCCACCTATGCACACTACATCTAAGCGTGGCTCGGGTGGCTATCCTACCATGTTTCCTTAGCAAGCAAAACATGCAGGTTTTATTGTTTATCAGGGCAATGGGTTGTGTATAGAAAACTGGGTAATTTATGCATTAAGTGGGGATTCCAGTGGACTTGCCCTTCGTTGAGTTGGGGTAGCGTATACAACAGCCGAGTGTCGATACTGAGCTCTGAGTAGAACCTCTCGATGGCTCGACCGATCGGAACTTTCGGTAAGGCCTACGTGCACAAACAGAAGAAACAACAAGCAGGGCACAACATGAGCTCAACAAGGGTTTGATTTAACTTGAGAGGAGGATTTGAGAGTGGCTCAGTGGCTCGTACCTGCGGCTCTAGCTCCAGTGAGCTAAGTTGCTCCATGGCTAGGTGCTGCGCCGTGAGGCATTGAGCCGTGGGCTGATCACACCGCGGAACTCGATAGCAGGCGAGGAAGGAGCACCACCGCCGCGGGTATGGATGACCATAGCGAGAGCGGATGCATCGAAAGCGAGGAGGTCGCATGGAGGGTTTTTGTGGCACAATAAGATGGAATGTGAGAGACATGTCACAAAAGAATTGGGACCAGAGGTGAGCATGGGTGCTTGGTCCATCCCACTTATCCCAACAATGGGGCCTAACAGCCATCCACTTGCGTGAAAGAAGGGACGATGACATAATGACGCGGACCATTGAAACCGGTCAGTGCTAGTGGTGCCGGTGTTACACATTCGGTCTAATTAACGTCTGAGTGTAGCTCCATTAAATGGACTGACATGACAGAGGTGAATGACTGTGTGAAGTGCATGGATGTGTAGTGCTCGATTTATGGAGAATTTTGGTGGAAGAATGACAGAAATCGGTGTTCAAAAGGGGTAGATATGGAATTTTGGACGGATGGAGCTATATGTTGGAAAAAGAAACAGAAAAGGAATATTCCTAGAATATTCTAAAATCCGATTATTTGGAAACTGAAGGATAAAGTTGTATTTTTGGATTCTAGAGGAACATATGATATCTCTGGATTGCTCGTGAGCAGAGCTTCATGATGGTATCAATGGTCCACGCCTATGGTGTCAAATGAGACACTGGCTTGTAGGCGGGCCCTGGAAGTGGCAAAGCTCAGATGACCAGCGTGGTTGTGCAGAGCTCAATTTAGATGAATTCTGGAAAAATAATCATGGAATTGGATTCGATATGAAGAATATATTGGCTTTGGAAGTAAATGGATGGGAAAAGGAATGGTACACAACTGATATGCAGCTTCATGTGATTAGCAACTGGCCTAGACATGTTCAGATAATGCATACATGGGCGCTGGTGGGGATCAGGGGCTGGGACCACTTGTTAATCACAGAAGAGGGAGAGGTGAAACATAACAGGTAGAGAGGCACAAGCAGGCCTGGGCAGAGCAGCTGCTTGGCTTCTCGCCTCGGGCCGCCATGCGCAGCAGCAGAGGAGCTCACCGGTGCTTGGCCGTGGGCATACTCCAGCCACCGTTTTCTGATGCGAGGGCATGGGGAGAGAGAGGAGAGCGGCACAGATTCAATCCCCTAGCTCTAGCTGTGAGTGGAGGTGCAGAAGAGGGTCAACCATGGGTGCTCATGTCCACGGTCGAGGAGCTCTATGAGAGCCCAGTACAGGCAGGAGGAGTAGAAATTGAGGCCAAGCGGAGGTGCAGGAGGGTGAGGAGAAGCTCACCACCGGAGCAATCGAGCTATGGTGGCCCGAGCATGGAGAACGTCAGGGTGGCCACAAGCTCACGAGCAGAACAGAGCACGAGCGACAGAGCAGGATGGCTCGATGAGCTCGGCTTAGGGAGGATGAAGAGGGTGATCGCGGTGGAACGCACACAGAGGAGGTGCCACGGTGAGCTTTGCTCGCCGCAGAGCACTCCTGGTGCGGGGGGTGTACATGCATGCTTGGTGTGTGTGTGGGCAGATGAGGTGAGTTGGAGATGGCGCACAGAGGAGCGCTCCGCGGGGAGCTAGCTCGCTGTGGGGGCTCTCCCGTACGGAGGTGTGTGCTCATGCGTGAGTATGGGTGGAGTGCGTGGCGCAAATGAGCCATGGCAGCCCCAGCGCGGAGAGCACCACGGTGACCATGTTCGCAGCGAACAAAGCAATGCAGGAGGGAGAGATGGATGGCGGTGAGCTTACGCCCAGCATGTCCGGCAGTGGCGCGACTCACGGCAGGGGGAGACGGGGCTCACGGGATGTCATTTATAGGTGAGGGATCAGAGGAAGGGAGGAGGGAAAGCGTAAAACAGCAACAACACCGGGAGGAAGAAGCCAAGACGAAGATGATGACCGGCGGTGGGGTCCGCTGCGCAGAGAGAGGGAGGACGCGGTCGGCCATTCGCCCTGGGCCGGGGAAAAGGGAAAGGAGATGGGTCAGAAGAGAGGGAGGGTGTAGGTGGCCACAGTGTGGGTCGGGAGAGGAGGAGGGCAAGAACGGTGGCCGGAGCCGCCCTTCGCTGCGCGCCGGCAAGCAGCCCCCGCTGCATTAGGTCAGAGCCGAGGCAAGCGGCCGAGCAGGGGCAACTCGAGCCTGCCACCATTTGGTTCCCTTCCTATGCCTATGATGTGTGGGCCCAGCCCCATCTCCCACCAGCGCACACACCTGGTCTCACGTTAGAAGGTAACAGCCCAAAAAAATCCAATTCCGTTTCACCATTTCAATTTCTCCTTTATTACCATGATTAATATTTCATCCATCTAAATTCTGATTCCGTTGCTTTTTGTTTCTAAATTCATCAAAAATCAATATCTACCACCCAAATTAACCTCATAATTTTACGAGCTTCCAGGGTCAGTTTACAAGCCGGTGCCACGTTTGACACCAGACCGTTGACACCAGCATAAAGGTTTGATCACGAGCAATCTACCAGTATTTTCTGTTTCTCTAGAATCCAAAAATACGATTTTAATCCTCAGTTTCCAAATATTCGGATTTTGGAATATTCCGGGAATATTCTTTTCTCTTTTCCTTTTCCAAATGTACAAAATTCACGTATCCTCCGTTTCAACTCCTATTTAAGGGATTCCTGCGCCTAAATTCATCTAAAATCAAGCTCTACGCTTTCACCTCCTTCATCCCACAAAAACTGTCCATTCTGCCATCTTCATGAGGCTGCCATCTCGGCGGTTTCATTTTCAACCTGCCCGTCCGCTCCCGTTTCCCTGATGTTTTCGCAATTTCCGCTACCGTAGACGCCAGCGTGGCCAGCCGCTCAAAGCTCAACTTGCTGCATCTCGCACCTTCCCAGAACCACCACCGTGGGTAAGTGCCACCAAATAATCCATAACCACCTCAGATAATCTTTCACCCTCAAATCCTGTTGAGCTCATGCTATGCCTCGATGTGCGCCATAGGCTACGCCGGAGAGTCTGTTCGGTCTACCCTTGCGATGTACTACGGATGGTCAGTGCCCAGTAGGCCCAACAGTTGGTGAATCAACCGCTTCAACAAAGCAAACGGCAAGCTCACTGGAATCCCCACTTGATGTATAAAATTTTCATGTTTTGCAAACACAACTCGTGGCATGTTAATCACATAAAACTTGCATGTTTTGCTTGCGAAGATAACCCAGCAAAATATATAACCACCTAAGCCTATTTTAGATGTAGCGCATAGGTGGGATCACTCATTTAAATATCTATCATAATCTTGACGTTACGTTGGTTTATGGATATAGAATGTGATGGGTATGGAAAAATGGATGTGTGGTGTGGTTTTTGAAATAAAATGGGGAAGAACTCCGGCAACCGACTACGTCGGAATACAGCTACGTGCCGAAACAACCATAAGGACATGGTATGAACGGGTAACTTAGCGACTCGCGGTTACCCCATGTCCCGGGATTCGTGAAGAATACCGGGTAGATGATTACTCGCGGTGTCGAGCATTGTAAAGTGAGAATTGTTCTACCTGAGCTCTCCGTAAGGACCGTTATGATTTTCATCTTGCCTAACTCTTTTAGTACAGCCACTCGCTCTGTATGAGCCTTTGGCTAGGCCCAAGTTGGAGTGGATAGCCTAGTAGCTTCTGTGTTGGCGCACAAGGGGCTTGGGGAAGGATGGGTGTCAACGGAAATACCGCGGGATACTGGAGTGACTCGGATGCCCGAACCCCTAAAGTTCTGCTAAGTGATGAAACAATGGCAACGGCTTAGTTTGGAATTTAGGCAGTTACGACGGTAACGTGCCGCTGAGTCCAACTTGTGGGAATTAGTATAACCTTTGATCTGAGTAAAACATATTCGAATAGTCCGGGTCCACTGGTATGGATGAGTTACGACTTAGTTCTTCAGTTAGCAGTTTTCATAAAATAAAATAGAATTGGTTTGGGACTGGATAAAATTGTTTTTGGTTCAGCAGTGGGTTCTGGATTTATGAAAAATGTGATGGCTGGAAAGCCATGTACCACTTTGGACCGGAAAGTCCAGTGGCAAACCTTTTTTGAAAAACTCAGTTTCCAGATAGATTAAAACTTGACAACTGTCTCAAACCCTGCATACAAATAAATTTCCGCAAAACTATCTTAAGCTCGATATATCCTTGCATATAGTGTTAGTCTTCCCAAAATTCCTTTAGAGTAAGGTAGGCTGCTGAGTACGTATGTACTCACTCTTACTTTGTTGTTGTTTTCCTCAGTACTATGGACATGTATTGGTCCGGGAACGAGTAAGCGGCTTGTTCGGCTGCATGGTTTTGGTACTGTGCAGCAGCTGCACACAGTGCTGGCCAAGGCACAAGTTTGCAGCAGCAGCTGCAGCACTAGCCACTTACAATTGCAGCCGAACGGGGCCAAGGGTTACGACCTGCTTCCCAACTGTGGCGTGAGAAAAATGGACCTTTGTTTTAAATTCTGCTGTTTAGATTTTCAGAGCTACGCTCCTTTGCGGTCCAACCCGGTTAGGGTGGATATGTACCACTCTGATGTAAGAACGTGATTATCAAACCCTGAGATAGTAATAAATCACAATTTAGTCCCATTATGGAAACTGTGGTGCTTCAACAGTCATCCCACTCAGACTTCCACTTCTCTATCTCCTTCTTTATCTCCTTGACATTCTCATCCAAATTTATCTCCTTGACTATTCTCATCCAAATATTTGCCATCGATCTCCCTTCCCGATGGTTTTCTGATGCCAACACCTGCACTCACGGGAAGATGAAGCATTGAGATCACAACGATGGAAAGAAAACCATGTAACTCTCAATATACGCTAGTTACCTTGTTTCTGAGTTTCGATGATTGCAACCTTGAAGTATGGCTCATCAACTTTCTGGCTAAGAATACCTACAGCATGGCATGCCTTTGCCTATGCCCTCCTGAGAAGCTCTCTCTCGATGTCCTTTCCTTCACAGTCCATGGACCAGTATCGATCCTTTGCTGTCGTGGAGCTGAGCTCAAACCTAAGTGGTAGTCCTTAACCCTCTCTGGGACATGTGACTGGCTCCTAGTGAACATCGAAGGCAGCGGTCTGTGGCGGAACCGCTGATTAATCCGGGCTAAGCACATCTGCCACTCTGGCTCGCAGTGCACTTAGACCAAACTAAATCCGGTCGTCCGTCGAGAGTCATTTGACCCCCGATGTTACCAAATCCCAGAGGAAACGACATCATACACATCCAGCTCACGATGGAGCCGCAATAGATACATCATCACAGACAGTTGAAAATAGAGCAATACTAGACTTAGTTACAAACCAGTTTTCAAATAAAGTACAGTTCCAACATAAAGTTATAAAATAGGAAGTTCAAAAGTATCTCGCAGCGGAATATCAAAGTTCAAGAGTCAGGATAACATCTCAAAAGTCTTGCATTAAAAGAATTAACATCGAGCCCACCGATGTTGCTCTTGTGCCACTCATGCAGAACTCATCCCAGATGGGGGCATGCACCACCTCCAACACAGGTGCAAACCATGAACTCTATACCTGCGCTCAAAATATGAGGGCAAACCCTGAGTACTAATTACTCAGTAGGTCTTAATGGATTGGCTTACGGCTGACGCGAAGCGGCTTACTAACAAGTGAATCCTTAGCCATTGATTTTAAGCAATATCATGATCAGCACTAAAGTAACAAAATTTCATCATTTCCATATCCATCAACAAAATAGTAAATTGTAGTAAAGTAAACAGATCAATACAAGCATGTGATATTCAAAATCATGAGTAATAATTACCGAGAGTTCAAGCAGTTACTACGTTGTCCCGTGTGCGTTATCAGCATTCCCACACCTGGTAGGCATCAGCGATTCGAATCGATTTTAATTCTCAGGAATAACTATCATGCCAGGGGTATATGCTTACTAGCCATCGCTGTTCCCACATATAGTCTCAATCTCCACCTGTCTTGTCCCAAGATTCAAAGCGCCCTCACCTAACCCCCGGGTTGTGCACCATAGCGAGCCTACCGACATCTCGGTCTTCCCGCAATGAGTACAAAGCTCCCCCAGGCTTCTGCCTCCATCTAGTGGATGGGCGGCACCTCGAAAACTTAGGACAAACCTTGGTAAGACTTCACCGGTCCTATATCCTGGTTAAGCACTCTAGCAATGTTATGCCGAACAGCAGGCGAACAGCGGACGTGCCTTACACGACTCGGGCGGAGTCCAAGGTGCGACATCATGGAATAGTAAATACTGAAATAAAATCTCCGCTCGGTCTCCATTTAAATCAAGAGCATAAGTAATAATTGACATAATAGTAATATCTTGTGAGTTTGAAAACACCTACGAGACGAGTCCACACACTCATGTCTGCACGTACCTAGCAACTTCTAAGCATACTCGTCCTACGAACTCTAAGTATAGGTGCTAGGGCCAAGGACGGCCAGGGAGTCTAATGCATTCGGTTTCAAGCAACTCCTAATGCATATGCGTAATCATCATATATTGCCTACCTTCCTCGTTAGGGTCAGTAGCTTCTTCTGGAGCGTAGTCGGGCCCCTGCTGCTGGTCTTCCAGCTCCTGGTGCAGCTCCTGCTCGGGCTCCTCCATGATCAGGCTGCTTCTGCGGATGTCCTTCGCTCGCGGGACATATATGCATGACATAGTGCAATTTGAGCATGTGTAAATACAATGCTTGCTTATGATGCAGATGCGATGCAATGAATCGTGATTATGGCATGGAATTATACACTTTTGTGTTGAAACTTGTTTAGTTATTAAAAAATCGTACAAACCTATCACATAAGGTTAACTTAGCCTAACTCATATAACAACATGGGGGTTTGTAGTGATTATAACACCTATTCTGGTAGAATGATCAGAATTTAACTAGACATCTATTTTCTATATAGCCAACTTAGCATTCCCAACATGCATTCCAAAACATCAGCTATGACATAAATACTCCTATATTTCATCACGATTTGTCATAGCACTTATTAAACATACTAGTCTCACATTTTCTATTATTCAATTAAATATGCATTATTTCTACCATTTTCAAATCAGGGCGAAAACCCTACATGCACAGCCTCAAGTCCAAACAGTGAGCTATTCACATAAGCTAGAGTTCATATAAATACCATGAAGTCATCTAGAGCACATTTTCATATAGCAATCTTTTCTTATGTTAATTATATGCTTAAATACTAGGCAAGGGCAAAACAGTCATTAAACAGTCAATACTAGGGTTACCAAAATTTATACAAAACATACACATGCTAACAAGGCCACTTTCCAAATTTCATAATTTTTGGAGCTCATTTAACCCACATTTCCTATTTATTAGGGTTTTTCATGCACTGCACAATATCAGGGGCAAAAATGTCTTTTCCTACTCAACCATCATACCTAACAGATAGATCTATTAACAAGGATTAAAATGCAACTTAGTTTGCCATTTTTGGATTTTTCTTCGATTTTCTATGATTCTTCAAAGTTTAAACCGAAGAAAATCACTTTAAATCCTAGATCTACACTGCCGAGGGCTCAAACACAATTAACCATAGACGACAGGGGCTAGGGCGCAAGTTTCCCTAGACTTGTTCAACAGCGCCCAGGCTAGATTTGCAAAAACAAAAACTCCAGGTGCCGGATCTAAAGATCACCGGCCCCCTTCTTCCTTCTCGCATCGGCCATGGCCGCGCTGAAAGAATCGCGCGCGCCGGCGCGCGACGCGGGGCGGGGAGCGTGTTCCCGTGGCCGCGCTGCTACCTTGAGGCGGTGGAGATGGCGGAGACGGCACGGACGAGGTGAGCGGCGGCGGCGAACCGAGCGCGAACCGGACGGTGTCGATGTCGCGGTGGAGGTGGATCTTGGCGGCGGGGAGTGGAATGGCGACGAGGTCTCGAGCGCGGGGTGCGCGGAGTCGAAGCGAGCGCAGCGGTGGAGGTGTGGAGGTGCGGGGAGCGGCGGAGTGGAGGGCGCGAGCTCGAGCTCGAGTTCGACCCATCAATGGCGATGACGGACTGGGAGGGCAGGGAGAGCGAGGGAAAGGGCTCGGGAGTGTGAGTGGGCGAAGGGAACGGAGAGAGGAGCTCGTCCTCCGCTTAATGGCCGATCGGGGAGGTCGATCCGTGGGCGTGCGGAGCCGCCCGTACGCCAGGCGTCCACGGGGCGGGCGCCGGCTCGGCATCGGCCTGCACCCCCGGACTCGCGGGCCCGCTGTCAGTGAGAGGAGAAAGGGAGAAAATGGAAAATTGGGGAAAACACAACCAGTTTGGTTTTCTTTGACTCTGAATATTCGTGATTTTGACCACATTAGAGTCCGAATCTGGAAAAGACCCCATTGGATGAAACGTTCTACTCTTGATGCTCTACAACTTTGCTAATAGGCTCAGCATCTAGTTCTCTTGAAATTTTTGGAGAAATGTGAGTTTGACCAGACTGACTCGACCTTTGACCAACAGCACTCAGCAGATTAAAAATTCCATAAGTCCATTTTAGGGTCATTTTCATGCAAGGTGAATTATACCAAAGTTGTTTATAATTTCATAAGCTACAACTTTATTATTTAAAGTTTTGCATGAAAATGATTGTAGATCAGTAGAAAAAGTGGAATTTCTAAAGATTTCAGATTTTGACTGTGTTTGTATGCTGATAGAAAAAGCCCCAAATCCCCTAGCAAACTTTTGTGGATGTCAAAACTCTAATTACCAAAGTTGTCCCTCATGAGATCTCCTACAAGTTTGGTATAAAAAGTTCCACCTAAAACTCAATAGTGTTAGAGTTATGATCACATTCATAGTGTCATTCATGCAAAAACTGGGTGCATCACTTAGCTATTTCTATCATGCTTGTTCATGTGAGTCAAATACACATTATCATGAGATGAAATGATGTTTATGGGATGTCATTTAGAAAATGATGCACATAATATGCACTGGAGATGCCCAGAGCATCACACAGGTCCACCACTCCCTCGAACACCACTGCCTCCAACACGACTGGCAGATCCAGATCCACCACCACTCTCATATCGTGCCCCAGCTTGCTGCATATATTCATACTCCTGCTGTGATTGGCGTATGGCAGCCTAGAACTCTTTTTCCTCGTTCCGCCCCTCCTGCTCTAGGTCAACGTACAACGCCCGAGCTGCTGCATCCCTCCTCAACCTTTCTCAGTCCTTTTCTCTCTTTATATCCCTGTTCCTATCCAACTGCTCAATAAAAAATTGCTTAACCTCGGGTGGAACCGAAGGGCAGTCCTTCACATCAGTACCTCAGGTGTGCCAAATGCTCCTTGAACCGTGTTGCCCCTCCCCCACCCTTCTCTTCATTGCAATACTTGCATTTGAATCCACCCTTGACCTTCCGACCATGCTCCCACACTATGTCCGGCATTGTCCTACAATCATGGAAATGCACATACACCACTTTATTTTCATCACTAGTACACATGGCATGAACATTGAACTAACCCTAAGATTTCAAATCACGGGACGTAACATGGCATTCCTAAGTTTAAATCACTAAGTTTGCTAACATTCAACTAACCCTCCTTGATACTCCTCACAAAATCATCATGACAAATCACCAAAAATCGAGAGTTCACTGCAACCCTAGCTCAATGTACTGCACACATCAATAATCTTGATAAATAATCACTTGAACAAGTATTAAAATCACCCATTGAGCGTACCTTCCTCTGATTTGCTGGCAGCTTTAGCGGAATCCCGAGCGAAAACAGCGGTTTTCCGCTAGGAGGCAGGCGGGATTCTGCTCGGGACGCACGGGATGAGGGGGTCGCAGGCCAGGCGGCGGAAATCCGACCTTCCCGGCGGTGGGAATTGGCACTTGGCGGCGGCGTTCGCCCGGGGACCAGGGAGGAGAAGGTGTGGACGGGGTCACAGGTGATGAGGGGAGGCTCTGCCTGTCGGTGGCGCCTGAAGACTGAGTGGACAAGGGGTTAAAATGATAACGGGTTCAACGGTGTTAACAGGTCCGAACCCAAATCGTAATTTTAACCAATCAAATCAACTTAGATTTCAACAAGTTCTAGTCCTATTTGCTCAGAAAGACATCTAGTTTTTTATCATATTTTGTTCGGATTTTTTAATAATTTTTTTAATTTCTAAAATTCAAAACGAAAAATGGCGATAAATTTCGGAATTCCATTTCCCGTAGTCGACCGGAAACGAAATTTTTACCGAAATTCCGGCCGGAATCCGATGGAAAGTTAAACCCTGTTCCGCACAAAACGTCGAATGGTTCAGACTTTGCGTAATTATTAGAGCAATATACCCCACGGGTCAAGCAAGATGTCACTGTAATTAAACAGGGGGCGAGCCTAGGATTACAGCTGTTGGACAGGAGCTGGTACCTAACAACCAGGTTATTAATTACCAACACGAATAAATTCAGACGGTGAGGGTTTTTCCTTTTTTTGCAAAATTATTGGTCCCCTTAGTTTAGAATATGTTTTATCAATAGACCCCGCCAAAAAATATTTACCTTCGCTTGGTAGACGTAGGCGCAAACTATGAAACTGACAAGAAACATATAAATTTTTGTTAAGTAGCCGAAGGAAATTATAAACAACCCACAAGGCAATGAAACCAGTCACATTAGGCATTGTTTTGACATTTATAAAATATTTTTGTCGACTTGTATTGACCGATTTTTGTTGTGCATTGTAACCCGCATGAATTGTGAAACATAAATGTTAGAAATTTAATTATAAATTTAAGTAGTGCTATTTAGTATCTCGTATGTGTTCATACTTCAATAGAAATCAAAATACATAATTTTTACTTTATCTACATAATAGGCTCCAGTTAATATTTATATTTTATAATGGTATAGTGGATAATCTATATGCAAATTTAGAAGTTTGTAATAAATCATATTTAACAATGACACAATATATAATTTATATGTAAATTTAGAGCTTACTTTAATTCATGTTTCGTAATAACTTGATGATAATTTATGTGCAAAATTATGGAGTACTTTAATTTATCTTTCACTATAGCATGGTGAGTAATTTAAATGCGAATTCGGTTGTGGGGTGGCTCTCCGGTAGGAGCGGGCTTTGGTTGCACATCATTGGCCGGGGTCAAAGAAGAGTATGAAAGAGGGGACAGGGGAGGGAATGAGAGTGGACAACAAAGAAGAGAGGTAGGGATGATGGCACGTAGGCCTCATATATCGGATTCCCAGTTGGCCCGCACTGCCGCTCATGAGTAGCGTAATTGCAATTTTGGATCACGATAGGATACTTAAAAAGAGGTTAAGACACAGAGCTGCAGTTCCATAACTAGAGGACCAAGATTAGAATATTAATAAGATTGTCCCAAGAGCCCCCATGTAATTTACTCTATTTTTATAAAAAAATGATAGTCCACACAAAAACACAATGCCGTGCTACATCCACTCGATTTTGTACATACATCCGAGGCTCGCGGAGCGCCTCCATGTCGTAAAAGAGCTAGACAAATTTTCCGAACGAATGGACAGTGCCAAAACTGTTTGTTTCATTATATTTTTTCCCCATACACAGGACAGTATCAAAATAGGTACGGTACACGGAAACTGCTTGTCACCGGCACCACCACGGCTGCTGCTGGTGGTAGTAGTAGTACCCGGGGTACCAGTACGGCGGCGGGTCCACGACCTTGGGCTCCTCGGGCTTCTTCTTCTCCTCCGGCTTCTTGTCCTTGACCTCCTCGACCTTGACGATGTCGGCGTGGCCGAGCTTCTTGCGCAGGCACCTGACGAGGCAGACGGTGTCGACGTCCACGCCCACCACCTCCAGCTGGTCCTTGCCGTCGCCGGTGACCCCCATCGAGCTCACCCCTGCACACATCGTACACAGTAACCGCCGTCCGTCAGCGCAACGCGAGGGCCGGGCCGGGAGGGCAGTCGCAGAAAGGGAAAGGAAGGAGTGGTCGGCGTACCGTCGGCTTTGGCGACGAGCTCCATGGCCTTGGACCGCGTCTTCTCCGACGACATGCTCACCTTGATCACGATCTTTTGCTGCGAATCGATCGACAGGGAGGAGGAGCAGAGCGATCAGCACCACGCGGAGCAGAGGGAGGAGACGGCAGAACACGTACGTACAAACACAAGGAGCAGGGAGTTTTACCTTCATCGCGTGCTGCTGCTGCTGCTAGTACGAGGCGGAACGGAAGAGGAGATGATTGGATCTGGATCTCTGTTTTCTGCAGGTGGCGGGAGCCGCGGGAGTGGACAGGCAGGCAGGCAGGAGCGGGTGAAGAGGCGGCCTGTGACGTCTGAATCTGATGTGAAGGATGGGGGCACGCAGCCATGGCCGGAGCTCTTATGTACAGGGGCAGAGACGAGTAGTGGTGAGTGGCGATGGAGACCAAGCAGGACAAGGGGCGAGTGCGTAAGAACATTCGTAGCAGGTACAGGTTGACGCGTTCTCAACAACTCAGAGGCTCGCCAGAGTTCAGACGCCAGTCGTCAGAAGCCAAATCGGTCTCTCCAACTCGAGCCATCAGAGTTAACCAAAGGAAAAAAAAAGACTCGAGCTATCAGAGAATCTGTCGTTAATTAATCATAGAGATGACCGACGAGCCGACGACTTGACTTGACTTGCTGCAGTGCAGTGCAGCCGCGTGCAGGGGCCGCTCCGGCGCCAGCCGCTGTTTTTTTTGCGCGCTTCGCCGAAGCTGCTAGTGTTGAGGCGGTGCAATCCCGTTGCCGCGTGGGACGGGACGGCGAGTCTGTCTGAAGTCTGAAAACTGTGCTTGGTCTCGGTCTCGGTACACCTGAAAGTGATGCTAAACAAGGAGCTCAAGCCGTGCTCTAAAAGCCTGCCTGCGTTGCTGGATGGACACATTTATTAGTACAGTTGTTACGTTAATACACGGCAAATAATTTAGACCCGGGAGCACGTAGCGATAAGCTATATGTTTGGTTCCGTACGATCTCCCCGCGTTCTAGTACCTTGTGCTGTGGTACTATGTAGTGTACCTGCACTGCCACTGCCAGTCTGTTCCTTCCGCTGACTGAAGAAAACCGCCACTCCACTCGTCAGCGATCAGCACGGGTTTTTTTTTTCGCATCGGACAAGGCGGCCTGGACCTTTCCTGGACTCCCGACACAGTCGCCGGTCATCGCCTGACGAACTCGGTCAGGGCTTTGCGAGCGCTGAATGTTTCTTCAGAGTAACCCAAGCGGCACGGCTCATCTTCTCATGTACTTGCCACTGCAGAGGGCCAAGTGGCCAGCAAGGTGGCGTTCGATAGGGATCTCCTCTTCTCAGAAACGATACGGATGTTGTCAACAACAAGAATTCACGGAAATAAAGTTCTGCCTTGCCGTTCATACAACTTCAATCAAGTTTTCAGAACGAGTTGACAGAGGACGGGAGAAAAATTTAGATATCCACTGCGAAACAAATGCCTTCCAAGTCCTAAGTGAATGGCTCTTTAAATTTCGTAGACCATCCTAGTGAATGGCTCCTAATAGTCTAACAAGGCTTACTGTCAGGAGCTGTTGCCTTTTGTTAGACAGCGTACCCCCACCAGAATTTAGGTTGTTTTAACAAATCCAAACAAAGAAAAATGTTCTCGCCCATAGAATTCATGAGGAGGGGGTTGCAGCGCACCGACGATGGGAGAGATGGTATGGTGCAAAGCCTGCAAGCTTCTAGAGTTAGTGTTAGTGAGCTATTTTGCATCATATATTCATATGGATGCCTTATGGAAGCCTGCAAGCCTTCAACTTGTTCCTTCGGGTGGTTTGGTCATAATAGTTTTGGTTTCATACTTTCATGCCTCGTTCAAAGGAGGTCTAAAACCGGATATTTTCCATTATCTAAGATAACTATCTAGTTTGCCCCTTGGCTACATCATCCTGACACAATTGAGTTATTACACACGCACGCACGCACAATTGAGCCTATTATGCACTAATAAAACAAAAGGCAGAAACCATTTACATTGCATCACCCGTCAAAAACTCAAAATAGGCAATCCCTACTGGAACTGATAATAACATGTACTAAACGGTTTCATCTCCGTAGCTTCATCCAAAGAATGGCAGGCAACTTGGCAGCACAGGCAATTTCTGATCTTAACCACGCTTACCCAGATCACCAATCTTGCTTCTTGTCTCTTCCATTCATCAAAGAGATGCCAATGTACTATAATTCTATCCTATGGCCTACGTCACCTAACGCTCACCAGAAGTCTCCACAGGAACAAGAGCCCCCACTGAAATGATGGAACCTGTTGGCGTCTCGGACCACGATCTCTCTCTCAAACAGCTTGGACACCAGCTTGGTGAACTCGTGGCAGTCACCGCACACCCTGAGGTTCTTGGCTATTCTTAGGGGTGTGCCTGGGCGAGTGCTGATCAAGCCGAATGCTATCGCAAGCCTCTCGCTGTGCTTATGCAGCATATCTATCTTCTCTTCTTCGCTCACGTCATGAAGAACAAACCTCGTGTCCTCTGCGTACCCACCTTCTTTCCTCAGCTTTTCTGTTATCTCGGCAAGCTTGAGATGGATTGCCACTGAGTGTCTATGAGAATTATCTCTTGCAGTGAAAGTGTGGACATTGTTCCCTATCTCAATCCAGCTGCAAGCCGGATCTTTTCTCAACCCTCTCTCCGCCATCCTGGTTCTGACTTCCGTGACATTGTTCCACTTGCCCATCTCAGCAAAAACATTTGATACAAGAATATAGTTGCCTGGGTTGTCAGGCTCCAGCTCAAGAAGCTTGTTGGCTGCAACCACAGCAAGGTCATGGTTCTTGTGGATACGACAGGCACCAAGCAGTGCACACCACACAACAGATCCTGGGTCCATAGGCATAGACTCGATGAACTCGTAAGCCTCCTCTGTCTTGCCTGAGCGTCCAAGAATATCGACCATACATGCACAGTGCTCCTGCCATGGTTTTAACCTGTACTTGCTCATCATCATATCCAGATAGTATTTACCCATCTCGACAAGCTTCGAATGACTACAAGCATACAGCGCAGCAAGAAAAGAAACATGATCAGGAGTCAGACCAGTCTGTAGCATTCTCTCAAAAAGATCTACGGCTTGCTTGCCATGTCCGTGCATCCCAGTAGCATTAATCATTGCTGTCCAAAGAACTATGTCTTTACATTTAGCCCCATCAAAAACTCTGACAGCATAGCTCATGCTTCCGCAACCTGAATACATGTCCACAAGAGAACTAACCAGAGGACCTTCTATAGGAAAGTTCCTTCTGAGAAGAAAGCCATGAACCTGTTTTCCTTTTGTCAATGATGACAAACCAGCGATAGCTACCAAAATACTTACTAGTGCAACAGAATCAGGTTGAATATTTGCCTTTTCCATCTCAGCAAACAAGGAAACAGCTTCATTTAATTGCCTGCTATTTGTGAAACAGTTTATCATACTAGTCCAAGTGACAACGTCCTTTTTATCTACCCTCTGAAATATATTTAGTGACTGGTGAAACTCTCCGCACTCCCCATATAAATTTATCAGTCTATTTTTCAGTATCAAATCAAGCAGCCCATTTCTAATAGCATACGAATGCACTTGCTTCAGCAGAGAGATGTTTTTCAAACCACTGCATATTTCTAAAATGCTTCCAATCATCATAGAGTCCACGATAACTGCTTCTTTCTGCAATTCTCGAAACATTTTCAGTGCTTCGAAATGCCGAGAACTCTGAGCAAAGCAGGCAAGGATTGTTGTCCATGATATGTGGTCTCTGGTACTCATGCTTTCAAATACCTTTGCCGAACACTCAATGGAGCCACACTTTATGTACATGTCCATCAATGTATTCCCAACCTGCAAATCAGTACTAAGCCTCTGCTTTATAGCATATGCATGAACCTCTCTGCCATTGTTTAGCCTACTCAGATGCCCCAGTGCAGAGGACAAGCTAACAAGACAGGCAAGATCAGGCTGAAAACCATGCCGAAGCATTTCACCAAAAAGTTCAATGGCCTCAGCATAGAAACCATTTTGGACGTAGCAGGACAGCATCGAATTCCATGATATGTAGTCTTTCTCATCAATCTGACGGAACACTCTGAGAGCGCTATCCACCCGGCCGCATTTCGCATACATGACAAGCAAAGCGTTGCACTGGATGCTGAACTCACCTCCGTGTTTGACAAGTGCCGCATGTAACTCCTTTCCCAGGCTCAGCAGAGCCAGCTCCGCACAAACCTGCAGGGCCCCGACTGCGGTGTAAGAATTCATTCCGAACCCGGCACTCTGCATCCCTCGGAACAGCGCCAGAGCTTCCAAGGCCCTGCCGTTCTGCACGCACCCGGATATAACCGAGTTCCAGGATGCGACGTCCCTGTCGTCCTGCATCCACTCGAACACCCGCAGCGCCGAATCCAGCAAGCCGCACTTGGCGTACATCCCGATGAGCGCGTTGGCCACGAGGGTGGTCCTATCGAGCCCAGTCTTCACCGCCAGCCCGTGCACCTCGGCCCCGCAGCGCGCATCCCCTCCCGCCCCGCACGCCTTGAGCGCGGACGCGAGCGTGCACCCGTCGGGCGCCGCCAAGGACGCCCGCATGGCCCCGTAGACCCGCAGGGCCTCGGCGGAGCTCCCGGACGAGAGGTACGCGCCGAGAAGCGCGTTCCAGGAGAAGACGGTGCGCGCGGGCATTACGTCGAACAGGCGGCGCGCCTCGCTCACGCGCCCGCATCGGCCGTACATGAACACCAGCTTGGTCGCGAGGAAGCCGTCGCCGTCCTCCTCCAGGGAGCCGGTGGCCAGGGCGTGCGCGTGGACCTGCCTGCCCTCCGCTGCCGCTCTCCTGGCGGCGACGAGGTCCAGCACCCAGCCGTAGTGCTCCCGCGCCGGCGGCGCCCGCGCCGTGAGCTGCTGCAGGGCCTGGCGCAGGTCGCCGTCCATGCAGAGCCGCTTCAGGGAGGCGGAGGTAGAGTGGGGAGGCGAGGTGGCAGGCGCGGCGGGAAGGGGAGTTCGATGGGGAAGCGGTGGTAGGGAGAGCGCGGCGGCGGCCATGGTGGTGACGGGCTTGGAAGCCCCGGGTAGCCGGACGCGCATGCCAGTGGCATTATCGGCGCCACGCGAAGATATTTTGGATTTGGATATGGCTTCCGTTCTTTTTAATGGGCCGACGTGCTCATAAAACGGAACGCAGCTCTCCGGCCCATATCTAAGCTAGGCCTACACAGAAGCCGCTGGCGTTTCCCCTCAAAAAAAAAAAAAGCTGCTGGCGTTGAGCTCAGAAAAAAGAAGCCGCTGGCAACACGGGGCCAAAAGGGTAGACCGGGGAAGACGTGGGAAGGCGAGGCGGGGAGGACGGAAAGGAGAGGAGCGAGATGTTAGTTTCGGGGGAACGGGAGCAGGGGGGATGAAACCCATTTTAGTGGATTCCACCGTACTGATCGGAATCCCCTACCCGGTTGCCCGTGCCTCGACCCCAATCGGAAACCCCCGTGGTCGCCTCCCGCACCATCCCGCCGCCTCCTCCCTGCCTGTGTCTCCCGCGTCCTCCGCCTCCGCGTCACCGCGCTCCTTGTCACACCCGGTTTTCAATGAACCAAAACCGTGCATACTATACATGCGCCAGGAACGAGTCTCACATGTATAGGACAAATTGTCATCACAGGACATGTCATAATATAACGTTTAACGATTACATCATAAGTATTATTACCATAATAGACACTTGTCTTTAACATAGAGTACGTAAAAGCGGAAGCGTAAACGGAAAGCAACTAGAGCCGCCACAGGGACGTCCACTGGAAGAGCGAAGAGCCTAGACTTCTTGATAATCATCCGTATCTCCATTGACTGAGCAGCGGTTGGATTTGTCCCCCCAACAAGGAATAAACGGAAAAAAACAAGCGTGAGCACACAACTCGTACTCAACAAGTATAACAGAACCATGAGGCTCTAAGGTTAGCTGACTCCACTGCATTGCTTTTAATTGGTCAAATTTTATTAGAGCTATTTACTAAAGTGAGTAGAGAAACTTTTATCTCAAAGATATTGCATAGAAGAAATTAAGCATCATGGTTAACCAGGATTTTACCAAAAACCATCCATAACCCAACTAATCACATAAAGGATCTGGGCCGCTCATAACCGTGAGCACGGCTGATGCATCAGTTTTACACTCTCGAGAGGTTGCACATCTTTACCCACAAGTCGTGAGCTACGCTAGTGGTTCATCACATACCTTAGATGAGATGACTAGCAAGCCACACTACGAAGCCTTTACAAAGATTATGTTAGTAAGGTGTAACCGCTAAGGTTTCAGGTTATGCAACGGTGGAGCAAGCCTCAAGGGGAGAAGAACACATCACACTCAACCCAAGCAGCGCGAGGGCCACAGAAGCACACCTCCCCTCTTGCCCCGCAGGTAAGTTACTCCCAAACTAAAACAATCTAATTAATCAGCTAAGACCGTCCCATACCAGTCTTATGGTAGTGCTGTTGTCCCAGGTTGTCGCTTTGCGAACCGGTCCTTATGGAAAGTGGCTATGAGCAAAACCACTAAGCACAATGCTCATGCCCCCTAAACCAAGTTGCTAAAAAAAACAAATTTTAAATGAGACATGCACCACTCAAGCACACGGCACAGAGGGTCACGCTCAAACAATTAATTGCATAGATCCATTAATCAACATTAATTAAAAACATAGCATAGGTGTATGTTGGCGCAGCACCTAGCAAAAACTTAACCACATGCAACCCAAAAGGTTCACATTGAGATCAAAGTGGCTAATGTATCGTCCTTATAGGCATACAAGATCGACACATGCATATGCAATGAATTAAAGGTGATAGGTGTTGCTCATGTTATACTTGCCTTCCTCAAGGTGCTCTTGCTGCTGCTCACAAATGTCAAAAGGTGGCTCCTCGTTCACCTCAGACAGATCAACGTCTACTTACGTCCAAACGTCACACAAGCATCCATATACGAGCATACATGCAAACAATGGACAAAAGATAAGAAACAGTACACCAATACATCAAAACAGAACACAAAACTGGTTTAGAACTGTTCTACATATTACCACGGTCACGTGAGCGAAAGAATCACCCAAAATGGAGTTAAAACGGAAAAGTTATGGCCAAAACAAGGTTCTAGGGACCTATTTATGAAGAAAACTCAAAATCTGGGCTGTTTTGGAAAAACCAGGGACCAATTCTGTAATTTCAGGAAAGATCCGAGGTCTAAAGCACAAAAACACAGCCTCTGGACTGCGGGTTCTATTTTTCAATAGCGCAGGGGCTAAAGCATTAAAAACTGGGCCGATCTGTAATTATTTTTGAACTGGCGTGGACCGCGGGTTGATTTCGGAAAAAACCGAGGGTCTCTTTAACAAAACAAACGGCGACGACCGCAGTTGACCGGTCACCATCTGGTCCGGACGGTCGGATCTAGATCTAACGGCCGAGGTGAGATCGGATCACGTTATAATCTCGTGCATCCGTTCTGGATCGGACGGCTGAGGTTGAAAGGCGAGGTTTCGCCGGCGGCGACCATCGGGGACGGCGGCGCATCGCCGGAGCTCGCGATGCCCGGTGTTCCGGGGCGCGATTCGGGACCGGACCTAGCTAGAAAGCAAGACGGGACCACGGCGAAGCTCACCGTGGGGTTGTCGACGACCGGGAGCTGCCGGAGGATGGTCGGCGACGAGCGGAGGCGGCGGAGCGGCTCGGGGCTTCGCGGAGAGCTCGATCGGAGCGTCCACTGGCGTCGAGAGCTAGCGGAACGGGGTCGCGAGGTCCTGCAGAGCACGGCGGAGGGGTTAGGGCGGCGGGAGCGCGACCACAGAGGGCGAATTGCACCTCGCCGGCGTTACTCACCTCGGACGGTGGCGGCGGAATTGAGCGGCTCGCGACGGCTAGGGCTCGATTGCGGCTGCTGGCGAGGTTGAGGGGGAAAGGGCGAAGCCCGGCGTGCTATTTATAGGACCGGAGCGGCTCGGAAGGGGGCGGCGCGGTAAGGAAGGCGGCGGCCGGAGTTTCCTTCGGCGCGCGCTCTCGGGAAGGAAGGGAATCCTTCGATTCCTTTGGGGACTCGGTGCGCAGGAGAGCGGGGAATACGGGGAAGGCGGCGGGGGAAGCTCTCCTCCTCGGAGTCGGCCGGTGTAGAGAAGGAAAGGCGGCGGCCGAAAAAGGAAAGTCGCCGTCGCCCGAAATGGAAAGCCAGGAGGTTGGGGATGACAGGTGGGTCCCGCCTGTCAGCGGCTCGACGGGCGCGGGTCCGCCTGTCAGCGGCGCGAGGGAGAGAGGCGGCGCGCAGGAGGCCGGCTGGGCCGCCTCGCCTGGGCCGGCTCGGGTGAGGGTGGCTGGTGGGCCGGCTCAGGGAGGTGGGCTGATTTCTCTTTTTTTTCTTTTTCCTGCATTTTCCCTCTCTTTTCTATTTCTCTCTTTTCTTTTAAACTCAAAAGCAAACTATGAATTCAAATAAATTTGAATTCAAACCTTATGCCACTCATCAAATAAAAAATATGCTCCAGCATGAATGCACAAACATGTTGACCTTAGGATATATTGCAATATTTAGTTCAAAAGATAATGAAAAATGCATACTAGGCACAATAAATCCTAGAAAATAAATAAAGCATATTGAATTTCTTATAAAATGCTGGAAATTAAATTTAGGGTGTTACAGACCTACCCCCCTTGCAAGGAATCTCGCCCCGAGATTCACATAGGCTGGTTAGCAAAGAGATCAGGGTATGCTGCCCTCAACTCATCCTCCCTTTCCCAAGTAGCTTCCTCCTCTGTGTGGTATTTCCGTTGCACTCGGCACATCTTGATCCTCTTATTCCGGGTCACCCTCTCAGATGTTTCCAGAATCTTTATAGGGTGCTCAGTGTAGGTCAAGTCCTCTTGCACTTCCAACCCTTCTAAAGGCGCCTGCTCCTCTGGTATTCTCAAGCACTTCTTCAGCTGCGAGACATGGAATACATCGTGCACACCTGAAAGACTAGAAGGTAACTCTAAGCGATAAGCCACTTCTCCTCTCTTTTCTAGTACCTTGAATGGTCCAACATATCTGGGTGCTAGTTTTCCCTTCATGTTGAATCTGCGTACTCCCCGCATAGGTGACACCTTCAGATACACAAAGTCATCTTCCTTGAACGTGAGATCTCTCCGTCTGACATCTGCATAGCTTTTCTGCCTAGACTGAGCAATTCTCAAGTTCTCTCGAACTATCCGTACTTGTTCCTCCGCATCCTTGATAATGTCCGGTCCAAACACTTGCTTCTCTCCTTTCTGATCCCAGAGCAAAGGAGTCCTACACCTTCTACCATACAAAGCTTCAAATGGTGATTTCTTGATACTGACCTGATAGCTGTTGTTGTAGGAGAACTCGGCATAAGGTAAGCACTTGTCCCAACTTGTGCCATATTGGATGACACATGCTCGCAACATATCTTCCAGTATTTGATTGGTCCTTTCTGTTTGACCGTTTGTCTGCGGATGGTAAGCTGTGCTGAAACGAAGCTTGGTATCCAGTGAATCATGCAATTGCTCCCAAAAGCGAGAAGTGAACTGTGATCCCCTATCGGATATAATCCTCTTAGGAACCCCATGCAAACACACAATCCTAGAGATGTATAGTTCTGCCAACCTTGCCCCGGAGTAGGTAGTATTCACAGGTATGAAGTGGGCGACCTTGGTCAGACGATCCACTACTACCCATATGGAGTTGTAACCTTTCTGGGTGCGAGGTAACCCAACAATAAAGTCCATGCTGATTTCCTCCCACTTCCATTCTGGAATTTTCAACGGTTGCAATAGTCCTGCTGGCCTCTGATGTTCTGCCTTGACCCTCTGACAAGTGTCACAAATTGCCACATACTCTGCTACGGCACGTTTCATTCCAAACCACCAGAATCTCTCCTTGAGGTCATAATACATCTTAGTACTCCCGGGATGGATAGAGTAAGCTGTATCATGGGCCTCACTCAGGATCAACTTCTTGATTCTGTCCACATCTGGCACACAAATCCGGTTCTTGTACCATACTGTACCTTGCTCATCTTCCCTGAAGTTGGGCGCTTTGCCTATCTGGATCTGCTCGCGTATCTCCTGGATCTTCTCGTCCTGGGCTTGATGTCTTCGAATTTCTTGTTCCAGAGTTGGTTCGGCTTCAAAGGTAGCTGCAGTATGATGCACAAAACCCAAACTCAAACTTTCGAACTCCTCACATAACTCACGTGGCATCTGGAATGCTATGGCCATGTTGACGTAGCTTCTTCTGCTCAAAGCATCAGCCACCACGTTGGCTTTCCCTGGATGATAACGTATCTCCAAGTCGTAGTCCTTGATCAGTTCTAACCATCTGCGCTGCCTCATGTTCAGCTCATTCTGAGTGAAGATATACTTAAGACTCTTGTGATCCGTGTATATCTCACATCTTTGCCCAAAGAGATAGTGACGCCATATCTTAAGTGCATGGACAACTGCTGCTAACTCCAAGTCATGTGTAGGACAATTTACCTCATGCTTGCGTAGCTGTCGGGAGGCATAGGCAATCACCTTTCCTTCTTGCATCAGCACACAACCCAGACCGTCGCCTGAAGCATCACAATATACTGTGAACCTTTTCTGCAGATCTGGCAATGTCAGCACAGGTGCGGTGGTCAGCTTCTTCTTCAACTCTTCAAAAGCTGCTTGCCTCTCCTTGCTCCAGATGAACTCAGCATCCTTCTCAAGCAACGTGGTCATCGGCTTCGCAATCTTCGAGAAATTCTCTATGAATCTCCGGTAATATCCTGCTAAGCCCAAAAATCCACGTACTTCCTTGACAGTCTGTGGCACCTTCCAATCCAACACTGATATGACCTTGCCAGGGTCCACTGAGATCCCCCCCTTAGAGATGATATGACCAAGGAATGGTACCTCGTCAATCCAGAACTCACACTTGCTCAACTTTGCATATAGCTTGTGATCCCTCAATCTCTGCAGAACTAGCCTCAAGTGCTCCTCATGTTCCTCCTCGGTTTTGGAGTAGATCAGGATATCATCAATGAATACCACCACGAACTTGTCCAAATAATCCATGAACACCTTATTCATTAAACTCATGAAGAAAGCAGGGGCATTAGTCAGACCAAAAGACACCACAGTATACTCATAGAGACCATACTTTGTGATGAAAGCAGTCTTAGGAATATCTGAGGGACGGATCTTCAACTGGTGGTAGCCAGATCTCAGGTCTATTTTGGAGAATACACAGGCACCTTGCAACTGATCAAACAAATCATCAATGCGTGGCAGAGGATACTTGTTCTTAATAGTCACCTCGTTCAATGCACGATAATCCACACACATCCGTCGAGCAGGCCCTTCCTTCTTATCAACAAACAGAACAGGAAAAGCCCACGGAGAGGTACTATGGCGAATAAATCCCTTTGCTAGCAGCTCATCTATGTTTTGTTTAACTTCCTCATGTTCTGGGGGTGCCATTCTATATGGTCTTTTAGATATAGGAGCAGTACCAGGTAAAAGGTCTATAGAAAACTCAATGTCTCGGTCAGGCGGCATACCTGGTAACTCTTCCGGAAAGACATCAGGATATTCACACACTACTCGAATGCCATCTGTAGGTTGGACCTCCATCTCCCGATGTTTGCGTTCTGTAAGGAGCGCACGATCTACCAGGTGATTGAAGCTGGGGAAGGTGAAGTTCATGAGGTGGAACTGCAGGGTGTCATTGAGCCCTTCCATGAAATGCTCCTGTTTATCGCCATCCTCAGCGACCTCTGCTGTGGCGTACCTTGCAAGCTGCAGGAACTTGTCACGATACTCAGTGACGG
Organism: Paspalum vaginatum; assembly: GCA_030272315.1. Lineage (NCBI taxonomy): Eukaryota > Viridiplantae > Streptophyta > Magnoliopsida > Poales > Poaceae > Paspalum > Paspalum vaginatum. The sequence continues at coordinate 12,674,065 of CM059017.1, read as the reverse complement.
ACATGCTCCCTTGCTTGAGCGAGAGGAACTCCTTCTTCTTCATCTTCATGGTCCCAGCCGGTACGTGGTGACTCCTGAAGTTCTCTCTAAACTGAGCCCAGGTGAAGGCATCGCGATCCTGCTGGCGGTATGACTCCCACCAATCCAAAGCAGCACCACGAAGTTGTCCTGCAGCATACAGGACTCTCTCCCGGTCATCGCACTGGGCGATCTCCAGCTGTCTCTCCACAGCACGAAGCCAGTCATCAGCCTGTAGTGGATCTGCAGTGTGGGAGAAGGTTGGGGGATGCCCCTTCATGAAATCCCCACGCCTGTCCCTAGGCGGAGGAGGTGGTGGTGGCGCCTGCACCTGAGCTTGTTGTAGGGCCAAGATGGCATTGTTCACTGTGGCCATCATCTGCGTTTGCATGGCAAAGAACTGCTCGGCCGTCAGTGGTGGTGGATTGGGCAACGGGTGGTCGGGATGGTCGTGGCCCTGGTTACTTCCTTGGGCGCCCCTAGCACCACGTCCTCTAGTTCCAACCATCTGTGGGCAACAAAAGAAAGTCCATAAGGATGTATATCCCTCTCACAAGGTGAAGTAGATTTTGAGGTTGCAGGTTGGTCATTAGTCCATGATGAACGAGCGTCAGCTAGATGAGGTAGAGAGGAGTAATAGAGTAGTTGTTCATCCCAACTGACTATTTTTATTAAACTCAACTCAAACTGGTTTGACTATGGACAATCCCCATAGTTGGACATGATCAAGCAACCAAAATGCCAACTCAAACATAGTTCACAAGCACAAACAACCAAACACTGAACTAGACTCAAAGCGTTTATAGACCAACTCGACTCAAACGTACTAGCGATGTGAAGCAAAGATAAGGGTAATCCTAATCCTCATGGAAAAGAATCCTAGTGGCACCATTTAGTTCCCCCTTGCGGGTCCTCTTGCGGGATTTGCACTGGGACGGAGTCACGTCTGGCACTCGAGGCTTTGGTCCTTGGAGGCCGGCAAGTGTAGCTTCAAGTTCTGCCACCCTCTTGGTCTTGCGGTGAAGCTCGTCCAACACGATGTCGTGGGTGGAGTTGAGGGCCACGATGTACCGTGCCATCTTCCTTACCCTCTGGTCATCCTCCAACACCATCGAAGCGATCTCGTGCCCAGCTTGGCCTTCTATGCGGCGAGGGAAGTAGCGGAAATAGGTCTGGCTCAACGGGGTACGGTGGTCGTAGCAGATGGTTCCCAGAGCTTGGCGTGCAGCATCTTCAATGGCAGCTTCCATCGTCTCATGGATCGTCACGCAGCAGTATTCACCCACAATGGTCTTCCCTCCGTGGATGAGGTTGTAGCGTTCGATCAACGCATTGGCCACCCATCTGTCAGGTAGAATCGGGTGCGTACTCTGAGTGGCGAAGTAGGAGGTGGTGAAGTTGTCGAGGCCGATTTCCTGGAGGCACTCCCGAAGTAGTCTGGGAAAGTTGAGACCGTTGCCTGGGTGGGTATGGTCGATGTTGACCCAGGTGGTGATCACCCTCTCTCTTTTGACAGCAGGTCCTTGATCATCCTCTATCTGAACGGCAATGTGATGTGACCACTCAGGTGCTTCTACCTCTGGTTCAGGGGCTGGATTCTCCTCTGGATCCTCTTCTGTGTTCTCAGTGAAAGAGCTGGCTTCACTGGGGTCTTCAGAGTCATCTCCCACTATGATGGGTTCCTGCAGAGGCGGGGGTGGCACTAGATCTTCTGGTTCTGGGTTCCGTGGTGCCAAGGGAACATGGTAGCCTTGCGGGGGTGCACCGGTTTGCTTGCGGGCGGTCAGTCTGGTACGGGCCATCTACAAAGAAAACGACCAAGATTGGGTTAAGATCAGTTCTAAAAAAGGAGTTAAGAGAATTGAAAATAATGTAGGAACATAGGGTTGTAGTATAAACTTAAAGAAAAGAAAACTTTTAAAAATAGGAGGAAGAGAAGGAGGAAATCCTTAAATTTTGACCCGTACTAACTAGGCTTCCGTCCTACAGTCGACACGGCTCTGATACCAATCTGTCACACCCGGTTTTCAATGAACCAAAACCGTGCATACTATACATGCGCCAGGAACGAGTCTCACATGTATAGGACAAATTGTCATCACAGGACATGTCATAATATAACGTTTAACGATTACATCATAAGTATTATTACCATAATAGACACTTGTCTTTAACATAGAGTACGTAAAAGCGGAAGCGTAAACGGAAAGCAACTAGAGCCGCCACAGGGACGTCCACTGGAAGAGCGAAGAGCCTAGACTTCTTGATAATCCTCCGTATCTCCATTGACTGAGCAGCGGTTGGATTTGTCCCCCCAACAAGGAATAAACGGAAAAGAACAAGCGTGAGCACACAACTCGTACTCAACAAGTATAACAGAACCATGAGGCTCTAAGGTTAGCTGACTCCACTGCATTGCTTTTAATTGGTCAAATTTTATTAGAGCTATTTACTAAAGTGAGTAGAGAAACTTTTATCTCAAAGATATTGCATAGAAGAAATTAAGCATCATGGTTAACCAGGATTTTACCAAAAACCATCCATAACCCAACTAATCACATAAAGGATCTGGGCCGCTCATAACCGTGAGCACGGCTGATGCATCAGTTTTACACTCTCGAGAGGTTGCACATCTTTACCCACAAGTCGTGAGCTACGCTAGTGGTTCATCACATACCTTAGATGAGATGACTAGCAAGCCACACTACGAAGCCTTTACAAAGATTATGTTAGTAAGGTGTAACCGCTAAGGTTTCAGGTTATGCAACGGTGGAGCAAGCCTCAAGGGGAGAAGAACACATCACACTCAACCCAAGCAGCGCGAGGGCCACAGAAGCACACCTCCCCTCTTGCCCCGCAGGTAAGTTACTCCCAAACTAAAACAATCTAATTAATCAGCTAAGACCGTCCCATACCAGTCTTATGGTAGTGCTGTTGTCCCAGGTTGTCGCTTTGCGAACCGGTCCTTATGGAAAGTGGCTATGAGCAAAACCACTAAGCACAATGCTCATGCCCCCTAAACCAAGTTGCTAAAAAAACAAATTTTAAATGAGACATGCACCACTCAAGCACACGGCACAGAGGGTCACGCTCAAACAATTAATTGCATAGATCCATTAATCAACATTAATTAAAAACATAGCATAGGTGTATGTTGGCGCAGCACCTAGCAAAAACTTAACCACATGCAACCCAAAAGGTTCACATTGAGATCAAAGTGGCTAATGTATCGTCCTTATAGGCATACAAGATCGACACATGCATATGCAATGAATTAAAGGTGATAGGTGTTGCTCATGTTATACTTGCCTTCCTCAAGGTGCTCTTGCTGCTGCTCACAAATGTCAAAAGGTGGCTCCTCGTTCACCTCAGACAGATCAACGTCTACTTACGTCCAAACGTCACACAAGCATCCATATACGAGCATACATGCAAACAATGGACAAAAGATAAGAAACAGTACACCAATACATCAAAACAGAACACAAAACTGGTTTAGAACTGTTCTACATATTACCACGGTCACGTGAGCGAAAGAATCACCCAAAATGGAGTTAAAACGGAAAAGTTATGGCCAAAACAAGGTTCTAGGGACCTATTTATGAAGAAAACTCAAAATCTGGGCTGTTTTGGAAAAACCAGGGACCAATTCTGTAATTTCAGGAAAGATCCGAGGTCTAAAGCACAAAAACACAGCCTCTGGACTGCGGGTTCTATTTTTCAATAGCGCAGGGGCTAAAGCATTAAAAACTGGGCCGATCTGTAATTATTTTTGAACTGGCGTGGACCGCGGGTTGATTTCGGAAAAAACCGAGGGTCTCTTTAACAAAACAAACGGCGACGACCGCAGTTGACCGGTCACCATCTGGTCCGGACGGTCGGATCTAGATCTAACGGCCGAGGTGAGATCGGATCACGTTATAATCTCGTGCATCCGTTCTGGATCGGACGGCTGAGGTTGAAAGGCAAGGTTTCGCCGGCGGCGACCATCGGGGACGGCGGCGCATCGCCGGAGCTCGCGATGCCCGGTGTTCCGGGGCGCGATTCGGGACCGGACCTAGCTAGAAAGCAAGACGGGACCACGGCGAAGCTCACCGTGGGGTTGTCGACGACCGGGAGCTGCCGGAGGATGGTCGGCGACGAGCGGAGGCGGCGGAGCGGCTCGGGGCTTCGCGGAGAGCTCGATCGGAGCGTCCACTGGCGTCGAGAGCTAGCGGAACGGGGTCGCGAGGTCCTGCAGAGCACGGCGGAGGGGTTAGGGCGGCGGGAGCGCGACCACAGAGGGCGAATTGCACCTCGCCGGCGTTACTCACCTCGGACGGTGGCGGCGGAATTGAGCGGCTCGCGACGGCTAGGGCTCGATTGCGGCTGCTGGCGAGGTTGAGGGGGAAAGGGTGAAGCCCGGCGTGCTATTTATAGGACCGGAGCGGCTCGGAAGGGGGCGGCGCGGTAAGGAAGGCGGCGGCCGGAGTTTCCTTCGGCGCGCGCTCTCGGGAAGGAAGGGAATCCTTCGATTCCTTTGGGGACTCGGTGCGCAGGAGAGCGGGGAATACGGGGAAGGCGGCGGGGGAAGCTCTCCTCCTCGGAGTCGGCCGGTGTAGAGAAGGAAAGGCGGCGGCCGAAAAAGGAAAGTCGCCGTCGCCCGAAATGGAAAGCCAGGAGGTTGGGGATGACAGGTGGGTCCCGCCTGTCAGCGGCTCGACGGGCGCGGGTCCGCCTGTCAGCGGCGCGAGGGAGAGAGGCGGCGCGCGGGAGGCCGGCTGGGCCGCCTCGCCTGGGCCGGCTCGGGTGAGGGTGGCTGGTGGGCCGGCTCAGGGAGGTGGGCTGATTTCTCTTTTTTTTCTTTTTCCTGCATTTTCCCTCTCTTTTCTATTTCTCTCTTTTCTTTTAAACTCAAAAGCAAACTATGAATTCAAATAAATTTGAATTCAAACCTTATGCCACTCATCAAATAAAAAATATGCTCCAGCATGAATGCACAAACATGTTGACCTTAGGATATATTGCAATATTTAGTTCAAAAGATAATGAAAAATGCATACTAGGCACAATAAATCCTAGAAAATAAATAAAGCATATTGAATTTCTTATAAAATGCTGGAAATTAAATTTAGGGTGTTACAGACCTACCCCCCTTGCAAGGAATCTCGCCCCGAGATTCACATAGGCTGGTTAGCAAAGAGATCAGGGTATGCTGCCCTCAACTCATCCTCCCTTTCCCAAGTAGCTTCCTCCTCTGTGTGGTATTTCCGTTGCACTTGGCACATCTTGATCCTCTTATTCCGGGTCACCCTCTCAGATGTTTCCAGAATCTTTATAGGGTGCTCAGTGTAGGTCAAGTCCTCTTGCACTTCCAACCCTTCTAAAGGCGCCTGCTCCTCTGGTATTCTCAAGCACTTCTTCAGCTGCGAGACATGGAATACATCGTGCACACCTGAAAGACTAGAAGGTAACTCTAAGCGATAAGCCACTTCTCCTCTCTTTTCTAGTACCTTGAATGGTCCAACATATCTGGGTGCTAGTTTTCCCTTCATGTTGAATCTGCGTACTCCCCGCATAGGTGACACCTTCAGATACACAAAGTCATCTTCCTTGAATGTGAGATCTCTCCGTCTGACATCTGCATAGCTTTTCTGCCTAGACTGAGCAATTCTCAAGTTCTCTCGAACTATCCGTACTTGTTCCTCCGCATCCTTGATAATGTCCGGTCCAAACACTTGCTTCTCTCCTTTCTGATCCCAGAGCAAAGGAGTCCTACACCTTCTACCATACAAAGCTTCAAATGGTGATTTCTTGATACTGACCTGATAGCTGTTGTTGTAGGAGAACTCGGCATAAGGTAAGCACTTGTCCCAACTTGTGCCATATTGGATGACACATGCTCGCAACATATCTTCCAGTATTTGATTGGTCCTTTCTGTTTGACCGTTTGTCTGCGGATGGTAAGCTGTGCTGAAACGAAGCTTGGTATCCAGTGAATCATGCAATTGCTCCCAAAAGCGAGAAGTGAACTGTGATCCCCTATCGGATATAATCCTCTTAGGAACCCCATGCAAACACACAATCCTAGAGATGTATAGTTCTGCCAACCTTGCCCCGGAGTAGGTAGTATTCACAGGTATGAAGTGGGCGACCTTGGTCAGACGATCCACTACTACCCATATGGAGTTGTAACCTTTCTGGGTGCGAGGTAACCCAACAATAAAGTCCATGCTGATTTCCTCCCACTTCCATTCTGGAATTTTCAACGGTTGCAATAGTCCTGCTGGCCTCTGATGTTCTGCCTTGACCCTCTGACAGGTGTCACAAATTGCCACATACTCTGCTACGGCACGTTTCATTCCAAACCACCAGAATCTCTCCTTGAGGTCATAATACATCTTAGTACTCCCGGGATGGATAGAGTAAGCTGTATCATGGGCCTCACTCAGGATCAACTTCTTGATTCTGTCCACATCTGGCACACAAATCCGGTTCTTGTACCATACTGTACCTTGCTCATCTTCCCTGAAGTTGGGCGCTTTGCCTATCTGGATCTGCTCGCGTATCTCCTGGATCTTCTCGTCCTGGGCTTGATGTCTTCGAATTTCTTGTTCCAGAGTTGGTTCGGCTTCAAAGGTAGCTGCAGTATGATGCACAAAACCCAAACTCAAACTTTCGAACTCCTCACATAACTCACGTGGCATCTGGAATGCTATGGCCATGTTGACGTAGCTTCTTCTGCTCAAAGCATCAGCCACCACGTTGGCTTTCCCTGGATGATAACGTATCTCCAAGTCGTAGTCCTTGATCAGTTCTAACCATCTGCGCTGCCTCATGTTCAGCTCATTCTGAGTGAAGATATACTTAAGACTCTTGTGATCCGTGTATATCTCACATCTTTGCCCAAAGAGATAGTGACGCCATATCTTAAGTGCATGGACAACTGCTGCTAACTCCAAGTCATGTGTAGGACAATTTACCTCATGCTTGCGTAGCTGTCGGGAGGCATAGGCAATCACCTTTCCTTCTTGCATCAGCACACAACCCAGACCGTCGCCTGAAGCATCACAATATACTGTGAACCTTTTCTGCAGATCTGGCAATGTCAGCACAGGTGCGGTGGTCAGCTTCTTCTTCAACTCTTCAAAAGCTGCTTGCCTCTCCTTGCTCCAGATGAACTCAGCATCCTTCTCAAGCAACGTGGTCATCGGCTTCGCAATCTTCGAGAAATTCTCTATGAATCTCCGGTAATATCCTGCTAAGCCCAAAAATCCACGTACTTCCTTGACAGTCTGTGGCACCTTCCAATCCAACACTGATATGACCTTGCCAGGGTCCACTGAGATCCCCCCCTTAGAGATGATATGACCAAGGAATGGTACCTCGTCAATCCAGAACTCACACTTGCTCAACTTTGCATATAGCTTGTGATCCCTCAATCTCTGCAGAACTAGCCTCAAGTGCTCCTCATGTTCCTCCTCGGTTTTGGAGTAGATCAGGATATCATCAATGAATACCACCACGAACTTGTCCAAATAATCCATGAACACCTTATTCATTAAACTCATGAAGAAAGCAGGGGCATTAGTCAGACCAAAAGACACCACAGTATACTCATAGAGACCATACTTTGTGATGAAAGCAGTCTTAGGAATATCTGAGGGACGGATCTTCAACTGGTGGTAGCCAGATCTCAGGTCTATTTTGGAGAATACACAGGCACCTTGCAACTGATCAAACAAATCATCAATGCGTGGCAGAGGATACTTGTTCTTAATAGTCACCTCGTTCAATGCACGATAATCCACACACATCCGTCGAGCAGGCCCTTCCTTCTTATCAACAAACAGAACAGGAAAAGCCCACGGAGAGGTACTATGGCGAATAAATCCCTTTGCTAGCAGCTCATCTATGTTTTGTTTAACTTCCTCATGTTCTGGGGGTGCCATTCTATATGGTCTTTTAGATATAGGAGCAGTACCAGGTAAAAGGTCTATAGAAAACTCAATGTCTCGGTCAGGCGGCATACCTGGTAACTCTTCCGGAAAGACATCAGGATATTCACACACTACTCGAATGCCATCTGTAGGTTGGACCTCCATCTCCCGATGTTTGCGTTCTGTAAGGAGCGCACGATCTACCAGGTGATTGAAGCTGGGGAAGGTGAAGTTCATGAGGTGGAACTGCAGGGTGTCATTGAGCCCTTCCATGAAATGCTCCTGTTTATCGCCATCCTCAGCGACCTCTGCTGTGGCGTACCTTGCAAGCTGCAGGAACTTGTCACGATACTCAGTGACGGACATGCTCCCTTGCTTGAGCGAGAGGAACTCCTTCTTCTTCATCTTCATGGTCCCAGCCGGTACGTGGTGACTCCTGAAGTTCTCTCTAAACTGAGCCCAGGTGAAGGCATCGCGATCCTGCTGGCGGTATGACTCCCACCAATCCAAAGCAGCACCACGAAGTTGTCCTGCAGCATACAGGACTCTCTCCCGGTCATCGCACTGGGCGATCTCCAGCTGTCTCTCCACAGCACGAAGCCAGTCATCAGCCTGTAGTGGATCTGCAGTGTGGGAGAAGGTTGGGGGATGCCCCTTCATGAAATCCCCACGCCTGTCCCTAGGCGGAGGAGGTGGTGGTGGCGCCTGCACCTGAGCTTGTTGTAGGGCCAAGATGGCATTGTTCACTGTGGCCATCATCTGCGTTTGCATGGCAAAGAACTGCTCGGCCGTCAGTGGTGGTGGATTGGGCAACGGGTGGTCGGGATGGTCGTGGCCCTGGTTACTTCCTTGGGCGCCCCTAGCACCACGTCCTCTAGTTCCAACCATCTGTGGGCAACAAAAGAAAGTCCATAAGGATGTATATCCCTCTCACAAGGTGAAGTAGATTTTGAGGTTGCAGGTTGGTCATTAGTCCATGATGAACGAGCGTCAGCTAGATGAGGTAGAGAGGAGTAATAGAGTAGTTGTTCATCCCAACTGACTATTTTTATTAAACTCAACTCAAACTGGTTTGACTATGGACAATCCCCATAGTTGGACATGATCAAGCAACCAAAATGCCAACTCAAACATAGTTCACAAGCACAAACAACCAAACACTGAACTAGACTCAAAGCGTTTATAGACCAACTCGACTCAAACGTACTAGCGATGTGAAGCAAAGATAAGGGTAATCCTAATCCTCATGGAAAAGAATCCTAGTGGCACCATTTAGTTCCCCCTTGCGGGTCCTCTTGCGGGATTTGCACTGGGACGGAGTCACGTCTGGCACTCGAGGCTTTGGTCCTTGGAGGCCGGCAAGTGTAGCTTCAAGTTCTGCCACCCTCTTGGTCTTGCGGTGAAGCTCGTCCAACACGATGTCGTGGGTGGAGTTGAGGGCCACGATGTACCGTGCCATCTTCCTTACCCTCTGGTCATCCTCCAACACCATCGAAGCGATCTCGTGCCCAGCTTGGCCTTCTATGCGGCGAGGGAAGTAGCGGAAATAGGTCTGGCTCAACGGGGTACGGTGGTCGTAGCAGATGGTTCCCAGAGCTTGGCGTGCAGCATCTTCAATGGCAGCTTCCATCGTCTCATGGATCGTCACGCAGCAGTATTCACCCACAATGGTCTTCCCTCCGTGGATGAGGTTGTAGCGTTCGATCAACGCATTGGCCACCCATCTGTCAGGTAGAATCGGGTGCGTACTCTGAGTGGCGAAGTAGGAGGTGGTGAAGTTGTCGAGGCCGATTTCCTGGAGGCACTCCCGAAGTAGTCTGGGAAAGTTGAGACCGTTGCCTGGGTGGGTATGGTCGATGTTGACCCAGGTGGTGATCACCCTCTCTCTTTTGACAGCAGGTCCTTGATCATCCTCTATCTGAACGGCAATGTGATGTGACCACTCAGGTGCTTCTACCTCTGGTTCAGGGGCTGGATTCTCCTCTGGATCCTCTTCTGTGTTCTCAGTGAAAGAGCTAGCTTCACTGGGGTCTTCAGAGTCATCTCCCACTATGATGGGTTCCTGCAGAGGCGGGGGTGGCACTAGATCTTCTGGTTCTGGGTTCCGTGGTGCCAAGGGAACATGGTAGCCTTGCGGGGGTGCACCGGTTTGCTTGCGGGCGGTCAGTCTGGTACGGGCCATCTACAAAGAAAACGACCAAGATTGGGTTAAGATCAGTTCTAAAAAAGGAGTTAAGAGAATTGAAAATAATGTAGGAACATAGGGTTGTAGTATAAACTTAAAGAAAAGAAAACTTTTAAAAATAGGAGGAAGAGAAGGAGGAAATCCTTAAATTTTGACCCGTACTAACTAGGCTTCCGTCCTACAGTCGACACGGCTCTGATACCAATCTGTCACACCCGGTTTTCAATGAACCAAAACCGTGCATACTATACATGCGCCAGGAACGAGTCTCACATGTATAGGACAAATTGTCATCACAGGACATGTCATAATATAACGTTTAACGATTACATCATAAGTATTATTACCATAATAGACACTTGTCTTTAACATAGAGTACGTAAAAGCGGAAGCGTAAACGGAAAGCAACTAGAGCCGCCACAGGGACGTCCACTGGAAGAGCGAAGAGCCTAGACTTCTTGATAATCCTCCGTATCTCCATTGACTGAGCAGCGGTTGGATTTGTCCCCCCAACAAGGAATAAACGGAAAAGAACAAGCGTGAGCACACAACTCGTACTCAACAAGTATAACAGAACCATGAGGCTCTAAGGTTAGCTGACTCCACTGCATTGCTTTTAATTGGTCAAATTTTATTAGAGCTATTTACTAAAGTGAGTAGAGAAACTTTTATCTCAAAGATATTGCATAGAAGAAATTAAGCATCATGGTTAACCAGGATTTTACCAAAAACCATCCATAACCCAACTAATCACATAAAGGATCTGGGCCGCTCATAACCGTGAGCACGGCTGATGCATCAGTTTTACACTCTCGAGAGGTTGCACATCTTTACCCACAAGTCGTGAGCTACGCTAGTGGTTCATCACATACCTTAGATGAGATGACTAGCAAGCCACACTACGAAGCCTTTACAAAGATTATGTTAGTAAGGTGTAACCGCTAAGGTTTCAGGTTATGCAACGGTGGAGCAAGCCTCAAGGGGAGAAGAACACATCACACTCAACCCAAGCAGCGCGAGGGCCACAGAAGCACACCTCCCCTCTTGCCCCGCAGGTAAGTTACTCCCAAACTAAAACAATCTAATTAATCAGCTAAGACCGTCCCATACCAGTCTTATGGTAGTGCTGTTGTCCCAGGTTGTCGCTTTGCGAACCGGTCCTTATGGAAAGTGGCTATGAGCAAAACCACTAAGCACAATGCTCATGCCCCCTAAACCAAGTTGCTAAAAAAACAAATTTTAAATGAGACATGCACCACTCAAGCACACGGCACAGAGGGTCACGCTCAAACAATTAATTGCATAGATCCATTAATCAACATTAATTAAAAACATAGCATAGGTGTATGTTGGCGCAGCACCTAGCAAAAACTTAACCACATGCAACCCAAAAGGTTCACATTGAGATCAAAGTGGCTAATGTATCGTCCTTATAGGCATACAAGATCGACACATGCATATGCAATGAATTAAAGGTGATAGGTGTTGCTCATGTTATACTTGCCTTCCTCAAGGTGCTCTTGCTGCTGCTCACAAATGTCAAAAGGTGGCTCCTCGTTCACCTCAGACAGATCAACGTCTACTTACGTCCAAACGTCACACAAGCATCCATATACGAGCATACATGCAAACAATGGACAAAAGATAAGAAACAGTACACCAATACATCAAAACAGAACACAAAACTGGTTTAGAACTGTTCTACATATTACCACGGTCACGTGAGCGAAAGAATCACCCAAAATGGAGTTAAAACGGAAAAGTTATGGCCAAAACAAGGTTCTAGGGACCTATTTATGAAGAAAACTCAAAATCTGGGCTGTTTTGGAAAAACCAGGGACCAATTCTGTAATTTCAGGAAAGATCCGAGGTCTAAAGCACAAAAACACAGCCTCTGGACTGCGGGTTCTATTTTTCAATAGCGCAGGGGCTAAAGCATTAAAAACTGGGCCGATCTGTAATTATTTTTGAACTGGCGTGGACCGCGGGTTGATTTCGGAAAAAACCGAGGGTCTCTTTAACAAAAAAAACGGCGACGACCGCAGTTGACCGATCACCATCTGGTCCGGACGGTCGGATCTAGATCTAACGGCCGAGGTGAGATCGGATCACGTTATAATCTCGTGCATCCGTTCTGGATCGGACGGCTGAGGTTGAAAGGCGAGGTTTCGCCGGCGGCGACCATCGGGGACGGCGGCGCATCGCCGGAGCTCGCGATGCCCGGTGTTCCGAGGCGCGATTCGGGACCGGACCTAGCTAGAAAGCAAGACGGGACCACGGCGAAGCTCACCGTGGGGTTGTCGACGACCGGGAGCTGCCGGAGGATGGTCGGCGACGAGCGGAGGCGGCGGAGCGGCTCGGGGCTTCGCGGAGAGCTCGATCGGAGCGTCCACGGGCGTCGAGAGCTAGCGGAACGGGGTCGCGAGGTCCTGCAGAGCACGGCGGAGGGGTTAGGGCGGCGGGAGCGCGACCACAGAGGGCGAATTGCACCTCGCCGGCGTTACTCACCTCGGACGGTGGCGGCGGAATTGAGCGGCTCGCGACGGCTAGGGCTCGATTGCGGCTGCTGGCGAGGTTGAGGGGGAAAGGGTGAAGCCCGGCGTGCTATTTATAGGACCGGAGCGGCTCGGAAGGGGGCGGCGCGGTAAGGAAGGCGGCGGCCGGAGTTTCCTTCGGCGCGCGCTCTCGGGAAGGAAGGGAATCCTTCGATTCCTTTGGGGACTCGGTGCGCAGGAGAGCGGGGAATACGGGGAAGGCGGCGGGGGAAGCTCTCCTCCTCGGAGTCGGCCGGTGTAGAGAAGGAAAGGCGGCGGCCGAAAAAGGAAAGTCGCCGTCGCCCGAAATGGAAAGCCAGGAGGTTGGGGATGACAGGTGGGTCCCGCCTGTCAGCGGCTCGACGGGCGCGGGTCCGCCTGTCAGCGGCGCGAGGGAGAGAGGCGGCGCGCGGGAGGCCGGCTGGGCCGCCTCGCCTGGGCCGGCTCGGGTGAGGGTGGCTGGTGGGCCGGCTCAGGGAGGTGGGCTGATTTCTCTTTTTTTTCTTTTTCCTGCATTTTCCCTCTCTTTTCTATTTCTCTCTTTTCTTTTAAACTCAAAAGCAAACTATGAATTCAAATAAATTTGAATTCAAACCTTATGCCACTCATCAAATAAAAAATATGCTCCAGCATGAATGCACAAACATGTTGACCTTAGGATATATTGCAATATTTAGTTCAAAAGATAATGAAAAATGCATACTAGGCACAATAAATCCTAGAAAATAAATAAAGCATATTGAATTTATTATAAAATGCTGGAAATTAAATTTAGGGTGTTACACTCCTCCTCCTCCTCTCGCCTGCCGACGCGCCCTCTCGTCTCCGACCCCGACTTCCGTCGCCGCCCATGGCCTCTCCTCCGACTGCCCTTCCTCCTTGCTAGCTATAGCGGTCCAAGCGCCCTAGATTTGCGTCGACGGACGCGCATCGGCGGGCGAGCGGGGCGGCGCCGGAGACCTGGCCGCAGCGGGAGGCGGGGCTGCACCGGAGGTGCCGCGACGGAGGCCTGGCCGCAGCGGGAGGCGGGGACGCACAGGAGGAGCCGCGCGCAGCGCGCAGGAGGCAGCAGACCACACCGCGCCGGAGGTAGCTGTGCACGGCAGGCGGGCGGGGCCGCGCCGGAAGGACCGCGCGATGCGCGCGGGGTTGGAAGAGAGGCCATGGCGGCAGCGGCAGCTGGGACCTGGGGTCGGGGTCGGAGGGGGCGTGGGGAGCGGGCAGTCGAGCAGGCTCCAATCGGTACGGGTGGGGTCCAGTAAAAATCTAGGTTCCGTCCCCCACTCCCGTTCCCCCCGAAACGAACAGAGTCATTTTGGTTGGGAATTAGACGCAAAAAAAAAACACAGATCTAGGGTTCTGCAACATCCTACCCACATCGCGAGAGCTGTGGCGCTGCGAGATGGAGATCGAGAGAGAGATGGAATCACTCGGCGAGATGGGGGCCGAGAGAGAGAAGGATTCACGCGGCAAGATGGAGGCCGAGAGAGAGATGAAGTCATGTGTGCGGCAGAGGATAAAGACCACGATTGTGTTGGATGTGGAGTTTTTTACTTCGGGTTCGGGGAAGCTGCGGATTGAGATGGAAGCGGTGGAGACCGTGGAAGACGTAGTGCTGGAGATGCCTCTTCCCCTCCGCGAACTACGGCGTTGGATACGGTTTTTATTGCTGAGTAGGAAGGAGGCATGGAAAGAGGAGATGTCGAGGTTGTGGATAGGAGAGGGCGAATCGGCGCAGATAGAGTTGGATGTGGAAGCGGAAGGTCTAATCCGATTGTTGGAAGAGATAAATATGATGTATCCATCGGAAGAGCTACAACAGCGGTTGAAAGAGATAACAGTAACACACGTGATGGAGCCTGAAGAGCCGGAGCAGAGCAAGGAGGCGCCTAAGTTGGATCCGGCAAGGGGCAAGAAGTCCTCAGAGGAAAGGAAAGCGGATAAGAAGATGAAGGAGAGGTTGGAGAAGCAGAGCAAGGAGGTGCCTAAGCGGGGTCCGACGAGGGGCAAGAAGTCCTCAAAGGAAAGCAAAGTGGATAAGAAGATGAAGGAGAGGTTGGAGAAGTATGAGGAGTGGAAAAGGAATATGGAAGAGGAAGAAGAGCGTAACCGGGATCCGGAGCGTCTCGCAGACCCTTACGCCTTTAAAGCTAGGCAGTACAAAAATACTTGGGACACTGTCTATGCAGTACGAAAATACTTGGGACACTGTCTATGGTGCACACCACGGTCGCTACGAGGACAACAGTAAGTAAATCGTTTACTACTCTTGTTCTCGATCTACATTATAATTAGTTTGGGTTGTCTTTATCAAGTACTACATGTACTTAGGGCGATTCATACCTCCTACTATCCCCGTATCCCGTTAGTCATTACTACCGGTAGGTCCTTTACTTATGTACGTGCAACACACACCTGATACGGGATGATCGGCCTGAGTAATGAAGGAGTAATGGGATGGGAAAAGAAAGAAAGAGTAAAAAACAAGGCGCCCTGATTGATTGATGTCATTCCTTTCTTATTAATACCAAGATAAGGAAAGTATGATACAAAATAAGGTGAAAAAAAATAAAAGACTAAATGGTGGAAACATTTTCCTTCTATCAGTTCTAGACCGCTCACAACACTTTCCAACTCTTTCCAACCTACGCAATGGAGTAGGGGTACACTGAGAGCATCATAGGTAAAAAAAGGTTTTTTTTCTAAAACTCGCTCTTTTATGACATATAAGAAGAGTTACACATGTATTAGAATACTTACTTAATTTTGGCTGATTTGGTCCATTACCACATGTATCTAAGACAATTTTCAAACTTCCTACTATCTATTACTACTACTCTGAGGTCTTCTATACATAATAGTTGTACATGTGGTAGGATTAGAATTGAACCAATGATGCAATACGTGCACATGTTTTCTATGTACTTACTATCGCTAGTGCTTGCCATTGGACTTGAATATGCTAACGCCTTTGAATTCTCCAACAACTCTATGCAGCATCTATCCCTTGCAAGTGTTTTACATTTAATCCCGCGCCAGACGGCTCTGGTAGAAAATGTGCTACAATACAAGTATTTTCTATCAAAATCTCAGAACTACAAGGAGGTTTACGGTGGCCTATCAGTGTGTTTGGTATGGTCGCCCTACGTGACCAATTAGATCACAACCGCAATATTATCTTCAAGCGTGAAAGGGATAACTGTCAAACCCTCACCGATAAGGTACGCTTTATCTCCCAACTTATCACCTTTTTTTTTTGGCTATTTGCTGCCTTTTTCCCACATATTTTCTCATGCATCTTTTGTCGTACTTGGTACCATGGAACTGGAAGCATGTATAATGTCTCATCATCGAAAAATCTTAGTTCCCTCATACAATTAGCTTTAGAAAACAGTGCACACTGATGCAATATTGTTACTTTTTAGAAATTACTATAACTCCTGTTTGTGGAATTGCTGTCCCTGTTACTTACATTTGAATCATGTAGAAAGCCCTCTCAAACAAATTAGAAGCACAGATCAGTCGAGCATGTTATAAATTTCAGTCATGTGGTAGTTTGATCATAGATATGTGTGGAATGTGGAAGTTGCCATCTTATAGTATAGCACAAGTCAGACTCAACTAATTGCTAATTCCCTTATAAAAAATTAATTACTAATTCAAATTAGCACACACTTATTAGAGTGCTAATTACTGATTCAAGACATTGAATGAACTTGGTACTTACATAATATATGGAGCACATTACTGTTGTCAGTTACTCAGTTATTGGAGCTATATAGAAGATTGCATCATCGTCAACAACAAAATCTTTCAGTCCCAAGCAAATTGGGGACAAACTATACAAAGTTAGGTGACAAAGACAAAACAGGAGATACATTAACATTGTAACACAGGTGATACAAAGACAGCACAGGTGATACATTACAGTCTTAATGGTCCATAAATAAAATAGGTCACAAGCTGACAGCAAACTTATCTACTTAAGTCTAGTTCATGGCACAACACACAACATAAAACTAAAGATAAGTAGATAACTTGACAGCATAATTTTCATGCCACATATTCGTTGGAGTTTAGGATTTCATCTCCATCATCCTGTTCCTCATAATCAATGTCATCATCAATGTCATCTTCAGATGCAGCTTCATCTTCACCTCCAGATTTCCACTCTTCTTCATCCGATTCTCTAGCCACTCTTGCACTCCTACGAGGCTGAAGCACATCATCAGCTCCCACCGCTTCTCCCAAGACCCTCCATGGTATCCCTGTCCCTGGCACTGCTCCCTCATCCTCATCCCTAAAGAGCACCAATGCATGATCATCCCCTCCCTCGTAGAAAAATCCTTGAGCTTCTGTAGAATCAGAGCTTTGGAGCACTTCATAGTTCTTTTTTTGTCTAATTTTCTCTCTCTTGGATGTCAATCTGTTATTAAATTAAATGTAACAAAACAATTAAGGTGTTCTGCTGTCAGCCTATTCTTTCTCTTAGTGTGAACCTGCACATTATATTTACATTTTGCAAAATAAAGCAACCATAGCAAATATGGTGGCATGGTGCTGATTCTAACTAGGAAAAAACTAAAGAGTGTTCTGGTGCAAATCTGACCTGCTCAAATGTGCTCCAGTTTCTTTCACATCCAGAAGAGCTAGTTGTCAGTGAAAGGATTTTAATAGCCATTCTTTGCAAATCTGGTGCTCCACCCCATAGAGCCTCCAACATGACGCTACATTCAAGTGAAATTTTATCAATAAATGAAGCATTGCTGCTTTGCATTTGAAAGGAAAATGAAGCAAAAGAACTCATATTGCCTGGATTGAACTCAAAGCGCTGACAGCTCCTTGCCATCTTCTTTGAAAAGTTATCATGCCTCTTTTGAACTTTCTCCAAATCCTCATTGACAGACCTATATTCCTTCTCATCATCACCATGATAAAAGATCTCAACACATTGTATCAATTTTTCCACAATTATTGGATCGGATCGGAGAAGATCATTCCACCATTATTGTAACTATAATATGGATTCAGTATGTATGCAGCCATGTGTAGTGGAGAATCCAACCTATCTTTCATTTTCTTGTCAATAATGGTCATGACTTCTCTACAGTTCTTCTCCACATTACCATATACCTCCTTGATCTCCTTTGCCTTCACCAGTTCTCCATATAGAAATCCCATAGAGGGCCTTACATCCCCATCAACCAACCGGAGAAGCTTTACCAAAGGCTCAAAGACTTTCAAGCAATGCACCACACCCTTCCAAAAGGGTACACTTAACACCGTTGCTGTAGCTGCCTTGTCCTTCTTTGTCTTCACGTCTGGTAGCTCTTCCCACTTTGAATCAACCACCATCTTCCTTGGACAGTCCTTCTCCATCATGCTTTGCAATGTGAGGTACGCAGTATGTGGCGGAACCGCCGATTTAATCCGGGCTAAGCACACCTGCCACCTCTGGCTTGCAGTGCGATTAGACCGAACTAAACCCGGTCGTCCGTCGTGAGTCATTCGGCTCCCGATATTACCTTTTCCCAGAGGAACCGACATCATACACATCCAGCCCACGATGGAGCCACAACAGACACATCATCTCAGGCATTGAATATAGCATATATAAACTTATTTTACAAACCAGTTCGAAATAAAGATATAGGTTTCAACATAATGCCATACAATAGGCAGGTTTGAATCAGATAGCGGAAGCGAATTCAAAAACATCTCACCGCGGAAACAAAATACTTTAGTAGACTTCATGGAACGATGATCGAGGCGAGCAGCACCGAGCCCACCGGTACTACCCTCCTCCAAGCACTTGTCCAGATGTCGCCGGTACCTGTTCTCAAAAGGTGGGGGCAAACCCTGAGTACTAATTACTCAGTAGGACTTAATGGATTGGCTTACAGCTGACGCAAAGCTTGCTTACTAGCATGTGGATCCTTAGCCATTGATTTTAAACAGTGGTATATCAACATAGAGTATCAAGATTCATCTTTTGCATATAACTCCATAATAATAACTTGCAGAAATGTAAACAATACAATACAAACATGTAGTATTTGAAAACATGAGTAACAAATATAATATATTCAAGTAGTTACTACGTTGCCCGACAGTGTTATTAGCATTCCCACACCTGGTGGGCATCAGCGATTCGAATCGATTTTAATTCCCGAGAATAACTATCATGCCAGGGGTATATGCTTACTAGCCACCGTGTTCCCACATATAGTCCCCATCTCCACATGTCTTGTCCCAAGATTCAAAGCGCCCCCACCTAACCCCCGGGTTGTGCCCCCTTAGGAGCAATACCACAGTGCCATGGGTCAGCCCTCCCTCGAGTACAAGCGCCCCCGGGCCCATCGGCCTCCAGCAAGTGGATGGGCAGAGCCTCGAAAACTCCAGACAAACCCAGGTAAGACTTCACCGGTCCCATTTTTCGGTTAAGCACTCTAGCAATGTTATGCCGAACAGCAGGCAAACAGCGGACGGGCCTTAAACGACTCGGGCGGAGCCAAATGATACAACAACGCACACCACAAAATAAGATTATTCTCCGCCCGGTCTCCATTTAAATCATGAGTATAATATTACTTTCCCAATAGTAAGAGTTTTGTAATATTTGAAATCACCTACGCGACGAGTGACTCCATTCACTCGTATCTATTCGTACCTAGCAGAGCCTAGGCAACTCGCCCTACGAACTCTATATATAGGTGCTAGAGCCAGGGCGGCCAGGGAATCGAATGCAAGGGTTTTCAACCAACTCCTAATGCGGATGCGTAATCGAACAATCAATTATTATATTAGCTGGGAAATTCATGGTCCTGCCTACCTTCCTTACTAGGGTTAGTAGCTGCCTCGTGAGCAAAGTCGGGCCCCTGCTGCTGGTCTTCCGGCTCCTGGTGCAGCTCCTCCTCAGGCTCCTCTACGATTGGTTGGTCCGGCGGGTGTCCTTCGTTCGCGGGATCTATATGCATGACATAGTGCAATTTGAGCATGTATTAGTGCAATGCTTGCTTATGATGCAGATGCGATGTTGTGAATCATGATTTATGGACTAGAGTTATGCATGTTGAGGCGAAATTTGTTTAGTACTAAGAAATCGTACAAGCCATCATCTAAAGTTAACTTAGTCTACCACATATAATAACAATGGGCGCTTAGTGATTTATCATTCATTCTCGTAAAATGACCAAAGCTTGTTTAGCGTAAAAAGACCAAAGCTTATTTAGACATCTATTTTCCATATAGCCGACTTAGCATTCCCACATGTATTTCAAAACAGTAGTTAAGAACTACATTGTATCCCAATTCGGTTGCTAAGACCCACATACCCCTATGTATCAGATATGATCTATTGTGGCTTTTATTAAATATTCTGGTCTCACATTTTCTATTATTCAATTAAATATGCATTTTTTTCTACTATTTTCAAATCAGTGCCTACACTTGACATGCACAACCTCCTACCCTAACAGGGAGTTATGGTCATAACCTAGAGCTCATACCAAGCCCCTGAAGTCACCTGGAGCATTTTTCACCATAGCAACCTTTTCTTAAATTAAATATATGCTTAAATACAAGACAAGGGCAAAATAGTAATTAATCAGTCAATGCTAGGGCTACCAGAAGTTATACAGAGCCTACACATGCTATCAATGCCTCTGCCCAAATTTCATAATTTTTGAAGCTCATTTAACCCACATTTCCTATTTATTAAGGCTTTTCATGCATGCACAATATCAGGGGCAAAAATGTCTTTTCCTACTCAACCATCATACTCAGCAGATAGATCTTTTAGTAAGGATAAAAATGCAACTTAGTTTGTATTTTTTTTAATTTTATTTGATTTATTACGAATTTCCAAAGTTTCAGCCGATTTAATAATCATTTAAATGAAAATCCACAGATCTAGGGACCTATACGTACTTAACCCTAAAGTCCAAGGGGTAGCATGTAAGTTTCTCATTACTCATTAAACAGTGCTCGAAACTGAAACATAAAATGTTAGAAATACAGGGCCTAATCACGAATATGACATCTCCTCCCTGGGTCTTCTTCCTCCTCGCGCCAGGGAGGAGAGAGGGCGGTGGCGGCGCGGGCTCCGGCCTGCTGGGGCGCGGCAGCTCGGCCAGCGGCGGTCAGGGAGGGGGAGAAGGGCGCAGGGAACCTCGCCCCTATACCTTGGTCGGCGGGGAAGCGGTGGTGGAGGCCGGCGACGACGCTCTGGACGCGTGGAAGTCCGGCGACGGAATGTGGCTTGGGCGAGCGGTCCTGGTGGCCAAGACCGAGGGGGAAGGGTGGAGCGGGGAGCGACGAAGGACGGCGCGGTGATGGTGAGCTATGGGGATGGCTAGGAACGCGACCGGAGCTTGCGCCGGAGCTGTTCCAATGGCGGCGGCGTTCTGTGCGCGCGAGCAAGAGGCAGGGGGAGGAGTTGAGGAACACAGAAGAGGGGAGTGACGCAAGAGCTAAGCGAGCAGAGGGAAGGGCGCTCAGCTTCTTGGAGAAGGGAGTGGGCGAGGGGTTCAGGCGGCCGGCGCCATGGTGGGAAGGCCGCGCCTGCCACGTGGGCGTGAGGGAGAGGGGAAGGAGGAGGGGCGCAGTGCGTGGATTTGGTCCGTGGACCCGGTGAAACCGACAGGTGGGTCCAGGTATATGACGAAGAGAGAGTGGTCTATGAACTGGGTGCACCAAGTGCGTGAGTGGTTTTCCAATACCGAGGCGAAGGGTGGTTTCCGGTCTGGCGGAATCCTAGGCCCGACAGGTGGGGCCTGCATGTCATACACTAAGGAGAAAAAGGAAATTTCGAAATTGGAAAAAGGTCATTTGACTGCTATGAGTCTTGTCTGAATTTTGAGTTTTTGAAACATTTAATGGCCGAATTAATGGAAACACAAAATACAAGAAGTAATCTAAACTTCATGATATACAATTTTGTTTTAATTTGTGACACCATGTTATATTCAAATTTTTAGAGAAATTTGAATTCAAAAACTGTGACCCCAGTTTGACCAACAACACCTTCCAATTTGAAAATTCTATAAGTCCATTTTAGCTGCACTTTCACATAAAGATTTATATACCAATGTTGGTCATAATTTCATTCCCTACAACTTTCATATACAAGGTTTTGTATGATCATGTCTTTTGTTTGCTCAAAATTTGAATATTCCACTCAGGCCTAGTTTGACAGATTTCACTGGAAGATAGAAAATGAGCTAAAACACCAGGCAAACCTTTATGCATGTCAACATACAAAATACCAAAGTTGTTCAGCATGAAATTTTTTACAAGTTTGATATATAAAATTTAGCTTAAATCACAATAGATTTTGAAATATAAACACAGATGTGTTCAGAGGTTTGGTCAAAATACAGGTTTACTCCATGTAGAGTATTTCTTGTTTCTAACTTTTGAAGCATCAAATGAAGTCCAATCATTTTAAAATCGGATGCATTTGAAAGGTGATAAGTTTAATTTCATTTCATAAAAAGGAAGATTTGAAATTGTATAGTCAAATCGAAAGTAATTTCAGAATGAAATTTGGGAAGGAGTGTCGACTCTAAACTTAGCAAAATTTCCTGTGTGTACGTTAACTGGGCTTGGTTCGAACTTTTGAGTCCCTTAATATTGATTTTGAAAACGGTCAAAATAGCATATTTGAAGGAAACATCTTGAACTAAAACTTTTGTATTCGATGTCTTGCATGAAAATGTATAAATGTCTCAACCAAGCATCGGAGAGTTTTGCATGTTCAACTTGAAAATTTTTGACTTAGTGGTTTACTAGCCTAGTTGTTGCTCTTTTCTAAGCACGGTTAAGTCCAATCCTTCATTAACGCTAATCTAATTGCGTGTCATGGTTTCTGAGATGCCGAGGGCATCACACTGTAGCAAATTTGGTTACTCCTGGTCTTATTATTTCTCTCTTCAAGGTGAAGGACCTCATATGTTCCAAGGTTCGGTGGTGCCCATAGACAAAGATTGTGAATGTCTTCTTGAAGTTTGCTTGGTTGCCAATGCCTTGCAGCATCAAGTTGATGGTGTGGGTTGCACAAAAACTCCAAAAGATGTTAGGCCTCTTGGCTTGCAACAATGTTTTTGCTCCCATGTTGTTAGAAGAGTTATCTGTCACTACTTGCACCACATTTTCCTCATCTAAATCCTCAATTGCATTGCTTTGTCCACCGACTCAAATATGACTTCACTTGTGTGTGATACATCGGACATTTCTTCTAACTTGATAAAGCTTGTCCCTTCACTAGAATTTGTGCATACATTCGCTGCTTTTCATGATTCCGCGTCGATTACACACCGCCTAGCGTGTACACGCCCGCCTAGGCGCGCCTCACGATTAATTCGACGCACATGCCATAAATGGGATGCGTCGGCACCGTTTCACGATTAATCTTGATTAAACGTATGTCTAATCGAGATTTTTCGAACCTTGAATCCAACATGAGCCACCACCAAAAGAAGGGAAAAGGAGGAAAATACTATATGTTAGGGGATCTAAAGATTGTTCATGGTTCAGTTTGATGTGAGGTTGCATGTAATTTGCAATTAATACCTGACTCCAACTGTCACCCTTTGAATACTATACCCTTTTGCATGTGCCCCCAGAATGCAATGGCAGGCGCAGTACTTTATAGTTTTATGTCAATTTCTTTAGTATTTTGGCTGGAAAACTATTTCAGGGTTGTTTGCAAGGCATTAGCAAACAAATATTATAAATAAGCATGCGTTAACTTGTTTGGGTTATGCTTTTTGGCTAATTAGTTAAGGTATCATTTGCCTCCTGTCATTTGTGTTATGTACCTTGCATCGTTTATATGATGTGCACTTTGTTTTGACCGCACTGTGTTTCAGTGTCTGTTCCTCAACGTGTTCCCCTTCTTTCACTTCAGCTTACTTACTGTTTTAATTGTTGCATGCAGAATCAATATTTAGCATTGACAGGTCCTGTCCGTGGTGTTATGTTCTGTGATTATGTGATCTTTGAGGCTTTGTTGTATGTGAGAGGCACTACTGAGTCTGGTGACAAAGAATTAAGTCGTCTAGCTGTTTCTGTCAGGAAACACAATAGTGGCATAGTGAATTCGGTTCTGATTATGCGATCTTACTCTAGCAGGCTTAGCACACTGGACTTTGAGCTTGGTCATATTGTCTCCTCTGTGGAAGCTACAATCAGCATGAAAGTGATTTCTGGGCCAACCAGATGGTTTTCGTGGTGAGTTTGTTGCCTCCTCTGGCACCTTGAATCGTGAGGTCCTGTTGCATCATTCTGGATCTGAGGAATGGCATCTTGCTGGTGATGAGATCAACCTTTCACGGAGTGTTGTTTCTGTTGAAGGCCATAGCAAGTTGATGGTTTATATTAGGGCTTCGGATGGCTCTGTTACATTAACGGCTAAAAAGGAGTTCAAACCTCTGGAGGAAGGCATAACAACTGAAAAGCTTGATATTGGTGCCATGTGCCAACTGGAAGTCACTGTGGCTTGGTCCCTTTACTCTTATTCGTAAACTTACTTGGAAGCTGCGATGTGTAGTGCTGGACCTGGGTGTCATTTATTTTTGTAGTACTTTGCAATGCTGACGATGATTCTAGAACATGTTTGTCTGTGGGCTTTTATGAATTTGCAATGCTGACTATGATTCCAGAACATGTTTGCCTGTGGTTTTTTATGAAGTTTGCCTGTTGTTGGAAATTCGATGCCGTTTATTATCTCTCCTGTTTGTTCGTATATAGCGAATGTAACTTAAAGATTCATGTGCGAGAGACCTAAACCACGTCTGAGACTGTCTTCTTTCTTCCATGAATACT
The DNA here is from genome assembly GCA_030272315.1 of Paspalum vaginatum. Lineage (NCBI taxonomy): Eukaryota > Viridiplantae > Streptophyta > Magnoliopsida > Poales > Poaceae > Paspalum > Paspalum vaginatum. Next base: position 12,649,583 of record CM059017.1, on the reverse strand, counting down.
AATGTGGAACAAGAAATGTGAAGAAAATGGAAAAGAAAAAAAATGCATGTGGGACAAATATTAAATAGCCCAATGTGATGTACTTCCTCTAGTTGTAAATACATGAATGGGACAGGGGAAGTAGTAGCAATAATCCCATTGCTTCTACAAAATGTTGAGTTTCCGTAAAAATATGCATGCATTCCAAAAGGTGTCCTAACATGTTTACTTAGGTTAGGTTCCTTATTACTCCGTTTTATTTACACTATAGCTCACTTTAGTTTTGTTCTAAATTAATCTTCTCTAACCACATCAAACTAGTTCCATTAATCTATATCATAAAATATATATGTTTTGATAGTTTGCTTATTGATATGTTAACATATTTATTTCTAAAAACAAAGACGAGTTTTTACCTATGATGATTAGACCTGGGTATGGATCACTCAACCAATCCGAAAAAACCCCAACCTAAGCAACGCGACGGGTGAGCGCGGGCTGTATTTTTTGATCCGCAAGAATTTACGGGCGGGCGTGGGCTATATTTTTTGACCCAAAACCTGAAACTAAACCCAAAAACCTGACCTGACATGTCCGTGGACAGTGCAATGGGTAAACCCGACTTGCCTGGTATTAGGCACGGGCCGGGTGCAAGCCGTCATATACAACCCTTGACCCAATTCGACCCGAGCGTTTGCACTGCTCTAATGATGATACAGCTAAAACGAACATTAATTTCGAAGAGAGAGAGTGCACATTTTAGCTTGATTTATTTAATTAGCACCATGATCCATCACCAGCTTTAACACCGTACTAGTGCAAGGCCGCGCGCGCGAACGTGCCACACAAAGGTTTTTAGTCGTTGTATCGTTCAAGGCTGTATTGTCGTATGTTTTTAATATAGATACCATTTTCGCTTCTTAAATTTCTAAGAACAATGCCTCGTCTTGGCGGAAGTAGGAAACCAGTTCCAGCAGAGAGACATAATGTTATCTCGGATCTACCAAAGTAGCTAGACGCAAGTGAAACTTTGATGCTCAAATGTCACCAATTAATTACTGAAATATTGCTTTTCTATAGTACAGTTGCTACAATACAACGTCAGTCAAAGCCATTTATTTAACAGTCATTCACTTCAAGCCATCCTTGCCACGCTATTAGACAGAAAACTGAACATTCCCGCATAGGTAACAGCTTCACTACGCTGGTGTACTGTAGTACTAAATTGGCATTTCTCACTTGGCTCCGTGCAGTAATCTATGCATCAGGAGGAACGACCAGTGCACAGAGAAACTACACAGGCATATTGAGGAACAAGCAATTTTGCAGGTTTATGAAACAACATGCATGGCTAAAATCGAAGATGTAAACATCCGATGGATAAAAAAAACATGGCCAAGCAGGGCAGTGAATACAGCAAAGGTGTGGCCCCTAAATTCTCAAAGCAATAATCACAGTAGACATGCTGAACTCAAAACAGCGGCCATTACAACAACGTTGTTTGTCGGAACACACTCGCACTGCAGGCACATAGAGAAAGGCCTCACCGAACTTTTGTGAGACAATATAGAAGCACATGTGCAGATGTATTCAATGCTTGCTCTTGGAGCTTGGTCTAGAGCTGCAGTGGTCACCGGTGACAATGGGACGTCTTTGTTTTGGTCTCCTGTGTAAGATGTAACAGCTAATCATGGGGAGCTCAACAAGAGGTGCTGCAATGCAATGCATAGCCAACGCACCAAGAACAAAGTATCAGAAGGCTGAATGACAACACGGACAGCAGGACAAAGAACTCCAACATTCTATATTCCGCAACATGGACAGCTACAATGACCTGCACAAGAAAGGGAGCAGGGGAGCAAATACATGACAGAATGCATACACAACCAGCTGAAGAACTCATGCTAGCTAGATGATAGACATGAATTTGTAGTTCCAAAAGAGTTGGGAACATGCTAGATGGACAACGCAGCATGACCAATGTCAGAAAATGCACCATACATCAAGATGGAACCCAGTAGGAATCGACAGCTGGAAGGTTGGGAGAACCATTATTGCATCAAACTTGTCATACAGCAGATGGCACAGGTTTGCAACTAACACATATATGCATCAAGAAGCTTAGTGAATAAATATGGATGGAACACTACACAAACTTTTGCATCAAATCCAGAACAAAAAGAGACATTTCTTGATTGAAATTGGAAATCCACTACTCAGAACAGAGATCTTGGATCACCATTGTATCACACATGCCACAATTGCAGGCTGTTCTTCCGTAGAAAGATTTAATCCTAGCTAGGGTGATTGGTAAATCAACAGTCATATTACCTGAAGCTTAGGAAGCAGCCATTCCTCCTCAAGGACGCGGGCCACCACACTGGCGGCATCATCATGCAGCAGCGGGCTTTCCCTGGACGCGGAGACAGGTCCAATCTGTGGCATGGTGGCGGGCGTGGGCACAAGAAACTGTGCAGCCGATCTAGAGAAGTCAAGCAATGCCTGGATGCACACAGACATAAGAAGAGCAGCCGCGCATGCAGCCCTGCTCCCACTGGTAGATCTACAAAATGGAATTTACTTGATTCAAGACTAAATTCTTGTCGTTGCTGTACCGTTTAGTAAGGTCCGTTAGGACCATACGCGTGGGGCACACGGTGCCACAAGCAAACTTAGTTTATACAATGTTACACTAGAAAACCCAGTTGCAGCACCACTCTTAACGCCGCACCACTCTGAGGTCCCCAGTGGTGATCCCGTGTCAGTTACAGCAGTTTTAGAATTTAACAATGATGAATTTGGTAATTAATGGTGATATTATTGGTAATTGTTGTTTTTAGGGAATATGTCGATGTGCTGATGTATGAGCCCAAATCTTGCAATATTAGTTAGGTAGCAGAAAACAAATGTATGGCAGATACATTTCATTGCAAAGTTGAAATGCTTAAGCACAGTTAATTCTTGAAATTTTGCTGAGCTCTGTCAAACTAAAAGTCTACGCTTTTACATTTAGTAAATTAAAGAAGAGAGATGCGCGCAGGACACAAAACGTGCATATGAAAGGTGCACTCGCCAGGGCTGAACTCCTGAAGCTCCCAAGCTCAAATCCATCCAAATCATGGCTAACCAAGTTGTGTTCTATGCCATCATGCTGTTCCATCATTCCATGCCTCTGCCGCTTGAACACTTGTGAAATTCAGCAAACGAGATAAAATGTAGAGGCAACTGTACACACCAAAGTAACACCTAGATCCATACCTGTCCAGGCACGATAGCAATCACATGCAGAGCAAAATTTGGACCAGCGGAATACACCACCATGTCACCTCCAGAAGAATTTGCGCTGATGATTGATCACCATAAAGTTTTTGTCACCTGCGGCGCAAACCTGGAAGCCAAGAGAACATGTGAAAATTGTACTCATTAATACAATACTATATAAAATTTGGAACTATAGACACAAAGCAAATTACCTTATTTTTCAGCTCAATAATCCACTTCACACGTTTGTCAACTTGGTGTCTCTCTGTAGCAACCATCTTCTCTCTTTGTTCTCCATTCGACTGCAAAATTTACATCTCAGTCAAACAGCTGGATTCAACATCGTAGGCTGTTAATCTGTCAGCTAGGCTTTACATCCAGGAACACTTGCGGCATTGTAGCAAACACCTACAACTACAATAAGCAGACATCCAGAAAAGGAAGGAACAGTTCATCATGAACTCACAGCAAGTGAAATGCTGGTCTAGGATGATGCGATCACCCAATGCTTTTGAGTTTGTTCACTGACAGCAGACTACAACCGTGGATCTGAACCAAGAAATGCATATAGAAAAGGAAGGTGATGCTGCCACAGTGCCACGCATTCGGGAGAGGAGCTCAAGTGACAAAAAAGAAGGTATGTGCGCATGTGTATTCTTAGTAGATGTGCCAAATTGTAGAGCAATGTATGCTAAGGTGAAGAACCAAAGTTCATGTATGCTAAATTGCATCACAACTGTTCAGTGAAGAACCAGGCTGCATGCTGAGCCAGAGCCCAACCAAGAGGTTTGTTGATCCTCAAAGTAGGCCTAATTCATTAATCAGATGCGACAACACGAATGTCAATTTTTTTGTAAAGCAACATATTTTGCAATTACCAATTGCAAAACACCATTTACATGGAAATAATAAAACACAGTAGGGAAAGTCTTGACATATTGCAATTAGCTTAGCCGTACTTTATGGATAGTGCGCAAAAACCTAATAGATCTAATACCAGGTGTCTATGGTGTTTACCTGTTAGAAATATAGCAGGATCATGTGATATGAAAGCTGTGTTTTGTAATGCTGGAGAATCACCCATTGGGAATTTAATGCAAGGAACTATGGAATAATATCCACCCCAATAATTAAGCTTACAACAAGATTCATATGTACTGGTTCATGCTTCATTATCTGAGGGAGTGAGGGGTATATCTAGGAGATCCATGAGCTCATGAAGAACTAAAAGAAAAAAAAATCCAAGCAGTAGGACACAACTCTTCTGAAGCTATCGAAAGTCGGTGTTAATGTACTTGCTATCTTGTTATGAAAAAAGAAAAACAAAGGAAAATATATGGCATAAGTTTATATTGATGGGTTACAGAAGTTCAGTAAAGAAGTGTGAAAGAAGCACTGAAGCAGCACGGATACTCAATAAATAGCAATCAGGCAGCACTCGCTAGATAGGGCAATTATGACTTATAAAAAAGATGTAATTGGTATGATTTAGTCCATCCATCTTTCCATATCATTCAACTCAAAGCTAAACTCATGACCGAGATCATGATCAGAGACCAAACAAAAGAAGAGGGTTTTTGAACAGTAGAACCCATCTATTTGGAGGCAGTAAACAATGCCTGAAAAATCCCAAAATTAATAGAAAATAAATGGGAAGCTGGGGACCACAGGGAGGTAGGCTATCGACACCTTTTGGAGGTGATGGGAGACCATGTGCTTGAACGCCATGGGGTGCTGAAGTGCCACTCGGTGAGCTCCTTCTGATGTCGATTGAGCAACTGCATAGGCAAAATCGGATCAATCAATCATTAGTTAAATGGAGAAGGGAAATCCATCATTTAGCTATTTATTAGGCCACACACTCCGGGCAGAGAATCCAAAAGATTAGGAGAGGAAGGTTTGATACCTATCTTATATGTAAGGGGAGGAGCAGAGCAGGTCGTCACGCTGATGTGGGGAGGTGCGGGTGTTGCCGCTGCGGTAGGCAAGGGAAGTACACAGCAGGCGGAGGGAGGCGCGGGCTCTGTGGCTCTGTGCACGACATGGCGCCGGCTGCTGCCATGGCTGGTGGAGGCGGTGCTGACCCCTATGCTGCACAGCGCCGGTGCGCGGGTGGCGGATAGCAGAGCGCGAGTGAACCACGAGCTGCCAGCGCACCTAGGCAGCTGTACAAGCGGGGCCACTGCGCCCACGCGTCGGCGGCCGGGTGGCAGGGCCCCGCTCACGTTCCCTCGTGCAGGTCGGCGGCGTGCCCCCGAGGACGACGGGCGGATCCGCGCTGGAGCCGCTCCCCAGCGCACGACAGCCGCACGTCCGGGCAACGGACGGCAGGGAACCTCAGGCCTTGCTTGTTCTTGGAGGGCGAGACGGAGCCCCCGGAGTAGCAGGGCCGCCGTCCAGCCACTCCGCTGCAGACATAGTACGGCGAGGACGGCGGCGCTGTGGACACAGCATCGAGCGCCGGAGCCGGCGGCTGGGGCACCAACGGGCGGCAGCCACGTCAAGAAGAACCGCAGGGAGGGGCTCCGCATCACCACGCGTCGGCCGGCGACGCCCCGGGCCGCCGCGTCTCCGGCGGAGGCCGGCCGGCGGGCCCACGCGGAGCAGCTCCCGGGCCGCAGCGGCGCGCCCCCGCTCCCGGCCGGAGCGCCTCCCCGCGCGCGGGCGGCCGCACATCGCCGCATCGGGCGGCCGCCATCGGGGAGCGGGCGGAGTCGCCCCGAGCGCCAAGAAGCTCTAGACGCTTTCTTGGTCTTTAATTTAATAATTTAATTTAATTAATTAATAATAATAATAATGAGACCAAGATTTCCGTGTCAGACAGCTTTAACACCAGCTTGGTGAAATCATGGCCGCACACCGTGAGGTTATTGGCTATTTAGAGATGTGCCTGGACGAGTGTTGATCGAGCCGATTAGCCGAATGCTATCGCAAGCCTCTATGCAGCATATCTATCTTGTCTTCTTCGTCTTTGTCCGAGGAACCAGTGGCTAGGGCGTTTGTCACGTCCCAAAATTTCTGTTTTGGGATCGTGAATAAATAACACTAATTAAAATATAAAAATTTTCTGATTCTTTATTTTTTTTCAAATTTCTTAAATAGCAAAACATTTGAACAAAGGAAACCAAAGTGATTTCTTAATTTGATTCAATTTGACATAGACTATAAAAATATTTGTTATATTCATGTCTCAATGCACTTTGTTTATGTTTAAAAATTAAATTTCAAAAGGGAGTGACTACGTGATATTCAGAAGATTACGTGGATGGAAATCATCCACTTTTTTCTCCTAGCTGGCAGACGTGGACCCCACCTGTCAACGAGCCAAAGGCTTTCTTCTTCCGCCCCCAAGCTCCTCGCGCCGGTTGCTGCCACCTAGCCACACCGGCCACCACTGCTCGTCGCCCAGCCCTGCGACGCCTCGCAATGCCGCCTAGCCGTCGCACCTCCTGGCCATCTCGCCTCGCCCCGCTGCGCGCCGTGCAAGCCAGGCCGTGATGTGGTCACAAGCGGCGCGTCGGAGGGGGAAAGGAGAGAGGTGCGGCGGCCAGCACGACGGACAGGGAGGGGGGCGCTGCTCTTGGCGCTCTACGCGGGCGGCATCGAGGTCGTCGCCGACGTGCCTCTCGCCTTCCTCCCGCGAGTCGTGCAACGCCGGCTTCGACGCGGACCACCGCCGTGCTGCACAAAGGCGGGGGCCGCCGCACAGCCCGGCCGGAGACCCGGGAATGGAGGGAGACGCTGCCGCCGCCGGTGGCTGGCCGAGGAGGCGGTGACCGGAGGCTCGCCCCCTCGCTGCCCTTCTCGATGGGGACGGTGCGCCGGCGGGGAAGGGGGATGGGGAGCAAGAGAGGGGGAAGGAGAGAAGGAAAAAGGTGGAACGTGCTGCCGTAGGCCGGCTGGAGACCTAGGGATGGAGGGCGACGTCGCCGACGGCGGCTAGCTAGGTCGCTGATGGGCACAGTGCGCTCGCGGGGGTGGGGGTGGGGGAATGAAAATGAGAAAGAAAAGGGAAAAATGAAAGGAAAATGGGCCAAATAGAAAAGCCCAATGGCATGCACAAATCTTGAAGCAATCACAGTCACACAAAAGTGAATGAAAAGACAACTGAAAATCATCCGGTTGATAAATAGAAATCCCGATTTGAAAATGTATATTTCAGATCGTGTTCAAAATGAATTTATACTTCATTTGAAAGAATATTTAAAAGAGTTTGGAAAACAAGAAAACCCTCCTTGGGCCAAACCTCTCTCCTTGGTCCAACACCTCTTTCTCCCCTTCTCTCTACCATGGGCCGCTCCATTCTTCTCCTCGGCCCAGCCGGCCCCTTCCTTCCTCAGCCTAGCAGGCCGCCAGCTCGCTCCCCCTCTTCCTCTCTGGCTGCGTGCTGGACTCACACCCTTCTCTCACAGACTGTTGGGCCCACTTGTCAGGTTGTCCTCCACCTCCAGCCGACCGCTTCCCTGTACTTTTTCTCTCCTCCGTCGGATCGAAACCGCCCCACCCCACTCAATTGGTCGTTTCTCCTCTTGAAGCTCCACTGAGCCACCCTCACCCTTTTCCCTCCCTATTCCCTCTTCACTCCCTCCATCAAGGCAGTAACGCCTTCCCCACTTTCAGCACGCCATTAATGGCGGTCACCGCCATGACTACTGAGCCCCCTGGCCCCTCTATAGCTTTCCTCTCCCTCCCTCTGACCTGTAAAAGGCACCCTGGAGCTCTTTCACGCGACCTATCCTTCATCCACACCCCTTCCCTCTCCCTCTCTCGCTCTCTGTCGCTCCAACGCCATCGCCGAAGCTCCTCCGCCGCCCACCACTGTAGCGCCGCCTCTCCGTTCACCCGATAGTGTTAATGTCACCCGAGGTGAACTCGTGAGCGCCTCCTCTCCCTGTCGAGCCGCTCCATGCAAGAAAGGAGCACCAGAGCCCAAGATCGAGTGAGCTCCAGTAAGCCTCGCTGGTGACCTCCGCCACGGCCCCCATCTTCGGCAAGCTCGTTGTGATGCCCCCGGCATCTCGAAAGTCTTAACACGCGATTAGATTAGCGATAGTCAAGGATCTGGCTTAATGATGTTTAGAGAAGAGCAACAACTAGGCTAGTAAATCACGAAGTCAAAAATTTTCTAGTGGAATATGCAAAACCCCTGAGTGCACTTGTCACTATAGTTCAAAATATGATGTGTTTTGGACCAAACTCTCTATAACAAACTTGTAGAAAATTTCATGAGGAATAACTTTGGTATTATGTGTGTTGACATGCATAAAGATTTGCAAGGTGTTTTAGCTCATTTTCTATCTTCTACTGAATTCTGTCCAAATAGACCTGAATGGAAAATTCAAATTTTGAGCAACCAAAAGACATGATCATGCAAAACATCATATATGAAAGTTGTAGATAATTAAAAACTACAAAACATTTGTATAATACTCTTTCTATGAAAATGAGAATAAAATAGACTTTAGGAATTTCTAAGTTTGCATTAAACCTTGGTCAAACTGGAGTCAGCAGGTTAAATTCAAATTTAATCATATTTAAACTTGGAATATGATATTACTCCTTTTGACAAAGTTGTAGATCTAGAAGATTAGAACAACTTTTGTATTTTGGGTTTTGTCAAATTCGGCCTCTAGGATGTTCAAAAATAATAATTTCTAAAACCTGTCTCAGCAGTCAAACAGCTTTTTTTCAATTTTCCGAATTTATTTTCCACCCTGCAGTCACTGACGAGTGGGGTCCACTCATCAGCCCGCCTCGGCTCCGCGTGGGGACGACAGCTCTGTGGGTCCCACCTTAATTAGCTTCCACGGACTCGGTCCAGTGGACCGCTTCTCTTCTCTCTCGCTCGGTCCCACCAGTCAGCGTCCCGCAATCCATGGACCCGGTCCACCCACGCCCTCTCTCTTCCTCCTCTTCTCTCGCTCGCCCACGCGGCGCCGGCGTCCAGCGCTGCCGGCCACGCGCCGCTTGCCACCGCTGGCCACGCGCCGCCCGGCCTGCCCCCGCCCAGCTCCAGAAGCTGGAGGGCGCCTCGGCACCCAGTCCCTTTCCCCGCACTCGCCTGCTCTTCCCGGCTCGCCTGCTCCCCAGCCTCGCCTCTTCCGGCAACGCCGTCACCGCCATTGGAACTCGCCCCGAGCTCGCGCGCCGGCCTCCTCCGGCCGCCTCTGCTCCCAGCAGCAAGCGCTCGCGGTCGCCCGGCTCCACTCCACCGATTCCACCTGGTCTCAGCGCCTCTCTGCCCTCCTCTGCGTGGAGCCCGACGCCGTCCACCTAACCCCGCTCGGAGCTCCTTCACCGCCGTCGCCGGCCTCCTCCGCGGGTTCCCCGCCGCTATAGGTAGGGGGTAAGTGTTCCCCGCGCTCTTCTCCCTCTCCCTGATCGCCGCTGGCCGGGCTGCCGCACCCTAGCAGGCCGGAGCCCGCGCCACCGCCGCCCTCTCTCCTCCCTGGCGCGAGGAGGAAGAAGACCCAGGGAGGAGATGTCGTATTTGCATTGGAGCCCTCCGGTTTTCACGGATTCACATTCAGATCCAATGCGCTATTCACTGAGTCATCGGATCCTTACGTGCTTGCCCCCGATATAATAGATAATCACGTTTAGGTCCCTGTCTGTTATGATTTTTGATTTATTAAATTTCTATAAACCGAGAACTTTGAAAAATTCATAGTAAATCAAATAAAAATCAGAAAAATGCAAACTTTATTGCATTGTACTCCTCTTAAGCAGCTCTACAGAATGGAAAATAGAGTGATCCATGAAATGACTGTGTTGCCCCTGAATGCTTGCATATTAAGGTTTCTTAAATAATTAGCAAAACTAAAGCTAGACACTTTCAAAAATTATGAAACTTGGATAGTGACTTTTATATGATGATTAGGATCTATGGTGGTTTTTGGAAACCCTAGTATGCAATGCTTAATTACTATTCTACCCCTATGTATGTACTTAGTGTATTTTTAGAGTATGAAAATATATACCATACAAAACTTGTCCAGAAAAATCCGTAGAAATTATATTGTACTAATTTGATCCAATATAGCCTAGTAGTTAAGCATATAGTGAATCATGAAAAAGAGTTCTAGATAATAGTAGACACCGGTCTTTTCGCATAAATCGATGCTATTCAGTCACACACCCCCACGTCGTTTTATGTGACAAGCTAAGCTATCTTAGGTGATGGCTTGTACGATTTCTTAGCGCTAAACGAGTCTCATCACAAAAATGCATAATGTTATTCCATAAACCCTGATTTCTTGCATTGCACTCGCATCATGAAGCAAGCATTGCACTAATACATGCTCCAATTGCACCATGTCATGCATATAGATTCCGCGAACGAAGGACAACCGCCGAACCAAACCAAAGTAGAGGAGCCAGAAGAGGAGCTGCACCAAGGACCGGAGGACCAGCAGCAAGAACCAGACTACGCTCCGGAAGAAGCTACTGACCCTAACGAGGAAGGTAGGCAGGACCATGAATTCTCCCAGCTAATATGATGAATGATTGTTTCATTACGCATCCGCATTAGGAGTTGTATGAAAACAATTGCATTAGATCTCCTGGCCGCCCTGGCCCTAGCACCTATATATAGAGTTCGTAGGATGAGTTGCCTAGGCTCTGCTAGGTGCGAGTAGACACGAGTGAAAGGAGTCACTCGTCGCGTAGATGGTTTCAAAAATCCCAAAACTTTTACCATCGAAGAATTAATATTGTGCTCATGACTTAAATGGAGACCGGGCGGAGAATAATTTTATTATGTGGTGTGTGTTTGGCTCCGCCCGAGTCGCATAAGGCCCGTTCGCTGTTCGCCTGCTGATCGGCATAACATTGCTAGAGTGCTTAACCGGGAAATGGGACCGGTGAAGTCTTACCTGGGTTTGTCCGGAGTTTTCGAGGCTCCGCCCATCCACTTGCTGGAGGGCGATGGGCCCGGGGGCGCTTGTACTCGAGGGAGGGCTGACCCGGTGCGGCCGTGGTATCGCTCCTAAGGGAGGGCTGACCCGGTGCGACCATGGTATCGCTCCTGAGGGGGCACAACCCGGGGGTTAGGTGGGGGCGCTTTGAATCTTGGGACAAGACAGGTGGAGATGGGGGCTATATGTGGGAACGCGATGGCTAGTAAGCATATACCCCTGGCATGATAGTTGTTCCCGGGAATTAAAATCGATTCGAATCGCTGATGCCCACCAGGTGTGGGAATGCTGATAATGCACACGGGCAACGTAGTAACTACTTAAACTCTCGGTGTTTAATACTCATGGTTTTTGGAATACCACATGATTGAATTGGACTGTTTACCTTTCTGCAAGTTACAGTTGTGTTGAAGGTTCTATAAATGATGAAAACTTACTATTTATGTTACACATGTTACTGTTTAAAACTAAAGGCTAAGGATCCACTTGCTAGTAAGCCACTTCGCGTCAGCCGTAAGCCAAATCCATTAAGACCTACTGAGTAATTAGTACTCAGGGTTTGCCCCCACATTTTGAGCGCAGGTATGGAGTTCATGGTGTGCACTTGTGTTGGAGGCGGGGCATGCCCTCATTTAGGATGAGGTGACTGAGTGGCACGAGGGCAACATCGGTGGGCTCGATGTTGTACCTCTAATGCAAATCTTTTGGTGATAACATGGTGACCCCTAAACTTATATTTCTGCTACGAGAAACTTTCAAACTTGCTACCGTATAACATTATGTTGGACTTGTATTTTATGTAAAAACTGGTTTGTAACTAAGTCTAATTTTATGCTATTCAACTGCCTGTGATGATGTTTCTGTTGTGGCTCCATCGTGAGTCAGATGTGTATGATGTCGGTTCCTCCGGGAAAAGGTAATATCGAGAGTCGAATGACTCTCGACGGACGACCGGGTTTAGTTCGGTCTAATCGCACTGCAAGCCAGAGGTGGCAGGTGTGCTTAGCCCGGATTAAATCGGCGGTTCCGCCACACTCGTGTCGGCAACCCCTTCCCCGCCATCCATATACCATCCAATGACCCGGATCGCCCCCCATACCCCTTCGCCCATAGACATGGTTCACGTTGGAGCCGCCCCAGTTCACAATGCCGTGGACTCAGTCCACCAGATGCGGGCCCGCTAACATCATGCTTACATCGGCATTGTTTTTCTTTTTCCAGCATATTCAAAAGATGGAACTATTCATAGTTTTGCTAGTGAATTTCAAATGCTCATATATTTCTAGTTCGAAGTCCGATTTGGGTGATTCTTTCGCCTATGGATTCATATCGACGAGCTCTACGTGTTAGAGTTTGTTTTAAACTATTTTGAACATTTTTTATATACGGTTCTTATGTTTTTGTATGTAATGTTTGTTTCAGATGTTTACATTGGTGAGGTGAACATGGTTTTCTGAGCAAATGGAGCTTTGGAACCAGGCAAGTGTTCTTGATCATATTTTCAACTACCTATTTTATTTATAGAGTAGTTGCATAGTATGTATGCTATGTCATAAATTTGAATCCCATGCAAGGATTTACTAGATATCATTCCTTGGAACCCTAGTTTGGTTGGTTTGGGTATATCAGGCTTAGCCTTGAAGTCTGGTTTGGGTTGGGCTTAACAAATTATAATCTGGTTAATGTGATCTTGGATCTTGAGGAAGTTGGAATCTCATTAATACGTTGGTGTTGGGGAAACCTAAGGAGGATGGAAGGAATGGTATGCAGTTTTGTCGGTTTTGATATATGTTTCTGGTTTGATGCAAGTTCCTGCCTTGTGTTTAAGGGCTGGTTCAATAAACTTGTCTTCTTGGCTTTATAGCGTAACCATGGGACCTACATGGGCTACGGGATTCAATATTTAACTCTTTCGATCTTAATTGCACCGTGGCGGTTTGAGTGGCACAAGAGGAGCCCCTTGGGGTCTGTGGACTTAAGTACCGGAGTGAGGGGGTGAAACCTTAGTGGGTGCAAGGCGGGCCAGATAAATTTATCTGTTGACCTCATTGTGTGACCCCAGCCAAACACCTCAGGAAATGTATGGCGAAATGGGAAAACACTACCTGTGGTGAAAGTTTACAACCTCTTGAGAGTGTTAAAAGCTGATATATCAGTCGTGCTCACGGTCAAGAGCAATTATATTCTTCATAAATAGAGTGGTTGGATGAGTTGGTTGGTTTGTGGATCAGTTGAGATCCAACGGTTGGTTGAAGGTGGTTATAGCTGGTTCGTTGTTGGTTTGGTGGTTTCACACCTAGTAAATAGGTGCTAAGGATTTTAGGATAATTTAAGGTGCTACTTAGGCGCGAGTTTAACCCAAAAATAAGCTTTGTTTTGGCCTGCACAATTTAGAGATTACAAAGAGACTTATCACATGGAGAGAGAACTGGAGAAAGGACAACAAAGGAGGGAGAACCAAATCGAGCCAGGAAACGAAAACAGGTTTGAGCGGGTTGAAGGTTGGACCGACGCCTAAGAGGGGGGGTGAATTAGGATTTCTAAAAACTATGCCTCTCTAAAAACTACAACTACTAAGCAAAACCTATGCAATATAAATCTAGCTATATGCACTAAGGTTTTGCTAAGTGTTGCTAAATCTACCGTGGCCAGGTCTTGCAACCTAGTTCCACCTAGAAACTAACCTATCAAGCTAGTCTAGGAATGTAAGCACACAATTGCAAGAATATAAATGCGAAAGCTAAAAAATATGTAGAGAGAATGCAAACTCCCGATGATGATGTCGGCGATGGCACACAGTGGATACGCGGAGATTTATTCCTGAGGTTCAGGGAGACTCGCGGTCTCTACCCCCTACTCCTCGTTGGCGCTCCACAAAGGGCTTTGCTCATGCGTAGTCCTCAATGGAATACGGCCTCACCCTCGCAAGGGTGGAGAATGGCAAGCAACCCGGTCAGGTCTCTAGATATCCTCGGTACACACCCACCTGAGCCTTTCTCACGCGTAGTTCTCCATGAACTACGGCCTCATCCACGCAAGGGTAGAGGATGGATAAGGCCGTTGGGATCTTCCGAGTCTTTCCCGCGGAGCTACCCCACTGTCTCCACTAAGGGAAGCTTAGGCTAACCAGCCGAGGGCCTTCCTCCCTCTCACAAGTAAGGTGGCGGCCACTCCACACTCCGGAGGGTCTCGCAAGACTTATTGTGATGCCCCCGGCATCTCGAAAGCCCTGACACACGATTACATGAACACTAATGGTGAATTAGGATTTAATTATGCTTAGAGAGTGATGAGGATTGGTGGATAAATCACTAAGTCAAAATTATTCTATCCAAAATAGAGAGTCGCACGTTACCTGGTTGAGTAGTTAGACATTCATACATTTTCATGCGAGACATCGAATACAAAAGTTTTAGTTCAAGATGTGTCCTTCAAAGATTCTATTTTGACCATTTTCAAAATCAGATGTTAAGGGGCCCGAAAGTTCAAACCAAACCCAGATAGCCAACACTCAAGAAATGTTGCTAGGTGTAGGGTCGACACTCTTTCCCAAACTTCATTCTGAAATTACTTTCGATTTGACTATACAACTTCAAAATCTTCCTTTCTATGAAATGAAATTAAGCTCATAACCTTGCAAATACATTAGACCTTGATCTCATTGGACTTCATTCGATATCCCAAAGCTTGAAAACAAGAGAGACCACACATAGGCCAAATCTGCCATACGACAAACTCTTGAAACTATTTACCCTTGTAGCTCAAAATGTAATGTGACCTAGACCAAAGACTTAATACCAAACTTGTAGTAAATTTAATGCGTAACAACTCTTATACTATGAGTTTTGACATGCACAAAGGTTTGCTAGGAGCTTTAGAGTGTTTAATGCCAACTAGTGAAATCTGCCAAACTGAGAACAGTTTAGTAAATTCAAAATATTCTGAAACCAAGTTCTAAATTTGACCATGACTTGAATACCAAAGTTGTAGGAAATAAAATACTAAGCAACATTGGTATAGTTCACTTGGCATGAAAATGCACACAAATAGGCTAAACAGAATTTATAAGGTTAAAGAAATAGTTGGTCAAACATGAACCCCTGATTTGAATTCATTAAAACAAACAAAATTTGAATGTAAGTGGGTACTGCGCATTTTGACAAAGTTGTAGATCTAGAAGATTAGAACAACTTTTGTATTTGGGGTTTTGGCAAAATTGGAACATAAGGTGTTCAAAAACAGAGATTTAAAACATGTCTTCAGCTGGTCAAAGGGCTCTTTTCCTTTTTACCAAAAATTTCCTTTTTCCTTGTCTCTATGACGGGCGGGCCCCACATGGCAGAACCTCGGATCCCATCCCGCGAGCAGCAGGCACTGTGGGTCCCACTTGGTCCCTGCGCCCGTCGATTTGTACACCCGGCCCATAGACCACTCTCCCTCCTCCTCATCCCGGACCCACCTGTCATTGACTCCGGTCCATGGACCCGATCCACCGCGCCTGCAGCTCCTTCTTCCTCCTCTCTCCTCCCTCCACCCGGCGCGTGACGCGCCCACGCGGCGGGCGAGGCCTGCTCGCGCTGCGCCATGGGCGCCAGCATGCCACGCCGCGGCCACGCGCCGCCCGCTCTGCGCCCTGCTCCTGCCCTCGCCCCCACCGGGTTCCTTCGAGTCGAAGTGAGACCCCGACGGTCTCCTCGTGCATTCCCTGCCTCGCCTTGCTCGGAACCCCGCTGCGCGCGCCGCCGCCATCAGAGCCCGGGGCGAGCTCGCGCCCCGTCCCCTACGCGCGTCCCCGCGAGCCACTGGAGCCGTGCCGCTCTTCCCCTCCCTCTCCTCCACCGAATCCCTAAAGTCTAGGCCGCCGAAATCGCTCCACCACCGCGTATTTCATCGCCGGAGCTCCTCGTCGCCCATCACCGTCGCCGGGCTTCTACGCTCCCTTCCCGTCCCTCCAGGCAGTGGGGGGTAAGTTCCCCACCCTCCTCTCTCCTTCTCCCACCCCGCCGGCGAGCTTTGGGACCCCACGTCGCCCCGGACAGGGCACGTCGCCGGCCCCGTCCCCTCCCTGGCGCGAGGTTGAAGGTGCCCAGGGAGGAAGACGGTTATTTTGTGATCTAGCCCTTGGAGTCCGGTAAATTTCAGTTTAGATCCAATGTACTGCGCCATGAGTCTCTCAGATCTTACAAGCTAGCCCCTGGAGTCTAGGGTTAATTGCGCTTAGGTCCCTGGGTCCAGCGATTTTCGTTTTATTTTTAATATTCGGCAGTGAACTTTGAAAATTCATAGTAAATCAAATAAAAATCCAAAAATGGCAAACTCAGTTGCATTGTAATCCTTGTGAATAGATCTACAGGATGGGTAAGATGTGGTTATGTGAAAAGACTGTTTTACCCTCGGTTTGTTACATGCATGCTAAATCAACTTAAATGGTAAAAGTGGTCTAGATGAGCTCCAAGTGCTATGACATTTGGACAGAACCTGTACTAGAGTATCTAGACCCTATGTGATTTTTGGTAGCCCTAGCATTGACTATTTAATTACTATTTTGCCCTTGTCTTGTATTTAAGCATATATTAATTTAGGAAAAGGTTGCTATGGAGAAAAATGCTCCATGTGACTTTAGGGGCTTGATATGAGCTCTAGGTTATGAACATGGCTCACTGCTAGAGTAGGAGGTGGTGCATATACGGTTTTGACTCTGATTTGAAAATGGTAGAAATAATGCAAATTTACGTAAATAATAGAAAATGTGAGACTAGTATATCCAATAAAAACCCCCCACACTTATCATAATAATCTTAATGACTAAATAACTATTGCATGTTTTATCGACTCACATCACCATGTTAGCTTTATGATTAACAACTTGATTTTTGTATATGTGTTCTTGTGAGATTGCACATACACGGTTGCTTCGGATCCATAAAAGTAATATTAATGCTAGTGCCAGTCGGGGTGTTTTGATTGAGCTAGTAATCCATTACATGCGTAACTAGATGTTTGCCTCATATTTTGCTTAATCAGTTGTATGCTTGATGATCGTGCATCTCATTCACTATGCCATGCATAGCATTCATATAGCGACGCTCATTGCAGATACGTGATTGAGAAGCAAGTGTGAGGAACTACTTCGAGCAACGGTGGTCCAGAGGGTCAAGTAAGCCCCAGACACGACCTGGAGAGCCCATCAGTCGTGTTTGGAAGGAGGAGTTGTCCAAGTGATCAAGGGGTTGCTTGGGGCAAAGCCTCACAACCCGGCAAACTAACCTAGTTTAGTTTGTTGGCTTGATAAGAATAAGCAAAGGTAGGCAGGACCATGATTTCTCCCAGCTAATATGATGATTGATTCTTTCATTACGCATCCGCATTAGGAGTTGATTGAAAACAATTGCATTAGATCTCCTGGCCGCCCTGGCCCTAGCACCTATATATAGAGTTCGTAGGACGAGTTGCCTAGGCTCTGCCAGGTGCGAGTAGACACGAGTGAAAGGAGTCACTCGTCCCGTAAGTGATTTCAAAGGTTACAAAACTTTTACTATTGAGAAAGTAATACTATGCTCATGATTTAAATGGAGACCGGGCGGAGAATAATTTTATTATGTGGTGTGCGTTTGGCTCCGCCCAAGTCGCATAAGGCACGTCCGCTGTTCGCCTGCTGTTCGGCATAACATTGCTAGAGTGCTTATCCGGGATATGGGACCGGAAAAGTCTTTCCTGGGCTCGTCCGAAGCACAGAGACACGTTCCTACCCGCTGGTTGAGAGGAAGGTGGCCCGGGGGAGCTTGGTACTCATGACGGGGAGACCGAGATGTCGGCAGGCTCGTCATAGGGGCACAACCCGGGGGCTAGGCGGGAGTGAATCGAACTTGGGACGAGGCAGGTTAAGATTGGGGCTATATGTGGGAACGCGATGGCTAGCAATCATATACCCCTGGCATGATAGTTATTCCCGGGAATTAAAATCGATTCGAATCGCTGATACCCACCAGGTGTGGGAATGCTGATAATGCACACGGGCAACGTAGTAACTACTTGAATATATTATATCCGTTACTCATGTTTTCAAATACTACATGTTTGTATTGTATTGCTTACATTTCTGCAAGTTATTATATTGGAGTTATAAGCAAAAGATGAATCTTGATACTCTATATTGATATACCACTGTTTAAAATCAATGGCTAAGGATCCACGTGCTAGTAAGCAAGCTTTGCGTCAGCCGTAAGCCAATCCATTAAGTCCTACTGAGTAATTAGTACTCAGGGTTTGCCCCCACCTTTTGAGAACAGGTACCGGCGACATCTGGACAACTGCTTGGAGGAGGGTAGTACCGGTGGGCTCGGTGCTGCTCGCCTCGATCAACGATGCGTGAAGACTAGTAAAGTGTTTCGTTCCGCTGAGAGATGTTTTCAAATTCGCTACCGCTATCTGATTCAAACTTGCCTTTCGTATGGTAATATGTTGAAACTTATATTATTATTTCGAATCGGTTTGTAAAACAAGCTTATATATGCTATATTCAACTGCCTGAGATGATGTATCTGTTGCGGCTCCATTGTGGGCTGGATGTGTATGATGTCGGTTTCTCTGGGAAAAGGTAATATCGGGAGCTGAATGACTCTCGACGGACGACCGGGTTTAGTTCGGTCTAATCGCACTGCAAGCCAGAGGCGGCAGGTGTGCTTAGTCCGGATTAAATCGGCGGTTCCGCCACACTTATAAGCCCCACACTTACAAAGGATAGATGTGCACGCAGGCACGGATACTAGACAAATAGGCCTAAGCCAAGATACTATGGAAGCTCTCGCTATGCCGGAATGTGTCTATTTGCTCATATGGTGGATGGGCTCACAAATGAGTGCATGTGGCTCTTTGGATGGATCAAATGGGTGTCTCAACACTTGTGTTAGCTCAGGAGTCTCCAACCACACTGTGGACGCCGGCCATGGGGGTATATATAGCCACCACCTCCAAACTAGCCGTTGGGAGCTTTCTCCCTCTTTTCTGCGTCACCACCGGACGGTCCGGTGCGTATAGCTGGCTAGCCGTTGAGTCAACCGTTGGACTTGAGAATTCGACCGTTGGAGCCACCAGACAGTCCAATGCTGCACCACCGGACGGTCCGATGGGTATTGATGTTGGGTCTTCCTAATGTGGAGTCCTCCGTCTATAACGTTCGGTGGCACCACCGGACTGCCCGGCGGTGAGCCACCGGACGGTCCGGTGCATACAGCACCGGGACTTGGTCGCTCTTTTCTTCTCTGCCCAGAATGTCCGGTGGTGGGCCACCAGACCGTCCAGTGCATGTAAATACACCGGTTCTAAGTCTTCAATCTTGGGTTTCTTCTTCTTGCCGGACGTCCCGATGGGCTTCTCCGGACCTCTTGGTGCTCCAAAAAATCGGCCCGCTGACCGGTCAACGAGAGCGTCGTATCAGGACTTCACGGTTCCGATGATTGATGGCTTGGGTCTTCACTTGTGTCTTTTAGGTTCTCCTTTGAGATGTTTGTACCCCAAGTCCATCTTTTGCACCATTGGGACTTAACAAAAACACTTGCACATACATTGGTCCCAAATGGTATGTGTTGTCAACTCAACCACCAAAATCACATTTAGGAAACTAAGCACAAGGCTTAGGGCCCTTTTTCCTTACACAGGGCCTTCATCCAACAAGGCTTTAAAAACTAGAGCACTAGTGTCGTAGCTTTTTTGCCCACGACGAGTAGATTTGTAGTAGGTTTAAGGGGCTTCGCGGACTGCCGTCCTGATGGCTTAGCCTTCGAAGCACTAGAATGAGTAAAAGATAGAGAGATTTAGACTGGTTTGAGAAGAAAATTCCTACATCCAGTATGGTATGTTGAACTTGTATTGCTTGAGTTATTGGTGTTACAAGTCAGAGTGCGGAGCTCGCGTGCCTACAATCCTAGAATTATATAGGAGCTGGGGCTCTGCACGCGGGTATATGACATGCTGTGGCCCGGATGCCTTTGCAGTGCCTCAGCTCCCTTTTATATAGGTGAGGGGAGTGGGCTTACATGTATAGAGAGAGAAAAGAACTAAAGGGGTACAGTAGCAATACGGTTTGACCTGTAGGCGTAGGCTTCCTGTGGAGTCACAGCCTGGCACGTTGTCCAAGCTTAATGCTGGTCTTCAGGGCTTGCGTGTTGGCTATTATTCGTCGCTCTTCAGGCGGCAGGCGCATAGGCTAGCACAAAGCATGTGCGCAGTTAGCATACCCTCAAAAGGTGTTCCTGCCACATGAGGACCATCATGAATGCCCCTATCAGGTGCATG
This sequence comes from Paspalum vaginatum, assembly GCA_030272315.1. Lineage (NCBI taxonomy): Eukaryota > Viridiplantae > Streptophyta > Magnoliopsida > Poales > Poaceae > Paspalum > Paspalum vaginatum. The sequence continues at coordinate 12,629,133 of CM059017.1, read as the reverse complement.
CTGTTGATGACACTTAAGCACAAAAAACCTTATACTGCAAGCAACAGTATCGGTTGTAACCTTTTTCTAAGATGAGTATCAGGGTTTATCAATCCGTGGAAAACTAGGCTTAAACAACTATTAACCAAGGATTAATCAATTACTACTGGCTCTAATAAATCTAATAAGCTAAATGTTGATAAACGATAAGCTAATCATGGAGGTAACCTTGTGGCATGGCAGATGGTGATTCAGCCTAAAAGTAAAGGTGGTCTTGGAATTATTGATTTAAGCATTCAGAATGATGGACTCCTTCTCAAGCAGCTCCATAAATTCTATTCAAGAAAGAACATCCCTTGGGTTCAGCTCATCTAGGATAGTTATTACCAAGACAAAGTGCCTCATGCGTCCAGACTGATTGGCTCTTTCTGGTGGAAAGATGTCATGAAACTCTATCCCCATTTGAAGGATTAATTGCCAATAATGTGGGAGATTGATCCTCCACCGTTTTCTGGACTAACCTTTGGTTGGAGCAACCAGTCAGTACCATGCTCCTAGGCTCACTTCATTTGTGCTGGATTTGAACTCCTCAGTCAAGGAAGTCAGGGACGCGCCTGATCTTGCAAGCATATTCTTCCTGCCTCTCTCAGAACAAGCACACGATGAGTTCGAAACCCTACAAGGCCTCTTATCAGACACAAATGTTGATAATAGCATATCAGATATCTAGTTTCTAACATCGGGGAAAGAGGATTTTTCAGTCTCGAGATACTACCAGCTACAACATTCCAATACTGCAGCTTCTCCTATCTTCCAAAAGGTTTGGAAGTGCAGATGCACTCAGAGGACAAATTCTTTTTCTGGCTTGTGCTCGTTGATCAGCCTAACACAAGTATGATTTGCCGCAGAAACCTTCTCCCAGAGCATGAAAATGTTTGCCCGATGTGCAGAAGCAGAGCTGAAGAAACAGTTTCACATTTATTCTTTGAATGTTGTTTTGCTGATAGTTGCTGGAGAAAACTCAATATCCAATGGTCTTCTGACAGTGATATACAGACAATGTTCTTATAGGGGATTCAGGGTTTAGCATTGCCACTTTCCTTGAAATTTGCATTATAGCAATGTGGGTCCTATGGAAACAGAGAAACCGAAAGATCTTTGATGATGAGCCTGCTTCAGTTCGACAGTGGCTTCATAATTTCAAGGATGAAGCTTTCTTGCAAGCGTCAGAGTCAAAGAGTCTGTTAGACCAACTTTTATTTCATGGATAAACTCTTTGTAACGTTGTTTTGTTGGCTCCCTGATGTGCCTTTCCTGTGTGATAGGCTTTTAGCTATTCTTTTCTTTTGTGCTTAGTGGAAGTGAGACTGTTGTAAGTATGTCTTGAATCTCTTTTAATAAAACCTTTTTTTAGCTATGGGGACCTCCCCCACAGTCTTTTTGGTTCAAAAAACGATAAGCTAATCACAAACTAGATATAAAACTAGACTATAGCATATACTGATCAAGGATAAGAGCTTGTCAAGGACAAACTAAACAAGATCAAGATAAGATAATACAGCTAAGGGATTAGCAAGAGATATGAGTCAAAATTTTTATAAACTAAGAACCACCCTGAGCAAAGATCTAACGTGAAACATAAAATAAATATGATCATGAATGTCATAAACTTGCTAGAATCTTTCTCTCCAACCACTTGTCAAATAAGTCAGGATAATCAATGAACTAGCAAGTCTAAATCATATCTAAGCATGAGCAGATTCAATCAACCAATCAAGGTAAAAAGATCTACTAAAAGACACATAGAATATTCATCCCGGTCGAGCACATGTAGAGATGAACATTGCAAAGACATGGATCAAAGATCATGTATAAACAAAAAACTCATCGATCAAACTCAGGGTTTATCATAGAAAAATAAGAAGAACATAGAGTTTACTTGAGATTCATCATAAACATTGAGAACAAAGATGATTTATTCATCGATTGAAGCACATCCAAAGATGAACTCGAAACTCCCTGGGAAGGCCCTAGATTGACCAATCCTCCCTCTTAGGGGTAGGCTGACCAAGGCCCTTCATGTCTCATTTTTGCTTCGCCCTTTCACCGAGAACTTCGTCTTGACTAAACTTTCAAGTTTGCTTTCAAAAGTCCCTCTTTGAGGCTCTGTTTACACTTTACAATGAATTGGATGACCTCCGCCCCTTTGGAGGCCCTGGTTTTATATTCCGGAGGGTGCCCTATACATGGAAACTAATAGATCGGTTTGAGATGGCTTCTATGGTCTATTTCCATATATATACAAGCCTCTTGAAAGTTCTCAACTTGCCAAATAAGCTCCTTGCTTGAAGATGAAGCTAAAGCTTTGTCCTTCCGAAATCCAACGTTCCTTATTCTACAACCTTTAGTATTTTAGCCATAACTTCTTCATTTGGAGCTCAAATAAGGCAAACTCCGACTCTAAATTGTAGATCTCGAAGAGATATACAACTTTGGTATTCAAACTTTTTTCATTTGAAGTTGTTAATAAGGTCTTCGAATTGGGTCCACAAGTTGGTGTTGTCCTGAATTCGGAGAATATTTTAGGATTTGGTTGGAACTTGGGTTGATTGTGAGATAATCTTTCCTTCCTTGTACTCCAAGCACCTATAGCTTTTGCAACCTTCTCAACTATGGGCTTTAATCTTCTTTTGGACTCCTAGCCTTGATCCGTCTTCAAATAGCCTTCTCAATTATTGCAATTATTTCTCATTTTGCTGCAATATTTAATGAAGTGCAAAAACAAAGAGCATACTCGAATATGGGGTTAATTGTTAGTAAAATATGACATCATCATATAATTAACCTCTAAAAATGCATGAAATCATGTTAAAATATAGCATAAATATCGTCGTTATATTACGCCAACACATGTGTGGGGCAAGCCCTCATGAATGCTCCTGTCAGGTGCATGCATGGGAGCAGTGGCGGAACCAGGAATCACTCAAGCCCTCGGGCCGAGTTGAAGTTGTGACAAAAACACGTCGAAAAAAAAAACATAGTACCGACATAATTTCAGTTATGGGCCTTCTCTACAAAAGGAGAAAAAAATCTAACTGTTCTATGTCTCTTCATCCTCTAATATGAATAACTAAATTTTGCATAAGTTTAGTTCAACCATTCGAGTATAGTGCATAGAGTAGAAAATAACTAGTGAAGTAATTCACATTACCGACACTAGAGTGACAGGCCAAAGAAATTGAGGTCCCAGCAAGCCTCACGGAGTCACGGGCGTGCTGCATGCCAGCAGGTAGACAACCTGCGCCCCGACGCGGCCGCCTTATAGCTTCCGACTACTCGCTATACGATATGTGACCGAATTCGGTATCCGAAAAAAAAACATCAAAATTTGTATTCAAAATTTGAGAAAATCCTCGAATATCTGAAAAAATGATATTTGGTTTTTTTGGATGATCGGATACTCGAATATTATTTGATTTGTTTATACCCCTAGAAGACGGATGGATATGGACCATTTCATGTGTATAAATTGGGAGCTTTCTCTTGTGTTCATTTGAGCTGTGGGATGCCCGATGGACGATTCTCATGGTTTGACGTCCCGCTGCCATACTTCAACCTATGTCAGCCGATCAGGTTCCGCCTTCCATATAGCTGTGGTCTGTGGACACCTACTTCGTTTCTTCCACACCACTCCCCTGTGTGACTGTGTCCAAACCGCCTCCCTTGAGCAGACTGTGGCCGAACCGCCGATTTAATCCGGGCTAAGTACACCTGCCACCTCTAGCTTGCAGTATACTTAGACCAAATCAAACCCGATCGTCCGTCGAGAGTCAATCAGCTCTCGATATTACCTTTTTCCCAGAGGAACCGACATCACACACATCCAGCCCTCGATGGAACCACAACAGTTACATCATCCCAGGCAGTTGAATATAGCATAAGTAGACTTAGTTTACAAACCCGTTTGAAATAAAATACAAGTTCAAACGTAATGCCATATAAAAGGCAAGTTCAAAACAAATACCGGAAGCGTTTTCAAAAACATCTCGCAGCGGAAACAAAATACTTAAGTAGTCTTCATACAATGATGAGCAAGGCGAGCAGCACCGAGCCCACCGGTACTACTCTCCTCCAAGCAACTGTCCAGAAGTCATCGGTACCTGCACTCAAAATGTGGGGGCAAACCCTGAGTACTAATAACTCATAAAAATCTCCGTCCGGTCTCCATTTAAATCACAAGCATAACTAACATATCCATTTTAATAATTTGATATTTTGAAATCACCTATACGACGAGTGACTCCATTTCACTCGTGTCTACCCGCACCTAGCATTACTAGGCATACTCGTCCTACGAACCCTATTATAGGTGCTAGGGCCAGGGCGGCCAGGAAAACTAATGCAATTGGTTTCAATCAACTCCTAATGCGGATGCGTAATCATCAATCAAGATAATATTAGCTGGGAAATTCATGGTCCTGCCTACCTTTGCTTATTCTTAACAAAACCAACAAACTAGTTTGTCGGGTTGTGGGGCTTTGCCCCAGGCAACCCCTTAAATCACGGACAAATTTAATCAGCGACACACCGTCTTCATCTTGATGGAGAAGCCAAACTCCTGCTCGAGAGGTTACCGTAGTTAGCAATCCTATATGCATGATCAAGTGCAAGATGGATGCAACGGATGCTCAGGATGCTAGGGAATTAGGAAAAACAATGCCCAACATGTTAATAAGTTGAAACATGCAACATTTATTCTCCAATATATTTATTTTAACCTAATTCTCATGTAGCTCAAAACAGTAGCAATTAATTTCATAGCAATCCTTTCTGGAACCTAAACTTACTATTAACCACCATGATTTTTCTCAGAATTTATTTCGCACAATAAAGTCACTTTTCCTATTATTCATTTTATCATGCAATTATTTATCTTTTTTAAAACAGCAACCAAAACTTACATGCAGAACTCGGAACTTTAAAAATGGTCTAAATATGCATCATAGAGCATCTACAAATTTTAGTGGAATATTTGGAGCACTTTTTATGTAGCAAGTATTTTCACTTTTGAAAAATGCCCAAAATGCATGCATGAGGGCAAAACAGGAATTTAACAGTGTGTGCTAGGCTTGACAAAAATCACACACAGCCTACACGGCATGGTACAGCTACAGTACAAGTTTCATAATTTTTGGTGTCCATTTAGCCTAGTTTTGCCATTTATTTAGTTTGAACATGCATGCAACAAAGCAAGGGCAATATGGTCATTTCACCCATACCTATCAAATCCATTCTGTAGATCTACTCTAGAGGAGTCCAAGGAAACAAGATTTGTATTTTTAGCATTTTTGGATGATTTACTATGGATTTTTAAAGTTCATGTATCTAGGAAATGAATTAAATTCGAAATCCCACATATCAAGCAACGTTACGCAATTATTCATTAACTTCAGGGGCTAGCACGTAAAAATATCGTAACTCATCGAGCAGTAGTAAGACGAAAACGCGGAAAGAAAACACCGCAGGGGCTAAATCGCAAAACCTGCGTCTTCTTCGACCTCGGGCACGGGCTGCGCCGCGCCGCGGCCCGGCGCGCGGGAGCGCGGCCTTGAAGCCGGCGAGCTTTGGGAAGACGTTCCCGGTAGTGGGGAACCTCTTCCCCTAGCTCGCGTCGCGGGAGGCGGAGCGGGCGGACGGATTGGCGGCGGTGAACCGGGGCGAACCGGTGGGCGCCACCGTGGCGTCGCGAGCCCGATCTGTCGGGGTGGGGGTGGAACAGCGCCGCAGTTGCGCGCGTCGGGTGTGGGAGAGAGTGGCGAAGCCGGCGAAGGTGGTTTGGAGGCGCGGGGATAAGTGGAAGTGGCAACCCGAGCTCGGCTCGAGCTCACGGCTATGGCGGGCGGAGCTCTGCGTCCCGGGGAAAGAAGGCAGGGGAGGGAATGGACGAGAGGTGGGGCGAGAGAGAGGAGAAAGAGGGAGCCGACGGCGGCTTTCCCCACTCAAGAGCGCGGCCATGGCAGCGATCCGCGGGAGGAGGGCACTGGCCGTTCGCCGGCGACCACGCAGCGTTCGCGGGCTGGGGAGCGGGCGCGGCGCTGACAGGTGGGACCCACCTGTCAGTGACCCAGAAAATGCAAAAAGGAAAATTGTGTTTTCTCCCCTCCAGTAATTGGCCTATTTGACCTATTTAGAAACCGATTTAGGAAAAACTCAAAATAGATAAAATGTTCTACTCTTCAACCTATACAACTTTGTCAAAAGGTCTATCACCAAAATTTGAGTGGAACAGAGGTTAAATTTGAATTTACCTAGCATCTTTCAATTTGGACAGAGGATCTTTATTGCTTGAACAATTCAAAAGTCCTATTTCCATATGTTTTCATCCAAAGTGCCTTTTGGAAATATTGCTTATAATTTCAAGACCTACAACTTCTTCAAATGAGGTTTTGCAAAATTATGGCTGTAGTTTGGAGAAAAACTTGAATTACCAAACAGGTCAAATTTTGACTGTTTTTTATGCTGACAGTAAAGGCTCTAAACCCCCTAGCAAATCTTGGTGCACGCCAAAGATCTAATTATCAAAATTGTTCATAATGAGATTGGCTACAAGTTTGGTATAAAAAGTTCCACCTAAAACTCAATAGAACTAAAGTTACAATCACATTCATAGTGTCATTCATGCAAAAACTGAGTGCATCACTTAGCTATTTCCACCGTGCTTGTTCATGTGATATGTTATTAAGCTAATGATACTCATGCTTATGATATGTTATTAAGCTAATGATACTCATGAAATGCATCTGAGATGCCTGGGGCATCACACAGACGTTGTTCCCCTCCCCTCTTCGATGCCTCCTCCATATCCTAACACCGCAAGTCCACGCCTTGCACGACCAGATGGCCTTGGATCTAGGACACTAGCATCTGCGCGGTCTCTCACGCGACTACATTTGGTTCAAGTTGATTCTAAGAATCCATGTGCAGATAATCGGCTATGGAGCCAAACACTTTTATTCCTCTAAATAGATTCTGAGATTGCAGGCATTATCCCACTATCCGAAAGCATCTTACTATTAGTAATGCTTAACTGGAGACCCATTTGGGGCATTTACGTTAATCTTCACCAAACGCGTTAAAAAAGATAAATCTTAGAAATTCTCAAAAAATCAAAAATATCTTACCATCAAATCAAGCATGGATCTTTTCTTAGATGATATATTTTTTGTTTAAAAGTCCGCCAGACACGTACATGCCAATTCCAGTTGAAGACCATATATAAAATCTGAAGGATATGGATGATATCACTATAAAGCAGTGAGTATTTGGTGTGATTTTCTCTCTCACCTTGAAATTGATATTTGTTCTCTCTTACTAGGATTAAGTTAAAATTATTTCTATTGATCTTGTTGATGCTGAGAGCAATGGATCAGCAATTCAGTAGATGTAATCACAAGGAGACGGACAAATGGAAGAATCATGCAGATAGACAAGGGGGCGGACTTGATATTGCAAGAATAGGTAATATACTTTTTGAGAAACAATTATCTTGTATAAAAATTATAAAATGTTTTGTTGGTGGTGGCCTTGCAGCTTAGTTATTTCTCCATTTAATGTTACCAAAATAGTTTAGAATGTATTTGAACAAATTTCATATATTTAAATAAAGGCTATTTGTTGGAAGAAACCGTAGCAAGGCAGGGCTGTCTCCAGTCTCCACCGACGGGAATGTTTCCGTGCTGTCCCCAGGGTTAACCTTTTCGGTTTGAACCAAAATCCCGTCAAGCACCGGAAACGGAATTTCGTCCGAAATTGTGTGAAATTCAAATTTTCTGAATAGAATTTGATTCAGATTTGATGAAAACAAAATTTCGTTTTTTCCGGCGAAATTCCAGTGATTTCGACCGGAAAATGATGAAAAAGATTGGAAAATGCTGGGAAATGTATGTACATATGGAGAAAATAGAAATTTTGGCAGAGTTCCCTCTAATTATGTGTATATTGACAGTTTATAACGCATAACATATATGTAACTTCACAAAACAACGAGAAATACAACATTAAACACATAATTCATGTTCAAAGTCCACACTTACTTAGTCCAAAGTCCATTAGAATTATTACAATTAGTCCAAAGTTCAAAATCCATAGTCCAACTAATACAACACAATGCATCCATACTGGTCCAAAACATACGTAAGAATACAACACAATGCATTGTCCATCCTAAATAGAAGTTAATATACACTCAAACTAATAATAGTAGTTAACACTAATAATAACACTAACATTAGTACTTAATATCAAGATACAACAAGAACTAACAGTAGTGGTTCATTCCAAATTTCCAATACACCTCATATCCACAACATTGGAATGGTTTTTCTATGCATTTGAAGTCACAAGACTCTTCATTCTAACACTGGGTTCTCCATTGCACAAATGAATATTCTTTACACATAAGCACTAACTAACTTAGATCGACATCAGCAAGCATCAACATCATCGAAATAACCTCTCATACCTTGATTTTCCCGCAGCGGGCGACGAAATCCGAGCAGAAGATGCGGATTTTCGCTCTGGCGGCGGCGGAATCCGGCGCTCGACCGCCCCTGCAGCGGCGGGAGCCGGTGCCTCCCGGTCAGGATCCGTCCGACTAGGAAACCGCTCTCCGCAGCGGTAAACGGCGGCACAGCGGCGTACGGTGGGGACGTCGTGAGGGGACCAAAGGAGCGGCCGAGGGGGGACCGAGGAAAGTAACAGAGGCGTCGGTCGGCCAAAGGATAATGTAGGGTGGGGTTTGAAGGTTATCGGGTTTTTGGGTGTTAACGGGTCCGAACCCAAATCGTGATTTTAATCAACCAAATCAATTTAGATTTGAACGAGTTCTAGTGTTATTGGCTCAGAAAAACATCTAGTTTTTTATCATATTTTTTCCCGATTTTTCTACATTTTTTTTTTAATTTGAAATGAAAAATTCCGAAAAAATTTGGAATTCCACTTCCCGTACTCGAGCGGAAACGAAAAATATACCGGAATTCCGGCGGAAACGGAACGGAATTTGAAACCTGGCTGTCCCATCTCCTCCCGTCTTCCCGCTGCACGCAAGCAGCTCGGTATCAAAAAGATCCAGTACTGTTCTCCACTTGCACACGGTATGTGCACGCAAAAGTGGGGGTACCCATTGCCTAGTACTGTACTCACTATGGCTACTAGCTAGACCAGTGCACACCTCACACCTGCGACGCCACCACCAGAGCACAACAGGACAACCTCTACTTGAGTATACTCTAGTAGCCGTGTACATAGTCTGTTTCTAATTCAAACCAACCCATATAGTAGACCATCCCTCCGATCCTTTCACTGGTCCGCTAGGCTCTGGTAGCCGTGTACATAGTCAGTGTAATTCAAACTAATCCATATATCAGACCATATTAGGTTAGTGTCACTGAAAAATAAAAATAAGTATAGAAAAAACTGTTTATGCATTGTATACAGAGTAAAAAGTAACGATTGCGCACTATGTCACTACGGAGAATAAAATTAGGTGCAGGAGACCACCACGCCGCGTCCTGTGCAGACCACGTCTGGATTCGTGACGCGTGGACGCCTGACCCATCGGACGCACAGCCTTCTATGGCTCAACCTCCGCAATGCTGCAGCTCGCTCGTGGCTCCTGGGCGAGGATCCTTCCTAGCTGCCAGCTATGGCTCACTTCCAGTCGAGGATTCGTGCGCGGCTCGTCGTCTCTTCGATCGCGTGGCCTGCCCCCGTCCAGTTTGCATCGAACAATAGGGTTCCGAGACTGAAGAACCCACCTGGATCAAGCTAAAACGCCATGCGCGGATTAGTTTGGACATGGTTCAAACCGGCTAACCCGGAAGCCCAGCAACGTATATGGTCCCTCGGACTCATGCAAGTGCTATCCGTTGCCCTCCATTGCGCAGCGCAGCATAGGGGTGAATTGCTAATAACTACTAGTGCATTACTAGACTGGGATCACCTTCATCAACATTTCTTTGCCCTCCAGCAGCCCACCACCGCGGCAAGGTGCAAGTGGCCCTGATGACGCTGGCGCTATCTCGTGGATCATCAGCAAGCTCCGCCGTGCGGTTGCCGTCTGGGGACGATGGCGACGCAATTGGAGGCGTCCGCTGATCCGCAGTCTCCTCACGCACTACTATGCACAGGGTTAGCGCAGCGTGTAGATCGTTGTGACACAGGACTTGCCCTTGCGCTTGGTACGGCACGCGGCATCAATGAGGCAGCTTCACGCCGGCAAGCGCGGCCGCGTTGAGTAGCTCTGTGAAGTGTGAACCGGCCGACCGGGAGTAGTGTCACATCGCGATTGGTCATGGACGGTGCTGAGACAGTTGCCGGGGGAGTGGGGACGGTGAAACGTGGTGGCGGTCTCGTAGTCATAATCCTACACCATGGATCCGAGCCGAAAGGCAAACGGCAAAAACCATGAAACCTGGCGGGCTCAAATTCTAACCAAATCATCTACGGTCTAAGTTGGTTTTAACCGGCAAAGCCCAAACCCGGACCACGTACAGGGCTAGGCTTTGGGATAGCCTTCGAATGCTGCAGGCTGCAGCGCTATCCACCGATGGCTAAGTGATTGATTTAATGATTTTCATTCGTCAGCGAGGGTCGCTTGCATTGGTCGCCGATGGAGGGAGCGATGATGTTCTCAGCTCGCTAACCAAATACTACTACTGATTGTAGACTTGTAGTGGTAGATAGAAACACATGTTAATGCGCACGGATACAGTTCGTTACGCCCTGTTTGGAAACTCTATATTTTTGTGAGTTGTAGCAATACCACATTATTTTAGATAAAGTGTTTAGTTGCTATCTGAAAACAATGTTTTCATAACTATGGTATTGTGGATGCCATGGTATTTTTTGAAGTATATGAAATTCTATTCTAACCCAAAGTTTTTATGATTTGCCTAGCTTTTTTGCATATTTTTACTAAAATACTATAGTTTTGTATATTGTTCAAACAAGCTCTAAGAAACACTACGGTTTCAATGTGGCTAACAAAGTTATAGAATTGTTATGATAAATATAAACGATAATATTCTAATATTATAGTTTTAAAAAAGCTAAGATTTTAAACAGACTTGAACAAACAAACAAAGAGGGATAGTACTGCTGGTACCTGGTAGCACATTCTTTTACGTGATCACGTGCACAAGAGCAACTCACGCCCATATCACGCCTCTGGAAAGAGAGAGAAAACTCCGGCCAAAAAGCTACCAAAAGCTTGAGCTGGTCTGTCTTTTGAAGAGTACTCTCTTTTGATTGGTATATGTGGCACCAGCCTGCTGCGTGCAGGGTTGCAGGCCTGCAACTCGCTCTTCCTCGAGGAAAGCCGCAGCAAGATACTAGGAGTCATAAGACAAGATTGAAAAGGTGGCTACCTTTCTTTGGCTTTGGTTCGAGCATACACACCATGCATTAAATTTAGATTCTACTGGCTATTGTGATCTTTTGACTACAGATACATAAATATTGTGCAAAAAATTATTAATTGCTGTAACATAGAGTAAAGCGTGAACGAAAACGAATGAGACTATCTGCACTCGTTCCGCTACCGGCTCCCGGTACCTGCATGCCGTAACCATTTGACGTAAAAAACGCTGCAGCCGTTCCTCCAAGTCCTTTTGCCAAGGCGCCGGAACTACGGTGTTCCGCTAGATTCAGCGGAATGCTCCCCCTGCGCCAAGCCCTGTAGCCCGTGGGCCCAGGCAACGGAAGGCTCTGTCGCGCGCACGGACGGAAGAGGAGAGAGAGTGAGGGCGAGGCTGGTGCGACATGGAGGCGGGGACTGCGGCCGTAGCGCAGAGGGGAGCCGACGCTGGGCGGAGAGGGGCGAGGCGGCGCGCTGGGAGCAGAAGGTCGTCCTCGCTGTCGCTCGTGCACGCTGCCGGACGAGGATGGCGAGGTGGCGATGGCGAGCCGCCGTGATGACGAGGAGGCATCGGGGCAGATCCATGGCGGCGGCAGTGGGGACCACAGTGGCACCGTAGCTGGAGGTCCTCGGCGGCAGATCCAGCCTGGGCGGCGCTTGGAGGTGGCCGGAGGATCGGCGGCGGGGCAAAAGGAGGAGGGTCGGAGGCGGCGGCGTGGTGGCAGCCGACGGGAGGGAGAGAGCGCGGCACGGAGGGCCACCGGATCTCCATCCTCTGCCGCTGGAGAGAGTTGGAGCGGGGAGACGAGAGGAGGCCGGCGGAGGAGAGGGGGCGGCGTCTGAGCCTCCGAGGCAGATTCGTCCGCGGCGGGGCAGAGACGGGTGCGCCCGCCATGGCCGGCGGCGCGACCCCAAGCCCGGCGGCGCATGGGAGAGGGAGGGCGGCGGCGGACGGTGCTGGAAGTGGAGGAGGAGGCGGCACCCGAGGCGGATCCAGGCAGTGGAGCGGATGGGAGGCCGCGGGCGGGTGGGGTGCGGCGGTGGCGGCGAGCAGAGAGGGAGGAGAGTGGGACGGGGGCGCTCGCGCCTGGAAGAGCCGAGAAAAAAATGAAGCGGTGGGGCTCACGTGTCGGTGGTAGTGGGATGGGAGTGGTAGTTGGTGATAGGTGAATAAAATATTGAGTAGTTTGATGTGGAGGAAATATATAGAGGAACAGGAGTGCAGGAGAAGTGAATTTAGAGAAAAGAATCTTGCTAATTAGGCTAGAATATTCTTTTTAGAGGAAAAATTTGGAGTGGAAGCGCAGATAGTCTGAAAACTGATAGAACAAGACACCTGACGTATCCATATTTTATCACTAGAAACGTGAACATGAATATGAAAATAAACAAATGTGAGCGAAGTTCAACGGAATTAGATGAAACTAGAAACTTAAATCGAGATTACCCATTTAATTTAAAACATACGGAGTACGTAATAGTTTGCCCTTGCCATGTACCAAGTCATGGCTGCCCACCTATAAGCAGTCAATCTGCACCCGCCACACTGCACATACACAACCGTACTCGAAACCCAGCACGCGGCGTACACACGATTGTGCTGTTTTCTGTGTATTTTTTACGTATACCACCTCTACTAATATATTAACACATGCTCTCGCACGGTTAGAGTTTAAAAAGATACATGTGATTTTTTTAATTTATCTTTTTTAATGTCATCTTGGGTAATTTATATGCAAATTTAGAAATTATTTTATTTATCTTTCATAATGGTATATTGGGTAATTTATACACATGAGCTTATTTTAATTCATCATTTATAATGACATGGTGAGTAGTTTATATGCAAATTTAGAGGGTTATTTAATTCATATTTTATGATGGTATGGTGGGTAGTTTTTATGAAAATTTAGGTATTTCATAATGACATTTTAGGTAATTTTTATATAAATTTTATGAGGTTATTTTATTTCTCCTTTCATAGCGGAGTGGTGGGTAATTTTTTAGAAAATAAAATAGATCTAACGGCTACTGTTATTAGAGCATGATGGACGTCCGGATGTTTATGATTTTTGTAGAAATTTTTAGGATTTTTTTCTACCACGTCTGACGAGGATTAACATAGATTCTTCAAAAAATCTCCAATTATTAATAGTAAGGTTAAGAAAAAGTTGGGTTGCACCAAAACGTTGAAGGTCCATATTTTACGTCCACAGTGGTGGAGCTGTGGGCATCCCCTTCAAGAAGAGCTGCAGTGTGTTTCCATTTCCGTGCATGGACATGTGCTTCTTCAATCTTCACGTATGGGTTTTGTTTCTTGATGCTATTCCGACATTGCATGATCCTGCCTCGCTTGGAGCACAAACGAGTATGCAACCGCGCCCAAGGCCGTGTTCGGTCGTACGGGTGCCGCACTCTCGATTGAGACCGCCGGCTTCCACTGGCACAGATCCGGTTCCACACAGCGGCACTCCGCACTCACGGTCAGGTGCTGCAAACACGCGGACGGGAACTCGGCGCTCACACGCTGGCAAAGGGCGTAGAGATGCTGGACGAGCGGCAGCCGCAGCAAGCTACCTGCTTCCCCGAGCTGTCAAAGTCGCGGAGAGCTCTAGAAAAAACTATAGCGGAAGCTATTTCATTTAGTGATTTTGTAAAAAAAACATAAAAAATTAAATTATATGGATGGAAACATGGAACTAAAAGGTATCATGGACATAATGCTTATATCCATTACTTTATAGTCATTCATTCAACAAATCACTATAGTCGTGTTCATAATTAATATTGATATTCGTTGAGCATCCATGATCAACAACTCAATGACAATGCAACGACCTACATTACATTATTCATTGAAATAAATAACATAATAGAGAGGGATAAGAGAGTGAGAAATGAATATATGCCTTCGTTGATGTTAGAACCATTTCACGGCTAAGCTAAATAGCAGTATTTAGTAGAGCTAAAACACATTAGCAACCATAGCGAAATACTCTCTCCGTCACAATTTATATTCAAAAATTTTGTAAAAATATGAAAAAATAATATTATAGTTAAAATATATTATATGCTAAACAAAATCACAATTGAAATAAATTATAATTATAAAAAGATAAATAAAACGAGAAAGTTAAACAAACGATCTATAAAATGGGATAGATGAGTTGTTAGTAACATCGCAAGGCCTTAATAAAAAGCTACAGTGGATGACTATTTAAAAATATGATTTGAGTAGACATAATCTCGACTGATATTTAGATGGAAAAAAAACAAAACGGAGGGCTATTTGAACATTGGTCCTTGCGGCTACAGTTGAGTGAACAGTGGAGGTCGTAACTGGGTGGTTGTTTGATGCTACCGGCTCACATCGAATGTTTGGACGCGAGTTAGAAATATTAAATATAGTCTAATTGTAAAACTAATTACACAGATGAAAACTAAAGGCGAGACGAATTTATTAAGCATAATTAATCTATGATTAGCGAATGTGATGCTACAGTAACTAGCCGTTAATTATAGATTAATTAGGTTTAATAAATTTGTCTCGCCGTTTAGTCCTAACCGTGTAATTAGTTTTTTGATTAAATCATATTTAATATTTTTAATTAGCGTTAAATTTTAGCCTCATGTCCAAACGCTCTCTCAAAGCGGCTGGAGCTTTGGCCATTTGGGTTTCCTTTGGGGTTTTGGGCGGAGGAGCAAGCGAGGCCAGGCGGGCGGCGGAGGAGGCAAGGAGCAGCCGGTGGTACCGTCGTCAACACAGGTAAGTTTGGGCATCTCGAACGCTAAGCGGGTGGGAGAACTGTAGACTGAAGTTGGCGGCGGTGCGTGCTGGTGTGGTGGAGAGGCGGCGCGAAGCGCTCTCCTCCTGCCGCCGGTTACAGACGAGGTCCGACGAGGCCGGGCCGAGAAGAGTGCCGCGGGGAAAAGGGAGCGCTAATTATGCGGGTGGGAGGGCTGTAGACGAAGTAAACGGCGGCGCGTGCGGGGTGTGGTGGGGAGGCGGCGCGAAGCGCTCGGCTGCTGCCGCCGGTTACAGCGGACGAGGTCCGACGAGGCCGCCGGCCCAGAAGAGCGCCGTGGGGAGGAGAGTGGAGGCGATGTCTTCGCACTGCAGTCTGTGCAGACAAAACTACAAAGAGCAACCTTTCTCCACCCCACCCCATTCCGTCAAGAGGGCGGCGGGCGGGCACCGGCACCACCGGTGGGCGCTCACCCATCGTCGGTCGAGCAGGTGAATGTGTGGTTGTGCGTCCCCGTAGCGGCAAGGCTCTGCTGCTGCCGGATGACGAAGGCCGACGAGGTCGACAGGGGAGCGTCGTGGGGAAGAGGACGGTGGTGGCGATGTGGCAATGGCGGACGGCGGCACTGGTGGTCGCTACGAGCAGGGATTGGGTGATTTTGCTCGGTAGATCAATTTCTGTTCCTGCCTGTTACAGGGGACGACGAAGGTCGACAATGCGGGTGTCGCAGCGCAGATTAGTATTTTTTTTATGGTCACAGTAGAGCATTCTCATCTAAATTGTATTGATATTCGAATGATAAAGCAACGCATCAATAATCTTTTTTTAGAGAAAACGAGATAAAACCCTACATTGCTAGGTTAATTTAAAAAGACAGGACGAGAACCACAACCATCGTCTAGCTAAATTAGATCTACACCCTCAGTTTAAAGGTAAAGTGTGTTGTAACCTAGGGGCGAAAACTAAAGGAACGTTGTTGTTATTCTATCTGTGGCTAGCGCGATTAGTATTGCTCTCTTATGCAAACTTTTCTCATTTCAGAAATATTATGGTCGGGAGACAGGGTGATGGTCGTCCTGCGAAGAAGATCGATGCTCGTGAGACGAAAGCACGCCAAGTGTTCGGTCCAGAACAAAAAGGATTCACGGTACTTAATTAACCCTAGTAAATTTTATACTTGACCCGGGCGACGGCAGCCCGACAGCCAACCAGCCGATCGAGCAAGTAAAAACTAAGTTTTCAAGTTGCTAATCACCTCACCTACCAGCCAATTAAGAATTAATCAAACTGGTCAGCCCACCATCAGGTGGACGCTAGCAATGCCTATTTTATCATCTATTTCAATCAAAATGTGAATTGATTAGGCGTAAATAAATGGCAGCTGGCTCCATATTTGTGGCAAGTCTTAAATGCCAAGCTAATTCAACCTACCCGTATTTGGCCCACATAGTCTTGTTATCTTATACTAATGTAGAGCAAATTTTCAACACTTTATTCCCTCGTATTCTAAAACATAGGGAGTATCTATTTTTGTGAAAGCTTGATTTTTCTCAATAGTTTGATGCTTTCTATCTATTAATTGTTAATACTATGCATGGTACTAATGGTTTAAATAGTACTTTGAGTTTCTATTCACTC
Source organism: Paspalum vaginatum (assembly GCA_030272315.1). Lineage (NCBI taxonomy): Eukaryota > Viridiplantae > Streptophyta > Magnoliopsida > Poales > Poaceae > Paspalum > Paspalum vaginatum. The sequence continues at coordinate 12,612,354 of CM059017.1, read as the reverse complement.
CGGTGGCATTTTATCCTGGCTTCGTCACTGAACTAGCTGGTCAATAAAATTTTGCTTATTTGTTTGAGCTCACCGGCTTCTCTTCTACTTGGGTGCCAAGATCAGTACCAATCATTCAGTATGAGATCCATGGCGGCCCAAGAGCCTTTCGCAAACTAATGCGGAGGCGTTGGAGACGTGCAAGGCGCATCGCTTCTGCACTATCGGGAGATGCCAAATTCCAGTGACCCCATTGGCTAACCCTGTGACAGGAATCAGCTATCACATCATCAGGCTGTTGGATAAGTTGAAGCCTGGTTTTGCAGTTGACCTACTGTTCAGAGATACTGATGCATATCTGGTCGCATTCCGCCGTCAGCGTTTGTGCAATGGGCAATGGTATGGAAATGATTGGTTCAAATACTCAGATGTTGAAGATCTTCCAGAAGAAATTGAAGCACATGCTGTCAACTTAGGTTTCGATTCATCGCATGGACCTGGGTAAGTTAATTTTTGCTTTCGATTCTTTAGCAAATCAATTTATTCTTGTTCTTGTTACACTAGCATTTCAATTCCGTGCAAAATACGAGCTAGTATGAAATAGAGTGAATTGCATCCTAGTTTCTAAACTTATCTCGCGGTACCATATAGGTCCATGAAATTCCAAAGTGATCATCTAGGTCCTTAACTTGTCAAGTGGTTTCTTTCTAGTGTAAATCTATGTCCATAATTAGACCTCAATCAATTAAAAATATAAAGTTGATGTACCTTGACCACTTTGAAAAGTTAAAGGATCCAAATGATCACTTTCAGACTTCATGGACCTGGATGGTACCACGGAATAAGTTTAGGGACCTGGTATGCAATTCACTCTATGAAATATAAATATTAAACTTTATATATAAATTTAGGAAAAAGTATACATAACCCCCTTAACTTCTGCATGGTTGTCTACTTCAAAACCCTACCTTCAAAACCGGATTTTTACCACCTTAAACTATATAAAGCAAGTCAAATAATTCCCTGGGTGGTTTTGGTGAGTGGTTTTGAAAAAAAAAAGTCTATATACCTCCCTGACATATACATGGTAGTTTATATCACCCCAGTTGTAGTTTCTTCTTAGTTTTGATGACATTTGACATTTAGTGCCAATTGCCAGTGTCGCTTCACGCCTCGATGCATGCCTATCTCACCGACTCATGGCCTCCTACTGCCATGCCAATCACCGCCTCTTTCACTGCCTCGCATGCAACCACCACCACCCCCGGTTGCAGGTGAGGCAATGGAAGAGACGACGACCGGCAAGGCGGGCATGCATTGCAGTGTGTTAGGAGATGCGTGTGCCATGCCATGTGAGGGGTTGATGTACACTGCCTTATATATGTGAGGGGGTTATATAGACTTTTTTCTCAAAACCACTCACCAAACCCACGTCGGTGGGTTATTTACCTAGTTTTGCATAGTTTAGGGTGTTAAAAATCCGATTTTTGAAGGTGGAGGTGTGAAGTAGATGCCTATGCAAATGTTTCTATAAAACTAAGAAATACAACTAATCAAAATTGTTATTATTCGGTATATCTCATAAGCTATATATGCTTTTGTAGAACGTATATATATACACATAATTTTTTTATCTTATCTATCTATCATAGGCTCTACCTAATTAACAATTATATTTTTTATAATGGCATAGTGGTAATTAATATGCAAATTATGAGTTTCTTTAAGTAATCTTTTACAATATCACAATAGGTAATTTATGTGTGAGGTTACTTTAATTCATATTTAAAATAGCATGGTGGTAATTTACATCCAAATTTTATGGATCAGATTAATTTATCTTTTATAATGACATGTTGGATAATTTATATGCAAATTTAAGTGGTTACTTTAATTTTTTCATAATGGCATGATGCGTAATTTATATGCAAATTTAGGGAGTTACTTTAATTGGTCTTTCATAATAGCATGGTGGGTCTTTTATAATAGCATGGTGGGTATTTTATATGCAAATTTAGAGGGTTAATTTATTAGTTTTTCTAATAGCATGGTATGTAATTTTTAGAAAATATAATGTATCCAATGTTTATATATTGGAGACTACTTGATAGATGCTAGATGTTTTGATTTTTGTGAGAATTTGTAGGATTTTTATCTATTTTTAGCGCATTTCATAATTCGTGCTTATTATGTAACCTCTAATTAGTAATAGTAAGATTCTAGTGTATGCATTATGGTTAGCTAAGTAATACATTTTGGTCTTTGCAGCACCTTTACCACAGCAGGTTGTTTCAATGCATTACACAATATGCTTGAGGTGCTTTCTTCTTGTGAGGATTATGAGCGTTATCGCAGCACCAAGAAGCTAATCCATCCATCTGATCGTGATAGGGTTGAGGATTCCCTTCTCAAGGCAGTTGTTCTTTTTGCTGAAGCATTTCGCTTCAGGAGTGTTTACCTGTCTATGCTTGAGATGCCAAGGGATGGTACAGAATCTATGGTCTTGAACAAGGAATCATGGAACCTTGTTCATGATTGGGGTGCAGATTCTGCCCAGATATTGGATCTATGGAAAGCAGACTTGCCACCAATGCACTGCAAAGCACCTCCTTTGTTTGAGAGTATTCAAGTAAGGTTGCCAAACATGCAAGATCCGATTGCCCTTGCTACACTAGAGGATGTCATTGGAGAAAACGGAGAGTTTATGGTACTAAGAGCAGATGAGGATACATTAGTGAGCCCTAAGGAGAAGCTGGATCTGAGTAGCTTTCTACAGAAGAACACTACTGAGCCTGTTCCTGAACCTGGGTTCGATTAGCAACCTGAGACCAATGTTTACATTACTGCTGTAAGATGATATTGTCGCTATATTAGATGATACTACCTCTACCCGTTCTGACCAGAGTATTATGGGAGTATTATCAATAAGACATGAAACTGAAATGAGAATATCTAGTGGCAATAATTTATTGTCACCCTGTAGTAATATATGTGTTTGTTGTTCGCGTGACACAACCATTGCTTGCCTTATGTGCTAGCATTCTGGTGAATTGGAACGCATTTTCCCTGTGCCCTGTATTTGAACTGATCCCTTTGGGGGGTAAATACAATGTGTGAAATTCTCCTAAATATTCACGTTGTTCTGGTAAAACGAGAAGGTCCGCTCTTGCAGCCTCTCCACTTTCGCTAAACGAGCCACTGATTGGCAATTCACTGGTAGAAAATACAGATAACGGAAGGCCACTCTGCTGGGATGCACGAGAATCCATCAGACTTGAGAAAAACTCCAACGGTGCCTTCAAGATGATCTGAATCCTGAACTTGCAGATGAAGACGGCTAGATTACTTTTGGCCTGTCTGCATTCAACGTGGCCTTGCTTCAGCAAACGGCTGTTTTTTTGACACTTTGGAGTGCGGCATACAGGCACATCATTTGCAGTAAACAGATCAAGCCATCAATACTCTAAAGCCTGGACGAGGGGATATAGTAAGCACTAGTAGTTTTTTTTTAAAAAAGAAACGACCGCATTTACTTATATAAATAGATGGAGCTATGGAGCCATGGAAGCAAATCGGCATTCGTCACTTCCATCCATCGGGCAATGGTTTTGTCTCAGTTGCTTTATCCACAGAATGGCAGGTCTCTTGGTAGCACAGGCTATTTCTGATCATACGCTTATCATAAATATTGCCTATTGTCTTTCATTCATCAAAAAGATGCCAATGCGTATGGTTCTATGGCCTATGTCACATAATGTTCACCACAAGTCTCCACAAGAACAAGAGCCTCCACTGAAATGGTGGAACCTGTTGCAATCTGGGACCACGATCTCCCTCTCAAACAGCTTGAACACCAGCGTGGTGAACTCATTGTCAGTCACCACACACCCTGAACCTTATTGACGTTTCTTCAGAATTCAGAGAAGTATGAACAAACAGTAGCATTATCTGTTCAAAGTGCGTTATTTGAACTCACGTCAAATGATCACGGTGATAGAATCATCAACATGTTTAGTAAAACCACTCTAATCAATAATTCAGTAGCACATATAAGCATTGTACAGCCTTGTCTGGTATTACAAGTTCGGCCCTATGCATCCTGGAACTAAAGCTCCATAACCAAGAGGCAACAAAGAACATCATGCAAACTGCAAAGTGGCACTTTATACATTCTTAGTTTCTGACAGAACATATCATACTTCTTTATTCTCTCCGAACATGTTTTGCCCTCTTCCAGGATGCCAGTGTCAGAACACGTTGGATCACCCATGTCCCCCGTTGCATCGACAGTATGCAAAATCACCTATGGACCGTAAGGAAATAACATTTTGAGGCTAGCTAGCTTGCGTTATAAATGAAGGTACTGTGCATTGCTTCATGACGAGCATCTGCTTTTTGTTCATCTTGTTGTGCAATATCGCCAAGAAGATCCTTAAGTTTACCCTTCTGAAGCAAATTACAACAAGAAAACAGCCACTAGCTAAGCTAATATATTTAAGTCACTAACACAAAAAATCAAAAAAGTAAACTTTCCTGGTGCATGCTTAATATAATGTCAGATCCCCCAACAAACTCTCTTTTGATAAATATTTTCGGAAATGTAGACCAGTTACTGCACCAACAAAACAAAATAAACAGTGAAAAGTGAAAACGATAGTGTAAACACTTTCTGATGGCAGCACGAGAACCCGCTGAATGGTGAGTGGCAACCCATTTCCTAGATTCGTGCACATCGGTGCACAGCAAATCAACTGAATGAAATAGAACATCTAAAACGATGAATACAACAGTACATTCTCTCAGAAAGAATACATATATAACAAGTAGAGCTGCATACATTTGTAATGCAAGACACAAACTGTTATTATTAACATCGCTTGCATGAAGAATTTTTAAATCAAATCTCAGATGCTCACAACTAAAGGCCTGTTGGTTTGAGGCCAAGGATGGCCAAACAACATTTTTGGCACGTGTTTCTCATTGTTTGGTTCTATGCCAATATTTGGCCAAACAATTCATTTCTCATTCACTTTGTTTTGGCCGTGGCCAACGTTTAGCTTAGCCATACTTGGCCTCAAACCAAACATACCCTAAATGTCAACAAGATAACCACAACTTGTTTTGGTTCTTTTATCATTTTCCCAAAGTTTCTTTCTTTTTTTGGTTAAAGCTGGTTCCTCTCTCTTGAAGTCAATCTTAAAGATCATTCCCTTTGCCAATACAGTATTTCTTTCATGCAAAAGTTCGATAATCTACCTCAACCAAGTTCATTTTCCATTCTGAGACACAAGCATGTTACCCCATCTCAAAGCACATCATACAGGAGGTATCAAAAGGATACACTTACATGTGGGCTTTAACACCTTCTTTGAGCTTGAGATCTCCAAGAATGTCTCTACTCTCTACCACAGATAGGGACACCTGCAATAAGACAAGATATAGCATAAAATTCAGAAAGCCGTTGATTATCGCCTGCTTTTAAAACAAATCGGTCAGTAACTGACCAACTAGAGCGAACTTACCATATTGCTGGAGGATAACTGCCAGTGCACTAAAGCCACACATTAGGGACTCAGGAAAACCCTTCATGTAGATCAAGACTGGATTCTCCTTGATATCCTGCCCAAAAAAATTGCTGTTGCAATGAAGAAATGGAAGCTAAAGAGATACATCAATAAGCTCCAGTTTATGTCTAGTTTTATCACAAGTTAGGTGCTTTGATGTTTGATCTAAATATTTACATCCCATCTCTGCAAGTAAATACCTGAGCGACAATGCCATGCAAGGACACGTCTGAACTTCTGCTCTTTGGCTCAAAATCTTGATGTGTATCAGGATCAGCAGCTATCCGTGTTCCGGTCGTGTTCCCGTTTGCATTAGGATCACCACCATGTGATGCCGAATAGTTCATAAACTGTTGGAAAGCTGGTCTGGACATAACCTGCTCCTCCAGTTACCACGCAAAAAAAGAATAAAAAAAATTAAACAGGAACAGAAATTACATGAGTGGAAAAATTAAAGCACTAATAGAACAGTGATACATCATGTACAAACAGTGTGTTGCTTCTGAGATGATCAAGCAGAAAAAACTTAGATGAACTCTTTCCTCATGTTATATATTCAAACAAGAGGTGACACTCATAATTTGAGGGTTTCTTAGTCACGTAGGTTATTCAAAACAAAGTGGAACGCATCAAGTGCAGTTATAGAAGTTGAAACACATGTAAAAGGATTCTTAAAAGATAAATTGAGAAGAAAGCTAGAACGTAGCAACTAGAGAATGGCAATAGTAACAAAAGAACAAACCCTAAAATCCCAAATGGTAATGAAAATGTACTGTCTATGCCAACCCAAGACCAGACAAGTTGCCCTCATTTCATTTCCATATGTACATCTGGAATGACATGGAGAACACATTTATTTATGAAAGCCGTAACAGACGAATAGCCTACATAGCTCTTGCATACAAATACAGGAACACTGGACGTCTGGAAACTATACATATCCTACTGCTGTTCGATTACTCAGAATAAAACCAATAAATTAGAAGTCTGAAGAATACACATACATATAAATTACTCAGTTGCACAATTGAATATTAATGGTAGCCATTAAACAATGAGCGTAGAAGGTCGCCACACTCGGATAGGTCTAAACGACAAACACCAGAATACCAGATGGTTTAGCAGTCTAGTAGTACTATGGAGGGGGATAAAGAGGAAAACTAATGCCATCATAGTCGGGCAAAGAAGATAACCAATGTCATCACAGTCGGGGAGTGGATTTGGCGAGCCTTACAGCAGTGTCGACATCAGCGACCTCTTCATGGTAGCCTGCAACGGCTGATTCAACATCAAATATAGCTATTAAGAAGGGATCCAAATCAACCGAACCCGCCGGAGATTATCAACAATTAAATCCCATCCCAGCAACAACGACCTTCGCGCGGGGCAAGGGGCTTCAGTTCTACCCCTGAATTTGTTGGGACAATGAACTGAAGATATGATCTCGTCACCCTCCACACGGCAATCAATCAAATCCGCGACGAACTGGAAGCAACAGAGCGCCAAAAGGAAACCAGGCCCAAGGTTTTCCTTACTGGAAGGATGGAGCCGATTCAAAGTCCGGGTCGACCTCCGCTCCGCGCCGGCCGGAGGATGGGTGGATCCCGACGAGGCGGCGTGCTTTGCTTCGGCGGACCGGCCGGCGGCGGAGGCGTGTGCACGCTCGCGCTGCTCGGCAGTAAAATGGGTTGGGCCGTCGGGACAGTGGGCTGACTGAGACAATGAATTATGGGCTTGGGCTTCGTTTTTTTTTTTGGGGGGGGGAGGGCCACCTCGCCGATGCTCGTGCATGCCCGCCTCATTCAGCCGCGCTGACTTCCTTTTTCAACGGGCCACTGCGGCGCTGGTTTGGGCCTTTGGTCCATTCACTGTCATCACTCGCGCACGTCGGCGTCGAAGATAGTCGCATGGCCCGCGCCTATGCGTATGTATGTTGGAGCTGAATTGCGGAGCGTCGTATATAGTACAGCATATGTGCCTGTTCATTTTTTTTAACAACCTTACCTATTTATCTAATTAAAAAATTATGCAAACGTGTAGAACTACATATCATGGTCAAACTAGTACATTCGATAGTAAAAAAATCACAGCGAACTTGTCTACAGGAGGTAAGGAGGTACTAATTAAATCAGTGGCTCAAGCAATACCAACTTATGTCATGAGAATATTCAAATTGACAGCAGGTTACTGTGATGGTTGCATGATCATGATTAGGAATTTTTGGTGGGGTGACGAACCTGGTCACAGGAAGGTGCATTGGTTAGCATGGGAGAAAATAATGTTACCAAAATATATGGGAGGACTAGGCTTTGGTGATCTCCGTTTATTTAACCAGGCTGTACTGGCTCACCAAGCATGGCGACTTATTCAATTCCCAGACAGCCTTTGTGCACAGCTTCTTAAAGCTCGCTACTACCCTTCGGGGGAGTTAATTGACACGGTCTTCAAAGCTGTGACATCTTCCTCATGGAAAGGCATTGAGCATGGTCTTGAATTACTGATCTCCCCGCCCGTCTTTTGTTTCTCCTTTAATTTTGTGTGAACGAATGAGTGGTACTACCACTCTACCAGCTGTTGGCATATACTTCGTCTTTCCGGTTTCATTTCTCGGACTCCCGTCTTTGCTAGCCTAGGTAATTATATTCCTTTTTTCGAAAGAGACGTCTCTTCATCGCCATCTTGTTCGAAATTAATTCATTTGCCAGAATCCATCGACTCATCTATCATGTCGTTCCAAAAAAATTGCAGTTCTTCAGTTCCTACAAATCAAAATATCTGGATTAGTTCTAGCTATTAGCCAGGGTCCTGATTGATTTGCAGGGAGTCACAGTTGTTCCAGCTAACACGCACTGATCTAGCAGGTGGTTAGAGTGCAGGGAAGGATAAAGCTAGGAGAAGGGAAAGCTCTTTTCCCATTCTCTCTCTTGCATTTTCTTTTTTGTTTATCTTTGGTCACATCTATCTATTTCGCCTCTCTATTCTTCTCCGACGATCGAATCAAGTATGGGTTTAGTGACGCTAATCATGGGTTCTCTTGACGAGCTTGCTGGTCCTACCAGACAGCGAGTGCTAATTAATGAGTGGCTATTAAATTTATTTCTCCTGGGGGAGAGGTAATTAGTGGCTTGCCACTATCCTCTCATGTGTCGCCTAAGTGTTGCACTACTGCATAGGCTCGGCGCGCCCCAACCAAAACAATATTCAATTTTGATTTGCAAGTCTCGTCAAATGGGTTATTTCTTTTGAAGTTCAACCCTATGTATTGCCGTTTCTTCAGAAGTCGGACAAGCGTGATGAATGGTACCAGTACATGTTCAAGTCGCGTTATTTCTAGGCCCAGCCCGACTAAACTCGTCGAATCAGTTAGCGCGTATAAGCATTGTGCAGTCTTATCTGATATTACAAGTTCAGTTTGAAAAAGAACAGGGCAATATAGAGCAGGGGGCCTATGCATCCTGGAACTCAAGCTCCATACCCTACCCAAAAAGCACCAAAAAAACATTTTGTTTCTGACAGAGAACACATTATACTTCTTTATTGTCTCCGAACATGTTTTTGCCTCTGCCAGGATGCCAGATCAAACAAGTCGGAACACATTGGATCACCCATGTCCACCGTTGCGTAGAACAGTATGCAAAATCACCATGGACCGTAAGAAAATAACATTTTGAGGCTTGCTAGCTTGCATTTTAAGTGAAGGTACTGTTCATTGCTTCATGACTCGTGAGCACCTGCTTTTTGTTCATCTTGTGCAATATCGCCAAGAAGATCCTTAAGTTCACCCTTCTGAAGGAAATTACAACAAGAAATCAGCCACTACCTAAGCTAATATATGTAAGTCACTAACACAAAAAATAATAATAAAAGTGAACTTGCCTGGTGCATGCTTAATATAATGTCAGATCCCCCAACAAACTCTCCTTTGATAAATATTTGCGGAAATGTAGGCCAGTTACTGCACCAACAAAACAAAATAAACAGTAAAAAGTGAAAAAGATAGCGTAAACACTTTCTGATGGCAGCTCGAGAACCAGCTGAATGGTGAGTGGCAAACCATTTCTTAGTTTCGTGCACATCAGTGCACAGCAAATCAACTGAATGGATAGAGCATCTAAAACGATGAGCACAACAGTAGATTCTCTCATAAAGAATACATAGATAACAAGAAGAGCTGCATAAATTTGTAATGCAGGACACAAACTGTTATTATAACACCGCTTGCATGAAGAATTTATAAATCAAATCTCAGATGCTCACAACTAAGGGCCTGTTGGTTTGAGGCCAAGGATGGCCAAACGGCATTTTAGCACGTGTTTCTCATTGTTCGGTTCTATGCCAACATTTGGTCAAACAATTCATTTCTCATTCACTTTGTTTTGGCCATGGCCAAAGTTTAGCTTAGTCATACTTGGCCTCAAACCAATCATGCCCTAAATGTCAACAAGATAACCACAACTCGTTTTGGTTCTTTTATCATTTTTCCAAAGTTTCTTTCCTTTTTTGGTTAAAGCTGGTTCTTCTCTCTTGAAGTCAATCTTGAAGATCATTCCCTTTGCCAATACAGTAATTCTTTCATGCAAAAGTTCGATAATCTACCTCAACTACCTCAACCAAGATCATTTTCCATTCTGAGACACAAGCATGTTACCCCATCTAAAAACACATCATACAGGAGGTATCATAAGGAGACACTTACGTGTGGGCTTTAACACCCTCTTTGAGCTTGAGATCTCCAAGAATGTCTCTACCACAGATAGGGACACCTGCAATAAGACAAGATACAGCATAAAATTCAGAAAGCCGTTGATTATAGTCTGCTTTTAAAACAAATCGGTCAGTAACTGACTAACTAGAGCCAACTTACCATATTGCTGGAGGACCTTAACTGCCAGTGCACTAAAGCCACACATTGGGGACTCAGGAAAACCCTTCATGTAGATCAAGACTGGGTTCTCCTTGATGTCCTGCCAAAAAAAATTGCTGTTGCAATGAAGAAATGGAAGCTAAAGAGATACATCAATAAGCTTCAGTTTATGTCTAGTTTTATCACAAGTTAGGAGCTCTGATGTTTGATCTAAATATTTACATCCCATCTCTGCAAGTAAATACCTGAGCGACAATGCCATGCAAGGACACGTCAGAACTTCTGCTCTTTGGCTCAAAATCTTGATGTGTATCAGGATCAGCAGCTATCCGTGTTCCGGTCGAGTTCCCGTTTGCATTAGGATCACCACCATGTGATGCCGAATAGTTCATAAACTGTTGGAAAGCTGGTCTGGACATAACCTGCTCCTCCAGTGACAATTGTAATGAGGGGAAAAACTAAAGCACTAATAGAACAGTGATACATCATGTGCAACAGTGTGTTGCTTCTCAGATGATCAAGCAGAAAAACCTCAGATGAACTCTTGCGTCATGTCATATATTCAAACAAGAGGTAACACTGTATAATTTGGGGGTTTCTTAGTCACATAGGTTATTCAAAACAAAGCGGAACGCATAAAGTGCAGATAAATTGCAAAGAAAGCTAGAACATAGCAACTAGAGAATGGCAATAGCAACAAAAGAACAAACCCTAAAATCGTCAATTGTAATGAAAATGTACTATCTATGCCAAGACCAGACAACTTGCCCTCATTTCATTTCCATTTGTACATTCGGAATGACATGGAGGACACATTTATTTACGAAAGCTGTAACGGACATATCGCCTACACAAATAGCTCTTGCATACAAATACAGGCGACAAAAGTGGTAATAATAATGATGATGAAATTAACGTGTTTCAAAAACTGTGACAGTATGCCAGTATCCAAACTATGGAACAGGAACACTGCACGTATGGAAACTACACATTTCCTACTGCTATTCGATTACTCAGAATAAAACCAATAAATTGGAAGTCTCAAGAATACACATATAAATTACTCAGTTGCAAAATTGAACATTAATGCTAGCCATGAAACAATGAGCGCACAAGGTCGCATACTCGCATGGTTCGGCAAACAACAGAATACCAGATGGTCTAGCAGTCTAGCGCTACTACGAAAGGGGATTTGGCGAGCCTTACAGCAGTGTTGGGCGCGCGGCACGATCTCAAGAGCCCCCTCGCCACGAGCGCTGTCGACATCAGCGACCTCTTCATGGTAGCCTGCAACGGCTGATTCAACATCAAACATAGCTATTAAGAAGGGATCCAAATCAACCGAACCCGCCGGAGATTATCAACAATTAAATCCCATCCCAGCAACAACGAAACTCGCGCTACGAGATAGCACGAACGAAATGGCTACCGCAGGGCCGGCGGCGACCTTCGCGCGGGGCAAGGGGCTTCAGTTCTACCCCTGAATTTGTTGGGACAATGAACGGAAGATATGACCTCGTCACCCTCCACACGGCAATCAATCAAATCCGCGACGAACTGGAAGCAACAGAGCGTCAAAAGGAAGCCAGGCCAAGGTTTTCCTTACTGGAAGGATGGAGCCAATTCAATCGATCTCCACTCTGCCGTCTGCGCCGGACTGGAGGATGGACCTGGACTGGACGGATCCCGACGAGGCGGCGTGCTTTGCTTCGGCGGACCGGCGGGCGGCGGAGGCGAGCTCGCGTCGCTCGGCAGTAAATGGGTTGGGCCGTCGGGACAGTGGGCTGACTGTGACAATGGAATTACGGGCGTGGGCTTCGTTTTTTGGGAGGGCCACGGGCCACCTCGCCGATGCTCGAGCACGCCCTGCCTCATTCAGCCGCGCTGACATCCTATTTTACCGGGCCACTGCGGCGCTGGTTTGGCCATTTGGTCGGTTGGTCCATTCACGCGCGTATGTATGTTGGAGCTGAATTGCGCCCTCCCATGACCCATCGTAGATATATGTGACTATTGATTTTTTTTTAACAGCCTTACCTATTTGTCTAATTAAAAAAAATTATGCAAACACTGTAGAACAACATATCATGGTTAGACTAGTACATTTGATAGTAAAAAAATCACAAAGAAATTAAAGTTGTAGAAAATGGTGAGCGACAACATGCGTGTATATATATTTATGTCCGGAGGAAGGGAGTGCAGTAACGAATGTCAGCGACGAAGATTCTGCAGAAATAAAACGCATGACGGGACCCGGTGGGCGGTGGTGGTGTGGTATGGCGACGGCATGGCTCGCTGCTCCCGCGCGGGCGGGCTTCCCATCCGGGTCCGCCCTGTCGACAGTATCGACACTGCTCTCGCGTAGTAGCACCAGTACCAAGCTACAGGACTGCCCGGCGGGCTAGCACACGTGAACGTGTCGCGCAGCAGGCACGTCGCTGTACTGTACATCATCGTACCTGTTCACCAATTACTGGTCCCCGGCCCCCTCGTCGCGAGATGGATGAAACAACCATGCATCGATCAAATCGCGCCGTGCAGAGACACACAGCGCACAGTGGCGACGTGCGCGCCCGCGCCCGCGCACGCCCGCCGAAGAGACGCGCATCGCAGCGGCGCGACCGCCGGCGACGAGCGGCGCCGCTGCAACAGCAAACAACGCATTCGTTCCATGCATGTGCATTGCACCATCTATCTAGCTACCGCCTACCGGCCGGGCCGATAGATCGGCGCCTGCATGCTCCATGCTGCTGCAGTGCGGCGCATGCGTCTAGTGTGCATGGCTAGGCACGCAGCGCCGGCCGGCGCGCGTGTAAAAGCCGTGGCCGCCGGCGACGCGCGTGCGCGGCTCGAGGAGGAGAGGTTGGTGCTGTCGCGCGCGGCGCCGGCGTGGAGCGGCCGGTGGGTTCGACCACCATGGAAAGCGTGTCGTGTGCATCATGCATGCGCGCGCGCGCGGCGCGGCCACCGGCCACCGGCCAGCCGCTCCAACCAGCGGCGGCTAGCTTAGCTAGCTTGGTCAAAAGCTGCCGCGGGTAGCAGCTTATTAGCCATCAAGAGCATGGAAAGCGCAAAGCGCGAGATCCACCGAGCGCGTAGTAGCTAACAAACCTGGTGATCAAGTAGCCGTGCCATCATGGCATCATCATTATGAAGCTAATTAATCCGCCAATCGATCGGTCGGCAAAGAAAAGCTAATTATGTGCGCGCGCCATGTGGGTGATTAGTCAATGCTAATTATGTGCGCCCACCTTGTGGTGATTAGTCAAAGCCGTGGGCGGGCGCACGGGCATTAGCGCATAGCTGCTGAGAGAGGAGAGATCATGGCGTTTTGCGGCGCCGGCTATCGCGTCCGTCGCCTCTCTGTCTCTCACCGTCACCGCCCTAGCGCAGCCGACCGGCGACCGGACGCTGCTGGATTCAGTGTACGTGCGCTGCACCGGCACCTGCGTGCGGAGCAATTTTTCTTTCATTTTAACCCCTCGTTCAAAAACATTCTATAAATAATCTATTTTCAAAACTATTTGCACCACTGACCCTTCTATCGCGGAGGGTGTCTAAATCATAAAGATTATTTAAAAAAAATAGACCATCTAAATGACTTCAAATAAAAAAACACAAAACTATAAAGTTATAGATCTCATCAGGGAGCTACCTGTTTTTATATAAAGATTATTTACATCCGACGTCACAAGTAAAAAAATATAATTTTCTTTAAAACAAAGAGCACGCAGAATACAATTAGATTTAGAATAAATTTTTAAACATTCCAAATGACCCCAAATGAAAAAACTGAAAAACTATAAAGTTTTAGATCTCGTCGAGATCTACAATTTTCATATAAAGATTATGTCCATCCAACGTCACATGTAAAAGATATAATTTAAAAAAACAAAGAGAACGCATAATACAATTAGATTTAGAATGAATTTTTAAAGTAACTAAATGATTTCAAATGAAAAAACTCAAAACTACGAAGTTATAGATCTCGTCGAGATCTAAAATTTTCATAAAAAGATCATTCCTATCCGACGTCGTATGAAAAAAAATCGAATTTTGTAAGATAAAAAGCCAGCGCCGCAGTACACGTCTGCAGCGCCATAAACAGTGGCGCCGCATGTTTTTTACATGACAAATGACGTGTCAGACTACTGTTGTACACCACGAACGGTTTCTACGTGTCAAATATTGTGGCGACATCTTCCGTGATGCCGCAGGAGGATAGTTTTGTGGAGGAGTTATTTATGAAGTTCTTCGAGAAGTTAAAATAGAAAAAAAGTGCCGTACGGATTTCTTTTTTCTTTTCTATTTGGACCCGTGCGGGCCGAAAGGCCGGTCGAATCAAGAGGCCACTGCGACCACCGCTTGTGACTCGAGGCTGCCACTGCCAGTGTGATCGAGTTGGACATGGGTTATTATCGTCTAAAATGCAAAATTATGCAGATAAAATTTAAAATATAAATGGTGTAACATGTAGTGTCAGAGAAATAATTTCTGTAGCAACAAAAGTTGACACTACTATCTATCATTGCCGCGTGATAGCATGCAGCGATCACTAGGGGCGATAAGAAAAAGGCACAAAATCATGGCCTCATCGTCGAGGGAGTGTCTGTCACGATGCGCATGCACGCATCAGGCTGACTCTAATGGGATTTTCAAATAAATTCATCAAAACTACTGCAGTAACACTGTTTTCGTACTGATTGGTACCATAGCTGACATGACGTACAGGAAAAAAATAAAATTTAAAAGAATGAGATGAAGAGTGTTGTTAGAGATAGCCTCACACATAAAACCACCACACCACATGGAGACGAATTTGATGCAACGGCCAACCCGTGTGCAACCTGAGCAGAGTCCTCCAACTCAAAGTACGGAGTAGGTATTACCTTCGTCCGAGTGTCGACGATCGTGTTTGTAATTTTTTCCATTAAAAATATCAATCTAGTTATTTCAGTCAACTATTTTCTTGCATGCCACCATTTAACCAAGGAAAAATTGAGGGCCGCATGCATCCATCCAATTTAGCACTAGTCTATTTTGAAAACTAAATTAGCACCCTTAGGCTTTCTTTGGGTTGGAGGATTGTGTTTTTGAACTGCTACCTATAAGATTTCTGTGCAATTCTACAAAAAACTGTGTGTTCCAAAACAGCCCATGGGGTAGTATATACTTACAGTTTTTTATTCTTTTAGTGGTAGACAGTATTTGTGATTTGATAGCAAGTTATTCGTAGGTGCCTTTGCAAAGAACAAATGAGCGGTGTTTTCAAGGCAATAAATGTGAATAGGCTACCACCACCTACTCAAATATTCTATATATTAGTCCTATCAACTCATACTCTCGCATCGCCTAAAGATTTTGGAGATGTGGATTTAATCCATAGTAATATGTGAGATTATTATTTTAATTCATCTTTTGTAATGGCAGTGTGGGTAATTTATATGCAAATTTATAAATTATTTTAGTTTATCTTTCATGGTGCCATATTGAGTAATTTATATGCATATTTGAAGTCTTATTTTAATTCACTTTTTATAATGGCATGGTGGGTAATTTTTATGAAAATTTAGAGAAAATATTTAATTCATATTTCATAATGGCATGGTGGGTAATTTATTTATATATATATATTTAGAGGTTTATTTTATTTCATACTTCGTAATGGCATGTCGGATAATTTATTACGAAGTATAACCTTAATAGTAACTAATTGGAGCCACGTTAATCCTCACCAGACGCGCTATGAAAAAAGATAAATCTTAGAAATTTTCACAAAAATCAGAAACATCCGGCCGTCCATTATGGATCCCTAACAATCGTAGCTATCAGATCTATTATATTTTCTAAAAAAAATACCCACCACGCCATTATGAAAGATGAAATAAAATAACACCCGAAATTTATATAAAAATTACCCATCATACCATTATCAAAGATGAAATAAAATAACCCCCTAAATTTATAAAAAAATTACCCACCATGCTATTATGAAAGATGAAATAAAATAACCCCTAAATTTTTATAAAAATTACCCACAATGCCATTATAAAATATAAATTAAAATAACATCCTAAATTTGCATAAAACATACTCACCACGCTATTATAAAAGATGAATTAAATCAGCTCTAAATCTGCATTTAAACTACCCAATATGCTATCATGAGAGATTAAAATAATTTCTAAATTTGAACGTAAATCACCCACATCGCCATTACGAAAGATGAATTAAAATAATCAGCTCTAATATTAGTAAGGATTAAATCTATATCTCCTAATAAAACTCTAACCCGTGTCAGAGCATGGGTTGATGGACTAGCAGATCAAATGACTACTATTATTAGAGCTATATGATGGATGACCGGATATTTCTGAGTTTTGTGAGAATTTTTAGGATTTATCTTTTTTTTCGTAATGTGCCTGGTGAGAATTAATATGTGGGTTCTACAAGGAGTCTCCAATTAGTAATAATAAGATTCTGCATATGGTATTTCCATCCATTATTATCAACAACAAGCTGCCAATAATAAGCTCCAATATTAAACCTATTGGTAGTGAATGGAAACGAGCGACACCAGCTCAAATTAGCTCAGGTTGCACGCATCTTTTTTGCTAAACATCTCAATTATTACGAGTAGAACAAGGATCCAAAGGGGTATGTTTCCCACATGGACCCGAAAACAAGATCGACAGCAATGACAGAACATAGCAAGGTAAACAATACTACAAAAAGGCCAATCATCAAGAACATTTGCGACCACTGATTTATTAAGAACACAACCGTCTAATGGGGAACTGCCACGATGCGTTGTCCCTGGCGCCCTTCTCCAGAATCACAGCAGTCAGCAGGCTAGCCGCATGCTTAGTTTTAATAGCCAGGTGAGATGAGGTGAGGGTGAGGGCTTGGCCACCACACCTCGCACGTGCAGCAAAGATTACTGGATCCATCGAGCAAATTGAATACTTTATCCCTTCTTTAAAAAAAAGCAATCCTAGCATTCAAATTTTGATGCATAAAAAATGTAATTGTAATCTCTGCGAGCTATCTTTCTTAAGGAGAATTGGGCATTCAATTGTTTGTGTTTTCTAACGTGTATGTGTATTTAATGGCAAGAATTTTAGTTATTTATGCTTTGCAAGATGCATGTGCATGATTAAATGGAGGCACCCATGTAGGTCGTTTCTGACGACTAATCTGTCATGAAAACGCTATGATTATTTGCATACTTTTTTCGGGACAGATATAGTAGTATGCATGATCTGGTGGCGTGGATTAAAATAAGCTTGCATCAAGGCAACGAAGGCAAAGACGACCACCGTGCATGCTGTCCATGCATATGCATCGACGACGTATATATGATTGGATTGCTTAATCATGGCTGTAGCGGAAAATGGCAGTACTCTGCTGGCGGTTGTTGCTAACCGATGGATGGTGATGACCACAGGGCCACAGGGGCATGCACGCACGCACGCATGATGATTTGGTTCTTTGTCAAATTGGCATGTCTGTTGGGAGGTTTGAGAGGACAACATAGCTGCACGTACGCCGCAATATTCCATTAGCAAGTGGCTAGATAGGGGGGCCGGAATCCTTCTAAGATAGCATCTTAGCTTGATCTGCCCATGCACGATCGATCGATACCCGATCCACCATGCATACATTGTTTTTGGTGGTCCTCGACCTTCTTTTGCGGCCTCTGATCGGTGATCACCGATCGCAGGAAAAAGATCCCTTTGGGAAAGAGAGAAGGGGTAGTAAAGCTCTTCTTTGCATGCATGGCCAACGACGATCGATGGCATGCTCGCTACTTAATTAGCTAGACAAAGGCACGGTATGCAGAAGATGGGAGAGACACGAGCGTTGGCATATAATTTACTGGTCGACGTACGTGTTGCAAATCTGATGATGTGCATATATCACCGGTTGGTGACATGTCTCGATCGGTCTCTAGACTAGTTGTTACGTACGTGTCGGCGCAGCGGTGGCATTTGCTTGTCCACTTTTTTATGTTATAATTATAAACTCTCTTTTTTATTATAGAAAAAATAATATTTTTATTTTATTATTTGATCATTATTTATCTATTTAATATGACTGTCGACCAACAAATTACACCGCCACGTACGCACAAGAACGACGTACGCTCCGAGCCTAACACTCGAGCTAACGTACTGACGTGGTCCTTGCTTAGAAAGGCCACCGTACCAACACATGCGGAGAGGAGAGCTGAACCCTTTAAATTACTGTACATCGTACAAGATGAAGACGACAAGGTGGCTGCTTAGCTATAGGTTTGTAGGCATGTGGATGCATGGATGAGAGCACGTAGTATGGTCTTAACCTCGTGCACGCACGCCAGCGTGTGTGTGCTACGATCGACTAGATGCAGTAGTACACGTACGTGCACGTGCATATGGTCCCTTTAATTTCGTGGAATTATTGTGCAAGCGCCACACACGAGCATGCATGCACAAACATGCATGATTGGCCCCTGATTGGACGACATGGCCAGGATCAGTACGACGACTGATGAGGACGTACACCCGAGTACGGCTTCCTTCCCGAATCGGGAGCTCGTGCTGGGCGAGGGCGTGCAGTGCACCGACGACCGGTGTCGTGTCGTGTCGTCCGTTGTCTACTATAGCAAAAAAAACTTACTCCGTACAAGTGACTGTACGTCTTCGTAATTTCCACGGAGAGGCCACTGCGGCTGCGCACCCTTGCGCACCGTTCGATCCATCCTGTCAACGGCTCCAGATGCTTTAGCTGCTCTTGCGGTGCGTTGCTCCGCGCCGCAGGCTCGTATGGAACGGGGCCTGCGTTCCTGTCTGATGGAGCTGGTGTTTATTTTGTCGTACTAGCTAGAACACGCACGTACGTTAACGATCAATTGACCTCTGTGCTAGGCCATATGCATGCACGATGAGGAAACGAAGGGATGCACGCACGGAATGAGCAAGAAATATCGAGTTTCTTGCGTGACAGCGAAACAGACACCAGAGAGGGCGCGGTACAGCATAAGCTGGTTCTTGTACAGTGCTCTTGTTCCACATACACCACGCCTTAATTAATTATCTCGCAGGTGCCCGCGAGACGAGCCCCGACATGACAAATCCCCGCCCTGTTCACCTCCATGCGCGCGCGTCTCCATCGCTGCGTCTGTGCGTGCGTGCGTGGTACGGAGTAGCCAGCAGTAGCCCCTGCACCACCCTCGAGTCGAGCCACCGACGACTCCATCGACTCCATCGATCTCCATGCATGCCTCCTGCGCGCGCGCGTACGTGGCGCATCCGCCGCCCATGCATGCAGGCGCAGTACGTACAGTGGCAACATGCACGTCGCATACTGATGGGGGCTTTATCTACGCACTGTGCACCGCGCATGTTGATGCTGTTGTGTCATGTTGCTCGTTGGGTAGTGTGGGGGCGTGCGTGTAGTAATGTACAGTGCAAGCACGTACGCCGTCGCCGGCCCTAGTCAGTCGGGGTTAGCAATTTCGTTTCCAAACAAAATCTCGGTGGAGCCGAAACGGAATTTCATCCGAAATTCCGCAAATTTTGAAATTTTTGAACGAAAAGCCAAATCAAATTCAAAAACAAAATTCCATTTTTTCCGGCCGAAATTTCGATTCGATTGGGAAATGCTTAAAACATATGTAAAATTAAAAAATTGATAGAACATTGTTTTTATCTTTTGTATATTGTAATGTACAATGCATATTAAATATATTCCACATGAATTATTCATAACAAATACATACAAACTTACGTTGTCACATGAAATCACAAATAAAATGTATAAAAACTAAATTTATTACAATAACACAAATACATAGTTACAATCTATATATCATAATACAAATTCATAGTACATAAATTGTATAGTCCACATGAAAACCGAAGCTCAATATAATAAGCAATGTCTATGTATATCACATTATCACGTGGTACTTGATAAGTAATCAAGATAGTATGAAAATCCAAACTCAAACTAAAGGTATGTTCTTGAGGTACTAAACCTCAAAAGGTCCAAAATTCCATCACAATTACACTCCTCTTCCATCAGTAAGTTTATTACAATCCAAGCCATAGTCCAAATTGCACATGTCATGAACATTGAACTAACCTTAGGATTTCAACTCACAAAACCTAACACGAAACAATCAGCGATTATTTCCATCACTAAGCTTTTGAACTCACAAATCACCTAAGAAATCCCTAACATTCAACTAGCCCTAAAGCATTAACAGTCCAAACACTAAGTTTTCCTACCGCACATATGAATATTATTCACAAATAAACACTAAGTACCATAGATCGACATCAAAATGCATGAAAATCACCAAAATCCCTTACCTTCCTTTGGTTTTCAAGCTGGTGGCGGCGGATTCCGCTCAGAAGAACCTAGGGTTGAAGGTTTTTTAACGGGTCCAAACCCAAATCATCATTTTAATGAAGTAAATCCTACTTAGATTTGAATTAATTCTAGTGCTAATGGATCATAAAAACATCTAGTTTTTTATCATATTTTTTCCCTGATTCTTTTACAATTTTTTTCAAAATTTTAAAATTCAAAACAAAAAATAGCAAAAAAATCCGAAATTTCACTTCCAGTATGCTAGCGAAAACGAAATTTCGCCAAAAAATTAAACCCTGGCCCTAGTGCAAGTCTACTGCCTACCGTGCACGAACAAGGAGTTGATACGATGAACCTGCATATATTGAGGGCATGGCATGCATGCGACTTTTTTACTGCACAAACAGTCCAGATGGAACCAAATGGGTTTTGCGAAAGTCATGGGGGCGCGAACAAGGATCCTATACTTTTAGCCCGTCAAGGACTCAATTACCGTATAAAGCTTGATCATCAAGGCCCGCAATTAGTTGTAGGAAAAAACATAGGGGTTCATATGTAATTTCAACAATATTATTAGGAGGTTGTGGCGCCCCTAGCTAGCGTCCCTCCTGGTGATCATTTGTCTTATTTTAAAAGTTAGTATAAACATACAAAACCGTACCCTAATAAGACATACTTAAAAAAACCGCAACAGTAAAAAAACACAAAAATATAAATAGTAGTATTTTTAAAATAAAATAAAATAGTCTATAACGTATCATTTTTGGGTAACAAAAATATTCTGGGCACCTATTTTCCACTTCTCCTGATACAATCTAAGACCAGGTGTCACCAGAGCGTGAATATGAATGTATAAAATACTATTTGTGCACTGTACACATAATAAAAAAACACTGCTTACGTACTGTTTGTATACAGTACAGATGCACGCTGTGGTGAGAACGTTTTCCATGCTTCTACAATGTCCACGGAGAAATGACTTGTTGCTTGCCTATCCAGTCCGCTCGCATCCCTAGCATGTAGCCATGTAGGTATGATTGATAGATCACGGACTGATGGACGTGCAAATAAATTAAGCCGTGGAAAAACTGAGGATGCCCGGTGAGAGATGGTCGACGTACGGGGAGAGAGGGAGGCAGCAGAGGCAAAGTGGCAAACAACGTCTTCTCTCGGCACGTTGGTGCTGATTGACCCGGCCGGCCATGGCCATGTATACAGTAGCAGATTGAGGACACATCCTATCAATACAGTATCATTGGGCACAAAAACATAAAACATACACGGAGGCACACGTACGCGCGCATCAATTGCAGGACGGCACACGGGTGTGCGCCCGATGAGTAACGACAGAGATAGATCGACCGATCGTCCGATCGCGTTGTCGTGTTGCCTTTGCCACCGCGCCGCGTTCGTCCCGACTCCCGAGCAGCGCAGAGCAAAGCAGGCGATGGCAACGGATCCTCCCGTACGTACCATCACTAGCTCGCCGCCTCGCTTCGCCGGTGGCCGCGGGCCGGGCGGGCTTCGCATTCTATGGCTCTGGCGCTGCACACGCGTGACGCGTCCCGCAGCCCACAGGGCATGGTAGACTTCCTGTCCTGCTCTGCTGGCTCGCTCTCTCAGCTTGACTTTGGACTTTTGGAGCTGGCGAGAACCTGGGACGGGGGACCATGCGGCACATGCATGCCGATCGGTGACGCTGGACGCGCGCTGGGGCTCCGACCGATGCGATGCGATGCGACGCCATCCACACGGAATGAATGAATGCACCCCTCGTGCGGGTGCGCGTCCCAGCGCGCGCACGGGTGGCCATGCATGGCCACTAGTCAAAGGCGCCCTCGCCCCGGCCTGCCAGACCCACGCGTGCGCGGGTGCGTGTGTCGTAGACGACTCGAATGCAGGCCATGGCGCGGCGCGAATCCCGATCGCTCCACGGGGGGGCATGTAGTAGGAGTACAGGCCAGTCAGCAGACGCGCACCGACGCTCGCATCGCACGTACAGTATGGCCTCCCTCTGGTGCCTGTCTGCTGTCTCGCCAGGGTGGGTGGGAGTCTGGTGCCGTGCCATCTCGAGACGCGCGCCGAGAGCGGGGCACGGCCGCCGAGGCGCAGTCAGATACGGCGCCTGTTGCGCGATCGAGACCGTGCGTTGCTCCAGCGGCCATGCCTGGGGCTGGCACTGACAGGCTGACCTCTGCCGGTCTGCCCGCCCAGGCCTGCCGCCCACGCCCGTGTGTGATCCCTGGGGCCGGCCGGGTCGCGATCGGCGCAAGAAAATGGCGTGGGGGCAGCGCAGCGCACGTACGCCAGTTTGGCGCCGGCTCGACCACGCCGTCGCGTGCCCTGCCCTGGCCTGCTGCCTCGTGACCACATTGCCATCGCCATGCATGCAAAAACCACCCTGCGCCCGCAGCAGCAACGGGCAATGGCCGGCCAGGGCGTGCCATCGTAATTGTATCGCCCGCGCGCGTCCAGTAATTAACCTGCGATTGGTCACGTACTGGCACACTGCTGGAGGCTAGCGACGACGACGGCACGGCATGCAGATAGCAACGACGAGGGAGCACGCACGCAGTGCGTATACGTCCGAGCGGCTAGCGATCCAAACCCGGGACCGTGGGCGGACGAGGCGCTAGCTAGCTGGTGGTGGTGGCATGGCAGCAGCTGCTGCAGCTTGCGGAGATCCATAGGAAGATACGGGCAGGCGCAAGCGGACAGGGCCCGCACGAGGGGAGATTAAGACCGCATCTCGCAGCACGGACGGATCGGTTTATGCGCCAACAGCTCGTCAAACCTCCTGTCCTAGTGTCCTGTCCTGGCGTGGCGTAGCTGAAACCCCAGCCGCCCCCACATGCAGTGCACTCATCGAACTCACCGGTTCGTCGTTGGACGGTGACCTAGCCTCCAGGGAAGGTTACCAATTCCAATGTGTGTTAGGCTACGTGCTTGTCTAAAATGTTACACTGTATCATCACTGGAACAGTTCAGGAACAGTGGATAAGCAATTTTTTTAGACAAAGATTGAAATGGTCTTAGGCAGCTATTCTAGGTGATCCTCCATTCTCTACCAGTTGTTCAAACTATTCCTCTTTAGGAACAGTGGAGAAACAGTGGATAGACAAGCATCTCAGGCAATGAGTTCGGGATAGTCTTAGGCACTATTCTAGATAATCTTCCATTCTCCATCACTATTTAAACTACCATTTTCATTGTTTACCGCGTAGAACCGTACTGAAGCAGTAGTGCCGTAAAGCAGATCCCATGTAAAGGATGGGTTAGCTTCAACCTTAAGCAGCCCGGCCACGCACGATGCGTACTGGTGGCTCGAGATCCTGCATGTCATCTCGCTGTCCAGCTCCATCATGGCGCATGCAAGCAGGTGAGCGCCAACATTATATTACCTGCTCTTTTCAATCTGCATCCGCTGTTGATTGTAGTTCCATTCGTCGTTTTTACGGTCAATTATTAGAGCCGTTGCAGCGAGGACTCGAGCAGTGATCGATCCATTGGGCAGCATTGGGATTGGTTGTTTATTCCGTGCTGCTATATTAGCTTCGCACTCGAGCAGACCCGAAAAACACTTATTCACGCTCGTTTCAAACCCATGGATCACTATGCAAAAATTACATAGGAAATAGTTCAATTTCGTAAGATAAACGCAGAGACGGAAAAGCATACCAATACTTATATTTCCCTGCTTGGCACTGAGAAAGACAAGTCAACACTACGGAATCGAACACCCATTTGTTCTATTGAACAGAATAAACTTTGTTTAATGCGTTAGCCTCCGTTCGATGTAGCTGCTACCGCGCGTCCGGCTTCCGAGAAGCAGGGTTTGTGAGCATTCGTCATTTCTGACTTCCAGGGCCAAACAGCCCCATCAGCAAGGAACAGTAAAAATGACGTGATGAGTCCCCTTCAAAAAATAATTGAGATGATCGAAAGGCCGATAAGAAAAATTGAAATTATACCCGGCATATTAGGCCAGCCGCAATTCCCTGAACGGAGCCCAAGTGGAGAATAAGCTGATGTATCATGAACAAAAATCATCTCTGAAGCCAGAAGTCGTGTGTGTTGTGCTTGATCAGACACTGAGGGCGTGCAGAAGTCTAGTCCTGTCTGATAGCAAAGTATTTTTAAGAGTATTAAAGCAAAACCTATAGTATTGGTGAATACTGTAATATTTTTGGTTTAAATGTGTATTTTGAATACAATGGTTTAGGCAACTACCACAATATTTTTTTCAGTATTGGATACTTCAGTCTAAGACCAAAGTTTTCCTTGGCCATGGTTGCTTTCGCGCGCCTCTGCCCGACCTCGCGCGGATGCTCGCTACTGGCCCCACCTCGCGCCGCCTGCCGCCTTCCTCGCCTCGCGCAGGCGCCCCCTACCTGCCGCCGGGGAGGTGGGAGAGAGAGCAACAGGAGAGAGGGGCATCCATCCGCGGCATTTGCGCCGCCCGTCAGCAGCTCGCCGACCCACGGCATCCATCCGCGCCGCCGCACGCCGATGCGGGGGAATGGGGGAGAGAGAGACATGGCTTCCCGCGCCAATGTCTAATGCTGTCCATCCGCGCCGAGGCGGTACCTATCGCCGCTGCCGTGTCCGGCCGTCGC
Organism: Paspalum vaginatum; assembly: GCA_030272315.1. Classification (NCBI taxonomy): domain Eukaryota; kingdom Viridiplantae; phylum Streptophyta; class Magnoliopsida; order Poales; family Poaceae; genus Paspalum; species Paspalum vaginatum. The sequence goes on along the minus strand of CM059017.1, from coordinate 12,586,972 downwards.
CATGGCCTCCTGCGCCGATGCGGCACTACTCCGGCGTAGGGACAAGGAGAGGAAGGGCACAGGGTGGTGAGGTATGCGGGGCCGGCCGACGACATTGACTCTGAGTGAATCGGGGCGGCGGCGGCGACGGCGACCCTTCGAGAGGGGATGACAGAGCCGATGGGGAGAAAGAAGAAGAGAGAAGAGAATACTTCGCTAACAAACAGTCCACAGTTTTAAAAAATATTATAATAAAACAGTGGTAAAACAAAACCATAATATATCTGTTACATATAACTGAAAACCATAGTATTTTAATACTGCAATATTAAAAAAATTGGTATCAAACAGGACCCGGAGTCTGGCAAGGATTGGAGTACGTCGTGGCGACGTTGCACGTAACTCCGAAGGAAGCAATACCAGACGTACGCTGCAGCAAAGCAGCAAAGTCGTTTTATAAGTTAATAATGATGCCCGGCTTATTACTTGCATCGATGCAAAATGCAAGTTGGTTTACGAGTTCTTAAGCATCCGAAGCAGGGGTCCCCAAATTAGATGCCCTGGATTAAAATAGGTTTGTGTGGGCCGTTTGTTTCTCCGTAGCTAATTAGCTGCTAAAAAATAAATAACAGCTAAAAAACTAAATAGAATCGGCTAACAAATCAGGTAACAATTATCTTATTAGTTGGCTCAATCCAGCTAACCTTACTATTATTGATTAGAGGCTCATCGCGTTAATCTTCACGAAACGCACTAGAAAAAAGCAAAATTCTAAACATTCTCACAATAATCAGAAATATCCAACCATCGATGACCATATTGGAGTATTAATAACCATTAGATCTGTTTTCTGAGTAATTACACACATCTGTCCATTACGAAAGGTTTTGAGTTCTACCCTCAACGAAAATAAATTTCTTCTTTTTTTGGCAGAATTTTCTATATTTTAGATCCATTTTCAAAGTAATTACCCACCTCTACTATTATGAAAGGTTTTGAGTTCAACTCTCAATGAAGGCAAATTTCTTCCTTTTTGGCAGACTTTTTCTATTTTCAAATTTACTCTCGATTTTTTGTCAAATTTTTTTCCATTTACAAATTTACACTACTAAATGATCCCGATACAAATTATCCAATATGACATCATAAAATATAAATTTAAATAATTTCTAAATTTGCATATACATTACTCGCAATGACATTACAAAATATGAATTAAAACAATTAACTCTAATATTATTATGGATTAAATTTATATCCCCTAAAAACTTAACCCCTGCGAGAGCACGGGTTGATGGACTAGATCAGCTAATAGTAACTAATAGTACATAAAAAGCGCCTTATACCTATTATCTGATATATTACTTGTTGAAACCAAACGCCGCGTAGCTAATTGATTGCTTGCTAGTAATTACCTAGCTAATTTTAGCTAAGAGTTATTAACTAGCTAATTATTAGCCACTAGTGGAACCAAACATGAGCTTTAGTAGAGGTGTTCTTAACTCTCTGTTCTCTAAAACTTGATAGTCAATATAGTATGTACGTGGATGGATCGACGATGAAAGATTGAAGTAATACTTACATTTTGTTACAGGCGGCAGGTGAATGTCCCGAAATGATTTAGGTTGTCGTCAATACATTGTTTATCTAACCATCTATCCTACTTTTCATTTTAAAATCCACTCATCGTATCTATGGTGTTTTTTATCTCCTATGTACTACGTCCCATTGACGTTAGCACGTTAGCCTTACGCGAAATATAAGGTCAACTTAAGCAGTCAGACGGAACATCAAGATTGAAGCTCAAATAGCATTTGGCAATATTTTAGATCGCATGCCACCCGCATCGCCCATTGTTTTTGGACAAAAGCGCTAAGCATATCCTCTTAAACATAACATATCACGATTGAATTGAACCGGGAGGAAGCAAAGCGAAAAAGAGGCCGGGCTGGCTCAAGCTTACCAATCCGCCCATTCCATCGCATGTACTTTAAATTTATCTCTAGTTTATTTTATGCACAGTATTTTACACACTCGCTCAGATTTTCTCGTGAGCTCAGAACCACCGCTGCCAGGACAAGTACGGAAGAAACGGAGCGAAGGCCATGGAACGGAATGGCGAGGTCAGATCTGCCCAGCAATTCTTGTTCATTGCGGTGCGGCAAGGAAAACACAAGGGTAAATCCGGCATTGAACATGAGCGGGGGGCCAAGGCCAAGGGGGACCTCTGTGTACTGCACCCGCTGCCACTCGTGCGGCTCCTTAAATACTCTCCCTCTCTCATCGTCAAGGAATATTTTTTGCTGCACAGTCGCTCGTGTCGTCGTGTCCTTTGGCTTTGGGTCAATTCAGTCAAGTGCACGTACTCCTACTCTACATGCGTGCGGTCTGGGTACGTGCGCTCTCGTGCGAGTGCACAGCCCGGCGAAGAAAACCACGCGGAAACTTTGCTCTGACCTTGTCTATTTTTTCTGTTTTGCTCCGTACAACGCAAGAGTGCTCGGTTGCCCAGGTGCCGTAATCCCAATTTTTTGTTTGACTATGCACACGGAGACGGAGTTCGGGGACAGTACACCCATTTCCAAAAAACAAAACGACACTGTTTTCTGAGAACTCTTAGATATGGCACGCTGGTTTAAGGCTGGTTTGAACGCATAAATTTTATAGAAAACCAGTTCAATTTTATATAAAAAAATATAGAATCGGAGAAAAAGTACTCCTAATTGTATATACAGTATCGATTATTTAGTCTGGGGTGGGTAGTTAGATGAAAAATTAAGGGGATTGCTTTGTATTCACTTCCATAATAATAATGTGTGGTTTTATGGATACTTTTATGTGTGCTGACAGACGTGGCAAACTTTTTAGAAATGTAACACTACACTTATCCAACAAAAAAGAGTGTCATTCTTAGACAAAGGCAGTATATCCAATGACTACGATTAGAGTATACTAGCACGTCAACCCCATGTAAAACACGAACTAATATGAAATTCTAATATTAAAATTAATATATAAAATTTAGACATATGGTTAATCGAAATTTCTATTATTTAATATATCTTATATATTATAATATATACAAAGTCTGTATATATATCCAATTTTTTATCTTATCTATCTAGAATATGCTCTAGCTAATTATAATGGCACAATGATAATGAATATGCAAAGTAGGGTTTCTTTAAATAATCTTTTACAACAACACAATATTTGTGTCCAAGATTACTTTAATTCATCATTCATATTGGTATGGTTGGTAATTTATATGCAAATTTAGGGGTTATTTTAATTGGTCTTTCATAATGGTATGGTGAGTAATTTATATGCAAATTTAGGGGCTTATTTTAATTGGTTTTTTGTAATGGCGTGGCGGATAATTTATATGCAAATTTATGGTGTTATTTTAATGGTGTTTTTATAATGGCATGGTGGGCAGTTCATATGCAAATTTAAAGAGTTATTTAATAGTCTTTTTTATAATGGTATGGTGGGTATTTTTTAGAAAATATAATTGATCCAATGGCTATTATTATTGGAGACTACTTGATATATGGCCAAGCGTTTCTGATTTTCGTGGGAATTTCTAGAATTTCTCTATTTGTCTAGTGCGCTTCATAATTTGTGTTTCTTTTTTGACATCTAATTAGTAATAGTAAGATGATGTTTAAGATTTTTTTATAAGGACTTATATTCAACTCTCCTTGCCTCGAAATTATATTTCAGTTTAGTTTTGTCCTAAGCCGAACTTGTACTATTTTGAAGTTTATAGAAAAGCATCAGCATATGTGACACGAAAATAGTTCATATAAACCAACCATAATATATATTCTGATAGCATATCCCGCATAACCCATAATTTATTCGTGGGTTCGCGGATAGTGCACTTGCATCCCATCCCTTTGTGACCATAGCTAATAACTGCCAGCATAGCAGCATAGGCTGCAGGTTACGCAGGGTGGGGAGGAGGGGGGGAACAGTGTTTGTCGTAATACCAATGCCTACTGATGCTGATGACTCACTTACTTTGTTTCCGCTCACCGTCGCTGTCTTATTCTATATCTAATATTAACATTAAAGTACATAAGGATTCTTGTCTATCAGCGACCCCTCGACCATGTCGTCTATTCATGAGTCCGTCCCGTGCCCCGCCTCTCGCGTGTCCCTTGCCCACACGAGTCCGCAGCCGCCGTCAGGGTGCCCACGGGCTGGACCACGCTGGCCGTGCCGGGCGTGGCTGCGCTGGGGCCGCTCTGGGCTGCTGTGAGCGTCCGTCGTGTGCGCACCGCCATGCTGGCCGCGCTGGGGTGGCTCCGGGCTGCCGCGAGCGCCGCGCTGGGGATGCGGGTGCAACGCTAGGTGCCGGTCCGACGAGCCAAGCCCCGAGCTACATCGTTCCCCAACAAAGAAGATGGCTTTCTATCCGTCAAGACTTGGCGCCGACAGCTAGGCCATCTCTGTCCGCAAACGCCCCTTGCCTCCATTGTACGTGGACGTTTGGAAGTCTAGACGTACCCGCCGCCATGGTGTGCCGACCATTGGTTCTCTTCTCCCGTGAGCCAGGCTGCGTGAGCCAGCACCGGCGGAGTCTGGCTCCCGAGATGCGACCGATTTGCTCGTTTCTGCGGAGCCTGGCTCAGAGTGTTTTAAACATCTTGCGAACCTTGCTTCCAGCCTCGGTGTAGGCAACCAAACACCAGCGTTGCACACACAGAGCCTGGCTCACAGCAACTAAACACCAAGAGACTGCATCTGCGGATGCTTGCACGCGCAGAAGCAGGTAACCAAACGCACCCTTAGGCTCCGCCACAGCCCACAGCCCAACTTATGAATACTATTGGAAGAAAAAAATGCTTATGTCATAATCCCACATCGTTTATACAACCGAAGATCTGCGTATTCATAATACATTAACATAACTGAACAAAGCACACCATTGGATAGATGCGAAGATTGGTTTCTCTTTGGTCTTTGGGAAAAGAATATCAATGAAACAAATCGATTCGATGCTCGGTCACCACTCTGCATCAGAATGGCAAGAAAACCATCAGAATGAGAGAGAGAGAAATACGGGGAAGCCACGTGCCGAAGGCTGGTGCCAGTGCTCTTGGAAGGCGGCGAGCTTTCTGGTTCTGGTGGCCGCACGCACGAAAAAGAAAGGCTGGCTGGGTCTGCAGCACCGCGCCGCAGCTGAGAAGAGAGTGGGAGAGAAAAAGAGTTAGGGCAAGCCAAGCAGCCGCCAGCCGCAAATTTATAACCGGATGAGAATAATTGAATGGTTGTCTATCTTAACCAACAGCTAAGATCGGATTAGGCCTGGAAATTGGGCCGACAATGATGGAGGCGCGAGCGGGTTTTTTTATATATTGGGCTGCCAAAGTTTTTATCTTGCTCACTATTTTGAGTCAAAAGATAATCTTTCTAACCCAAATAACATCCACTCTAAATTTCGCGAGCCCAATTCGGACGGCAAGAGCAAGGAGCAACCAATGCAAAATGGACTGCTTAGGTCACATATGAACTGTTTTCGACGTTCTATATATTGCTAGAAAGTAAAAAAAAAGATAATTTTTCTAACACAACTAACACCACCACAAATTTCAATGAAAAAAAATTCAAAACAATATGTCGTGGAATTTATTCGCGATGTTTATTCTTATATGTATTGACCTAGAGGTGTTTAAGGATTTTTTTTCTTCCGCTGCCACTCACGGGCATTTTTGCTAGTAGTTAATAATCATCTTAATTTCTTTTTTTATCTCCGTCTGTGTGTTGTTAAGAAGGCGTGTCGGGTTTAGTGAGCAAGTTGTTTAAGAAAAGTCAACTACAGTCAATCATCCTAGATATGCACACATTGACCTAGGGTGATGAGACTGTACTTAGCACAAGGAGTAGTTTGACCGTCCTATTGGCCAACCGAGGGAATAATATAAATCAGCAAAAACCTCTAAAAATCCAACAAAAACCCATTGCGCCGCACCAATCCAAATCCAATCAATGTGCTACTACTATATATGCAGACGACACAACATTGACTGAAACCCTGTTTGAAACAAACCCATTTTAGCAACAGCTCTCTGCGTGACTGCGTCCCTGCGGCTGGTATGCGTCCAATTTGACCACGATCAAGGCAGCTCTCACATTGTTCGCTCTGCTGTCTGATATATGATTAATATGAACCATAGCGCCAAGGATTAGATGTCGCCGTCAGTATTTTAACTGCACCCGCAGTCCCGCACACGGTGATCACAAGTTGCAATTTGCAAATTTCCACATTCGCATAACAGTGCACTGCACCAGGCACCTGCTGACCTGCATCTGGCCGCACGTACCTCAGCAACGAGTACAAGTAAACAAAAAAATTTTCTCTCTCTACCTGCGTGTTTGACTGCACGTTCAGCACCCTAGATGCTAGGCTACTCTACACTGGACCATCCTCCTAGTCCTGGCTCCTCCCCTCCTTGATAAAAGCTACCCCTGGAGTACTGTGGTACTGCGTCCTGGGGGGTAATTTCTGGCTGCAGTAAAAACAGAGATCATACAGCCCTTCCTTTTCTTTTCTTTTAGAAAAGAGGAAAAAAACAGAGATCATGCTGCTCCAGGGAAGAACAGATAAATATTCGGAAAAAATAATGATAAAGAAAGGAAAGAAAAGGCAGGCTTATTTTTCTCTCTCCCCCTCTCCTTTCCCTCCTCACCCTTTTCCAAGATCCTTCCTGCCTCGCTTCTTATATAGCTGCCCCTGCCTCACCTCACAAACTGGAGGGGGAGAGGGAGCTGGCCAGCGGTGACCTGTGTCACTGTGTGGGCGGGGGCATTATTCAGTCAGTGAACCATTTCATACTTATGCATATATAATATATATAGGTATATAGTAGATAGGTTAGAGAGATCGGTTCCGGCATATATATGAGGAGGTAGAGAGGTTGTGAGATGAAAGTGCTGGGGACGGGGGAGTGGCTGCCGATGAGATAGGTAGATTGATGATGGCCGGGGAGCTCGCGCTGGCCGCTGTGGGGATCCTGCTCGCCTCGCTCCTGGCCCTGGTGCTCGGTCACTTCCTGCCCTTGCTCCTCAACCCCAAGGCCCCCAGGGGCAGCTTCGGGTGGCCGCTCCTGGGCGAGACCCTCCGCTTCCTCACGCCCCATGCTTCCAACACGCTGGGCGGCTTCTTGGAGGATCACTGCTCCAGGTAAACACGTATTACTCACTGCTGCTAGTATGAAGTCCTGTCAGTGCAGTGGTAGTAGTTTTTTTTTTTTTTTTTTTGCTTTTTTCCCAGCAATCCTCAATCTGCGCAGCAAACCAGAGCTACAGCAGAGATCTTACTACTATACTCCTACTTGTTAAGTTAACCGTGTGCAGGCAAGCGCAATTAAGTATTGTGCCATTATTTCATGTGACAGCAGCAAAAGGCGATGCCTGCCGTCCTGTCTATAAGCACAAGCAGCAGCTTTTTTACCTTCTGCTTTCTCGTGTTTTTGTTTTGCCTTGTTGTTCCGAGCCCGTGACAGACTCACTGACAGTGGAGTGAAAAAGAGCAGAGCGAGCGAGGCGGTAAATCGAGGTTAATTAATCGTAGCACATACTACATACGCTGATGAGCTGACTGACATGACGACGATGGTGGTGCTAATCACACTACTGCTCCTTATTAACATCTGGGACTAGTAGCATTGCTGACGACGATGGTGGTGGATGCAGGTACGGTCAGGTGTTCAAGTCGCACCTGTTCTGCACCCCCACGGTGGTGTCGTGCGACCCGGAGCTCAACCACTTCATCCTGCAAAACGAGGAGCGGCTGTTCCAGTGCAGCTACCCCAGGCCGATCCATGGCATCCTGGGCAAGTCCTCCATGCTCGTCGTCCTGGGCGAGGACCACAAGCGCCTCAGGAACCTCGCCCTCGCCCTCGTCACCTCCACCAAGCTCAAGCCCAGCTACCTCGGCGACATCGAGAAGATCGCGCTGCACGTCGTCGGCTCACGGTCGTGGCGCCACGCCGAGCAGCGCCGCCGCAGGGAGGACGGCGGCGGCGGCGGCGGCGGCGGCGGCAAGAAGCAGCAGGTCGTCGTCGCCTTCTGCGAGGAGGCAAGAAAGGTTAGCAACGCAACTGCACTGGGTCATCAGTCATCAGCAGCGGCAGTGGGGCATGGATCGACCGGCATGATCCCTCGAGACATGGGGAGAAAAACTCTCCACATGTTTACCTGGCAAGCTATCACCGTGCTGTCTGTGCATGACTGCTCGTCCTTGTTTTTCCGTGGTGACAAAATTTGTTGGTCGAGTCTCTGACTTACAGAGGTCCTTTTTCCCTTTTCCCCGCTCCGGCCGGGGCTCTGTCCTTGAGAAGCGCAGTTCGCATTCAGTGTGATAGTGAAGCAGGTGCTGGGGCTCTCACCAGAGGAGCCGGTCACTGCCAGGATACTGGAGGACTTCCTCGCCTTCATGAAGGGCCTCATCTCCTTCCCTCTCTACATCCCAGGGACCCCATATGCCAAGGCTGTTCAGGTAATTAATCATTAATCATCCACAGACGTGTCTTTATTGGCACTTGGCAGCAGCAGCACATAGGAGTCGATCTCGATCGTACTACTATTGTGTGCTTACACTAATCAAGAACATCTCTTAATTAGGGGAGGGTTACTCCTATGCTACGCTTACATTAATTAAGAACATCTCTTCACTATATATGCTTACGTAAGAACGACGCGTCGTGATCATACAAGTACTCCTAACAATAACTCACAGGCGAGAGAGAGGATATCGAAGACCGTGAAGGGCATCATCGAGGAGCGGAGGAGCGCTGGGTCGTCATGCAAGAAGGGCGATTTCCTTGACGTGCTGCTGTCGAGCAATGAGCTCTCTGACGAGGAGAAGGTGAGCTTTGTGCTGGACTCCCTCCTGGGAGGATACGAGACCACCTCGCTCCTCATCTCCATGGTCGTCTACTTCCTTGGGCAGTCTGCACAAGATCTGGACCTGGTCAAGGTAACATACCGTACCCCTGCTGCGTTATTTTTCACTGTGAAGTGGTGGCTCTTGTGATTTTGGGGCTGCAGGTGGCCATCAATTAACTATTCATCAACATGCAGAGGGAGCACGACAGCATAAGAGCCAACAAAGGGAAGGAGGACCGCTTGACTTCAGAAGACTACAAGAAGATGGAATATACCCAACATGTAATTAAGATGATCATTCAGTATATGCACAGATGTAGGGTTTGGTAGTGATCCAGGGACAATTTTATTTTGCTAATCAGCAGCAACCTACACAAAAACGAGAAGAGAATATCAAAATCCAAGAAATTTATTTTGCCTACATGACATTTGACAGAATAAAAAGATCTGCTATCTGTAATAAAACAGTTCAAAAGGGGATTAATTGTTGATGCCGTGATGCTGACGTGGCGCGTGCCCTTCCTTCAGGTTATCAACGAGGCGCTGAGATGCGGCAACATTGTCAAGTTCGTCCACAGGAAGGCGCTCAAAGATGTCAGATACAAAGGTGATGAAGCCTTCCTGCATCGAGGCTTTCGTGGCAGATTCCATTTGTGCTCATCACATGATAATGGATCAGGCAGAGGGGATGGTCGCACCTTTAAGCCTGATTTTTAAGCATTGTTATGCCTAGAATACCTCCTAGCTTTTCATAGGCGAAGATGCTCAAAAGCAAGTGGTTCTACCTTTTACTCTGTTGCAGAGTATCTGATTCCATCTGGCTGGAAGGTCCTACCAGTCTTCAGTGCTGTTCATCTGAACCCCTCGCTTCATGGAAATGCCCAACAGTTTCAGCCTTGTAGATGGGAGGTACGTTTGTTGTTGTTGTTTCTTTCCCCCCATTGAAACTCCTAGTTATTGTTCTGCACCTGTCATCAATCATGGCAATGAACCAATGCTTCCTAGTAGTCAGGTCATCAAGCTTAGCTTTGTGATAATAGGCTACATGTTGAAATCTGATATATACAAATAAAAGGTTAGAGCACCTATAAAAGAAGCTTATCTGGGGCTTCTAGGGAATCTTCTTTTAAATTGTGTACTCTAACTAATTGCTACCTTTAATTAGTGAGTGTCCATCTGTGACATAATTACTCGCAACTGTTCTGGTATGTTCAGATGCTGCCTGATGTAGTGCCTGTTGTCAATGGTCCTAACTATCCATGATTCCTCTCATTGTCCATGATTCCTCTCATTGAAACCCAGCATTCTTGGCTTTGCTTCATGTTTTTCTTTTAGTTTGTCTGATGATGTTCATGGTTCCATTTATATGTGCGCCTCATCTGATTGATATACCAGGGCACAAGCCAAGGGACAAGCAAGAGGTTTACGCCGTTTGGTGGTGGCCCCAGACTCTGCCCAGGATCAGAGCTTGCGAAAGTAGAGGCTGCTTTCTTCCTCCATCACCTTGTTCTCAATTATAGGTAAAAGAACAAAGGGGAATATTAGTCCTAAATGAGTTGGAGATGCATACATGAGCTGCTGATGCAATCATAGAAACAAAGCTGCACACATGACCGTCATACAAATTCCAAATAACCCACATAAGGAATAATAAGGAACTAATGTGGCGGTGCACCGTTAGCTTCAAATAGAGCAATCTGTTGGGCAAACATGAACATGAAAGCAAAAATTATATCAATGGACCACATGCTAGCAGGTAACAGATATAAGGTTGTGACTGAATAGGAAGACTGATAAGGCAGAAATGAACAAGGACGCAAAATAATGAGGTTGTCAGTGTCATAATCTATAGCAACTGATGGCAAGAAGGTTAGAAAACAACTGGCCTCTCCAATTTATGTTTCTATCGACCGGGACCGCAGGCCTCCAAATAAATTTTATGTAATTTTGGATCCAGAACTGTAGAACATTGATCATATCAGACGACAACATACAAAACAAACATTGGCAGCATGGGGTTTTCGACAAGTAGGCTATGCAAGTTGAGTGGTACCATACAAGATGTAGAATGCTGCAATATAACCAAACCGCCAAGTCTCCATAATAATCTGCAACCATCTGAATGTGACAAAGACTTGTCGTCGGTTTCTTTTTTCTCTCTCATAGTAGCAGAACTACTTATAGTTATAGAAGCTGCATTAGCTGATCATCGTTTTTCATTTCTTGAAAAATTGGCGCCTTGCAGATGGAGAATTCATGGCGATGACATTCCGATGGCATACCCGTATGTGGAGTTCCAGAGAGGTCTGCCAATAGAAATCGAGCCTATTTCCCCTGAATCTTGACTGGCCTGCCTCAGACACATCAGAGGGGAAGTTGCTCCATGAAGTGAAGGACTAGTAGCTAGCATGAGGCAGCTGAGAATGTAATTTGATGTACATGGTGTAGATATATTTTGTCCATTGCTATTGCTTGAGGTGGTTGGTTCACTTCGCCCTGTAGGATTCTCCACTTATTCAAACTACTATCCTATAAAAGAGGGCTCCTGGCAACTCTGTAGGGATCTGTGGAGGAGTACCTTTACTAGCAACTGACCATACTTGGAACAGACCAGCAGGATGAGTTGATGGCCAACGTTTTTTTTTCTCGGTGGTAATTGGGATACACAATATGACATTTGAATTTGCCTTAGGAAGAAATCAACAAACAAAAGACAAATTAAATTGAGGAAACCTTATCTCTCAATGTCAATCTAGCGCCAAGTTATTCGGCGAACCTGTAGAAGTGTAGAACTTGGCATATGCCGGTGACAGGCTTTGCCATTTTATCAGGCAGAGGTTATGTTCTGAAGGCAGGGCACAGGAATCTTCCGCCGCCGCCCACTAACCCTCTCTTCTTTCCTCTCTCAAAAAAAAAAAACCTCTCTTCTTTTGTTTCAAGTGTTTTTGGGCTTGAATTCAGCCCACCTTGATCGGAAGCCCATTTCACCCTGTGCCGTTCATTATTTCCCCTGTCGATTTTCCGTCCGCGGTCCGCCAATCTTAGAGCGTTGGTTCTTTTCTTACTTTCCAACGTCGTTATGCCCAAATCTTAGGGCCGTTGGAACGCATGAATCGTATTAAAATTTTACATAAAATAGTAAAAGCATTGGTTACAGGAGTTTTTATGTATGTCTATGTCTAATAAGGACAGGAATCGTATTCCATGTTATGCTCAAACAGCAAATTTGAGGGACACTTTAATCTATTTTTATAATGACAATTTATATGTTATTTTAATTTATTTTTACAATGGCACGGTGGACAATTTATATCCAATTCTGGAGTTACTTTAATTCATCTTTCAAAATGATATGATGGATAATTATATACAAATTTAGTGATTACTTTAATTATTATTTTATAATGGCGTGGTGGTAATATATATGTAAATTTTGGGGTTACTTTAATTTAAATCTTTACTGGCACGGTGGGTAATTTATTTGTAAATCTTAGGGTCACTTTAATATATTTTCATGGTAAAATGGGTAATTATATGCAAATTTAAAGGGTTACTTTAATAGTATTTTATAATGGCACAACGAGTAATTTTTAGAAAATATAATAGATCCAATCACTACTATTGTTACAATCTATATGATAGACAGCCATATGTTTCTGACTTTTTAAAAAATTTTAGTATTTTTTTCTAAAATGCTTCGTAATTTGTGTTTGTTTTGTACATTCAATAGAAAGCTATGCTCTTCGATCCGCTCATCTCACGGCTCATATTTTAAAATTCTTTCTGTTAGTACAAAATAGTGTTTTGTACATCCAAATGGATGGGTGCCATTGGTGAGCACAAACTAATACTCGTAGCAAGGTAGGACGTCTACCAATTCAAAACTGAACTGCGCAGCATCATTAAAAAAATCAAACACACCTGCCACTAATGCCATCAGGCATCAGCGTCAGCAGCAGGAGGAGGAGCATGGAAGAAGTCCGTCTCCAGCCTGCCATAAAATACGCCTCCAAAATAGTCAAAATGCCTTCCCTAGTCTGAAGTCTCCCCTCACGCACTGCTGGACTGGAGCGGGGGAAGAGAAGAGAAAAGTCCCCCAGGGCCGGCCAGCCGCCGGTCTCGCCGGCCTTCTCGACCACCCGCATTGCCCTTGCTCGCCCAGCTATAAGTACTCGCCGGACAAGGCGGCCACTCACCCATCTCGGAGCTGGGGCAATCCAGCAAAAGGCGCTTCTTTCCCTGTTCGAAACAGAGCCAGGAGAAGGAGCATCTGGGTTTCTTGTTTTTTTTCCCTGGTAAGAACAAGATCCACCCTGATTCTTCACGTTCTCCTTTGGAAAATGCTTGGATTGTACATTTGCAGCGCATCTACGTGACGGCCACTGCTAGTGTTCGGCTGTTAGGTCATAATGCCAAAGACATTGCGGCCGCTTGTGTTCGAGATTTGGTTCTTCTAGCATTCGTCTAGCTCAATCAGCTGCCGGCTGTAACATCTCAGTGTTTGTTCGCTTGCTGACGGTCGCAGGGTCCAGTGGTGGCAGCTGCTGCTGGAGCAAAGATTTGCACCGAAGTGGGGATGGCATTCGCGATCTCCGACGAGCTGCTCGGCACCTTCGTGCCGATTGCGGTGTACTGGCTCTACTCAGGGCTGTACGTCGTGCTGGACGGGCTGGGGATGGACGACTATAGGCTCCACCCCAAGGGGGAGGAGGTGAGGAACATTGTTTCGAAGTGGACGGTCGTCAGGGGCGTCCTCGTCCAGCAGGCGTTCCAAATCGCCGTCTCACTTCTTCTCTTCACGGTAAATTCCTCTTTGTAGCATCTCATTATCAATAGAAGTTTGTAATTTTCAATGCCAGATTCTTGAAATGTGTGATTATGATTTGGTCCTAGTATTTTGTTAGTTCTTTTCCAGATACCCGGCTTTGTCCTTGTTAAATAGACCGTTGTTCCAGATGGTTTCAATGTGATTCAATAGAAAAGAATGCAACTGGGGCCGTTTTGATAGACATTGTTTTTCTTAAGAAAATGTGGGATTTTGTGTTCATGCCTTGGTAATTGATGAAGGGTAGAATTAGTAGGTTCAGGACAGATCTCTGAGGCTAACTAATAACCTGAACTTGTTTGCTGTTATTTATGTCTGGTGAACATGTCTCAAGCTTTAATTGTTTAGTAAAGAAAAGTAGCTTTCTTATTTGCATCATAGAGAGAATTCACAGTGGGAACTTGACTGTTACTTCCAGCGTTGCAAAAGTATAACTGAAAGTTGATGACGTTGGACTTTAGGAGCCATTTAAGTTTTGACCACTAGTACCCTTGGGTTTGCCAAATATGACTGTAGAAGTATCTTTCTAGTTTTGACGATTTCTAGATGCTACTTCTAGAGTTGACTTTGAAATTTCACCTGTGAAAAGTGGGTTTACAATCATGAAATTTCCTGGAAATGCAGGTTCTTGGTGACGAGAGTGGGACTGTTAGGAAGCAACCTCCGGCTCTGATAATAGCATTGCAATTTATCATTGCAATGTTTGTCATGGACACATGGCAGTACTTCATGCACAGATACATGCACATCAACAAATTCTTGTACAAGCACGTCCACTCTAAGCACCACACTCTTGTCGTCCCCTACGCATTTGGAGCTCTCTACAACCACCCCCTGGAGGGACTCATCCTGGATACAATTGGTGGTGCACTCTCATTCCTCATCTCTGGCATGACCCCAAGGACCGGCATATTCTTCTTCTCGTTCGCAACCATCAAGACCGTCGATGACCACTGTGGTCTGTGGCTCCCTGGGAACATCCTCCATGTTTTCTTCAGCAACAACAGCGCTTACCATGACATCCACCACCAGCTCTATGGCAACAAGTACAACTTCTCACAGCCCTTCTTTGTCATGTGGGACAAGATCCTCGGAACATACATGCCTTACAGTCTGGAGACACGCAAGGGAGGTGGGTTTGAGGCACGGCCGGTTAAGCTCAGTCAAGCAGAGCAGACCAAGGCTGATTAAGGGGTGTTATTTCTGCTGTTGTCCACTACTTGCCCTGATTTTTTTTTCTGACTCCATTTGTGTTGTAGAAGTATTTTCCTGTCCATATAGTAAAATTCTTTAGGCAGTAGCCAGCTTGTTCCAAAAGATATAGCAAACAAAACATCTTGTTAATGAAGATCCACTTATGTTTGTTTCCTCTCGGTTGTGTTTGTGCCTGACAATGAGATCTGATACTTGCCTGAATGCAACAGTGAGCTGGTCATCACACACTGAATACTATCCTTTGCAGTTTTAGAATTTGAAATGGGGCGGTGTGCTGTGCTTATGGCCCAGGCTGTCGGTTGGAAAGTGCCAGACTGAAAAAACGTGGTTCTGGCTCTTCCTGGCATCTGGATAGCATGATCTGGATTCTGGAGTAATGGACTCCAAACAGCATTGCCTTACCCACATGAAAGTGGAGTGGCGTCGAGTCTTCTGTGCACACAGAATGGTTCGCAAGACTGTAGTTGTGTGAATTTCCGAAGAATGAGGGTAGAAATAACATGTGCTCTCCCCATCCCTAAAAAATATCATTTTTAAACATGTTTGATTGCTCTTATTTAAAAAATATAAGCATTATTTGTTTTTAATGGTTTTATTCATAATGATAATAAAGTATTTTGAATACAAGTTATAGTTTTGAAAATTTGTATTGATTTTTTTAATAGGATGAGCCATTCATTTTTTTTACATGTGGCTAAAAAACGATTTTCTTTTGAGACGAGGGAGTATGGACTACTCCCTTCGTTCTTCACCGTCATTAGGAATGAAGATAGTATATACATTAATATATTTCTTAATATAATACATAGTACACCATGTCTCGTATACTATCGTGAAATTTGATGTACAAAATTTCCTTGTACTGGGAGCGGCAGTTTTATAGCTACTTACATGGCCCTTGCCGCCAGCCTCGCCGTCAGGGCACCGTCGTTTTCCCGTCGGGCGTCAGCCATGCTCAAACCTCCAAAATCCTTTCCTTCTCATCCTCTAGCGAGCTCTTGGCGGAAGCACTAACACATGATGAGTGTTTCCGCAAAATAAATTCGCATCAAATTCCCTCTCTTCACCTAATCCCCTTTCTCCCTTTTCGCACCAAGCTGGTTTCTCGAGAGAAGGTTCCGCTGGTTTCTCTTCTAACTCTATTGCCACATGTTCTTTTACTTGCATGACACCTTTAATTTACTTATCGCCGGTTCATTGGTTCGAGGAATCTACTGCTAAGGAAAGCAACAATCATTCCACCGAAACAACATAACGTAAACATCATATCAACCCAGTGCATCATTTATTTTCCACAAGCACACAAAATGTAGAGCATAAAGGCTACCATCTTATTGAACAGAAAATAACTAGGGAGGGCAACTGCATCACAATAAGTCCGATTTAACGTGTGGGGGGGGGGGGGGGGGGCAGTCATCTTGCAAACCAGTAGATTTAGGTCTTAAGCTTGGGATTTCAGGAAATCTGGCTGATCCGTAACTGATCTAACCCATGCCCATTTGTGATCATTCACGTTGACAGGGTTCTTTGCCACAGCAACATCTTCCAGTGGTATGTAACTGTAGGTTCCATTTATCGGACCAGGTACAAAGCCAGTAAACCCAGCCATGACTCCATGGATCGCCGAATGCGCCAGCAATGTGCAATACAAATTGTCAGTGGCATTTGCAGGAACCGCTCGGATCATGTAGGTAGGGTCGATGTACTTGACAGTGAACAACTCATTGGGGTGTTCTTTCTTCCACCATCTGCCCAGCTCTGATTTCAGCCACGGTCCCACGTCAAGAAACACAGTGTTGCCAGACTCATCCTGCTCCCGCTTCTGATCATCGGTCCTGGGAATCAATTCCTGACCAGCTCCTTCAGCAACCACAACGACAGCATGCCCCTTCTTCTTGATCCGCTCGTATAGGAACTCAAACAGGCCCCCCTTGCCTTCCAGGTAGAAATCAACCTCTGGAATCATGCAGCAGTCTACATCACGGCTGCTCAGAGTGGCATGGAGGGCGATATGGCCTGTGCTCCTTCCCATAAGTTTGACAAGGCCTACTCCATTGACGGCGCTAACAGCCTCCACATGCGCTGCATCAATCGCCTGCTGAGCAATTTCCACGGCAGTCTGGAAACCAAACGACCTGTCTATGATGCCAATGTCATTGTCCACAGTTTTAGGGATCCCAGTAATGGATATGCTCAAGCCACGGCGCTTGAGCTCTTGAAAGATCGCCACGGCTCCTCTCATGGTTCCATCCCCGCCAATCGCATATATCTGCAGTGGAAAATAGAAAGATTTGAATCTGATGAGTTCAGCTTAAATCAAAGCACGTGCATCTGCGGAAACAATCAAACACGTGCAAGAAGGGGATCAATGGGCATGCTGGCTGGACCAACATCATTTTGACCCCGTTGTGAATAAAAAGGCATAGCCCACCCAGTCACAGTGAACCATGAAATCTCGAGCTAATAGAATAGGACTAGCACTTTTCTGTACTAGCACCCATGAACAACTAAGCTGCACAGTTGGGATTTATTTTGAGGGTGCAATTGTGTAAACATAGATTACAATAAGCCTGGCTGATCCCAACTTTACAAAATGTTCAAAGTGTTGGTCTCACCTGCGTATACCCTCGCGCGACGATGCCGTCGACGATCTTGCCGAGATCGAAGCCACCCCGCGTGGTCTTGAGCACGGTCCCCCCTTTCTTATGCCAGTCGTCGACGGCGGCGGGGTCGAGCCTGACGTGATCCTCATCGGCGCCGTAGAACCCGCGGTACCCCGCGGCGATGCCGAAGACGTGGCGGACGCCGTAGAGCTCCTGGAGCCCGACGACGAGCTCCCTGAGCACGGTGTTGAGCCCGGGGCAGAGGCCCCCGCAGGTGACGAGCGCGGCGCGCGCGGCGGCCGGGTCGACGGCGAGGTCCCCGCGAGGCCCCGCGCGGCGGTAGGCGATGAGCGGGGCGGGCGCGGCGGAGGCGAGGTCGAAGAAGGCGTGGCGGAGAGAGACGTCCCCCGGGGAGATGTAGAAGGTGGCGGGCGGGTGGAAGTAGGGGTGGCGCGAGATGGGGTTCGGCACCGCCGCCGACGCGGCCGGGGAGGCGAGCGCGGAGGGCAGGCGCGGCACGTCGCGGAGCGTGAGCGTGATGGTGGCGCTGGTCGGGGCGGTGCCGTCGGCGTCGGCGCCGACGGAGATGGGGGCGGTGGAGTCCATGTGTCGGCGAGCGATGCGGGTGAGGCTGCGCGGCGGGGTGGGGTTGGGGTGGGAAGCGAGAGGGACGGTCAAGGGGAGCGGGGGTTTGGGTTCGTGGTACTACTTATTTGCCATCTTTACCAACGTCGTCTCTTCGTTTGCCATTTTTAAAATGGATTTAACATATTTGCCATCATCACATATTTACTATTTTTATGACGTGGCGTGACACGCGGGCCTGCCAGCGTGGCTGAAGCTTGCCAAATGACCGTCGGTGCCCCTGCGTTTCTTTTCTCCCTACCCACTGGCAGGTAGGACCCACGTGATAGGTGTTTCTTCTACCTTTGCTGGTTCCTGCTCCCTCTCCGAGCACCTCCACAGCTCACGCCACTCACCGCAACGGTGCAAGCGGGTGGCGAGCCGAGCCGGAGGGCGGCGAGCAACGGTGTAGCGCTTGGGATGGGCGTGGTGGCGAGCGGAGGGGCGGGCGCGGCGGCCTCGGCTGCATCGAGCTCGAGCTCAAACTGGGGAAGGGGAGGAACGGTGGGAGGTTGAGGGCGAGCCGGAGGGCGGCGAGCCGGCGAGCGGCGGGGCAAGCGGCGGAGTCTGGCGGTGCGGGTGGGCGCGCGGCGACGCCCGGCGGTGCTGGAGGGCCCACGGCGCGGGACAGGCCGACAGCGAGCCGGCGAGCGGCGGGGCCAGCGGCGGCACCTCGCGTTGCGTGCGGCCGCGCGGCGCAGGGTAGACCGGTGGCAAGCCGGCGAGCGGCGAGCGGCGACGCCTCGCGTTGCGGGCGGGCGTGCAGCGAGCGGCGGCAAGCTGCTGCGCGTGGTGTAAGGTTAAAGATGGACGTGACAATTGGGTCCCACACGTCGGTGGAAGAGAGGGCAAGAGAAAGGACAAAGCAGGGGGCATGCTTGTCTTTTCCGGTACCCTCGCCACGCTGCCAGGCCTGCGTGTCATGCCACGTCGTCAAAAATGGTAAATATATAGATCATTTCTTTCTCCGATGGCAAATATGTTAAGTCCATCGTAAAAGTGACAAATGAAGAGACGTCATCCGTAAAAATGGCAAATAATTAGATACCCGGGTTTACGAGGGCGCGACGTGTGGCGGTTTCGTCGGAGACGCCGCAAACTGGGAAGGCGCCGTGTCATCGATCGGCGCGTGACTTCAAATAAAACGGCCACGTAAACACCGCACGGCGCGCGTAGCCTCGAGTCGACACGTCGTGCGCCTAACTCGTTTTGTTTAGCGTGATTATTATATTATCTCATTTTGCTCCATTAAATTATAGCCCGTGCAATGTTGGAGTAGGTCCATATAAAAAACAGCCTTTCAACAGTACTCCTTAAATGACACACCATGCATTAAGCATAGATTATCAATGGATAATTATATACCGACAACGACTGCATGATACCTGGCGACTCAAAAGAGTATGACATGAATTCGCATTCGCTGTACACACAATCGCACGTTTACAGCTAGCATTTTGAGAAAGGAAAACAGAGAAAAAAATGGCGTCAGAGCGAGTGCGACATCAAATATTTATTCAATTCTTTAGCATAATTCAAATTGGCATATCAGCAAGTACGATTTTTTTTAAAAAAAAACACACAAAGGCTCTTGCAACTGAATCCACGTTCCACACCCTTGCATGCTAGGGATACAAGCAGGTCTCTCTTGCGACGTTAAGGCAAGTCATTTTCCTCTGTAGAAAAGTGATACGTTTGTGACCCGAAAAAATGTCATAATATGAGAAGTGCCTATGACGATAGAACAAAAATGTCTGAGTGAGCCTGCATCCCTATTGCATGCAAAGCCAGTTAAGTTCATGAGTTTGCATTTTTTTTTTCATCTACGTTCCGCATTAGACCTGGGCAAATGTTACGTCGGGTTGGGTCGCGAGTTGTATAGGATGGCTCGCACCCGACCTCTGCCTAATGCTGTCGGCTCGTGCACCATCCATGGACACATCGGGTCAAGTTTGGGATAAAAAATCGCGCACCACCCTTTGATTGTTGCGGGTAAAAAAAATGGCCCGCACTTACCCCTCACGTTGCTCGGATCGGGTTATTTTAGGCGGGTTGAGTTGGGTTGAATCGAGTGATCCATACCAAGAAGAAAAAATAGATCCAAACTTCAGAGAAATAGAGAACACCTTTAAAAGAGTGACACATAACAAGCCTAAATAGCAAGGAATAAGACAAAGGTTCCAATAGATCTGCAGTGAACAACGTGGGTGAAGAAAGTGCCTATGCTGATGTAAAAAGCGAGGTTCAACTTAAACGCCACACCCCAGAAGATAGAGATCACAATTGTTTTAGTATATCAACCAACAGTGCTCTATCTCTAAAGAAGCCGCAACTGTTCAGAGAAATAGGTTCAATATAAAACACAAATTTGTTCACACTATCATATCCAATCTGGCCCCTCAACGACATTGCAGCAAAATGGCAAGAAAAAAAAAGAAAAACAATAAAACTCGAAGAAACTGAGTTTATCGAGCGATAACAATAGCTAGTGCTACTGCTAGGTGCTGGCCCACCGATCACCACTAATTATATAATTTTCATACAAAAAACCGTCTTTATCTAATGATATCTTATGAAAACGATATACTCCGTAGTTTTTATATTGCGGAGAGGCTACGGTATGTTGTCCAAACTCGGATCAATAACGCCTTCAAATAAAAAAACTCCGAGCTACAAAGCTGCACATCCCGTCAAGTACAATTTAATATAAGAATTTTTTTTTTTTGAAGGCGAGGAGTTTCCCGATAACAACGTCAAAACGTTATATTTGCATATCCAAGGAGGTTAGCAATATATTACTCCCAAAATGATATATGGCTAGTTCATTTTTAAGCTAGAAACGTCAAAAAACCAGAAAAATTATACTATATTAAAATGGTTAAAATTTTAATAATGCCCGTTCTGTGCTCCGGAGTCCGGATGCCTCTGGAGTCTGGACTACCGGAGACCGCACAAAACGCCAAGACGGCAACTCCTTCCAAACCGAAACAAACAGCACCGCACGGCTTCCCCCCAAAGGAGCCCATCGCTTCCGCTTCCTTCCGTCACGTAACCACGTCTCCTCCGCCGCCCCGCTTTCTCCTGCCCCCCTTGCTAAGCAAACCCCTCTACTCTCCTCCTCCTCCCCTCCTCCCCGCCGGCCTCCCCCGCGCGCGAAACTCCCCCCTGCCCCGCCCCGCCCCGCCGTCCTTCGCCCGACCACCACCACCACCACCACCACCACCGGAGATGTCGTACGCCTACCTCTTCAAGTACATCATCATCGGCGACACAGGTCCGTCCCGCCCCGCCCCGCCCCGCCCCGCCCCGCCCCCTTCACCGTCCCGCGATTGGATCCGCGCGGCGCGCGCCTCCCGCCTGCTGGCTGCTGCCGTGCCGCCGCCGCGGCGCCGGAGGAGATCTAATCTGTCCATCCATCCGCCCGCTCGCCTTGCCCCGCGCGCGGCGCGACGCTGACTGACGCCCCTCCTCTTGCTGCTGCAGGTGTCGGCAAGTCGTGCCTGCTGCTGCAGTTCACCGACAAGCGATTCCAGCCCGTCCACGACCTCACCATCGGCGTCGAGTTCGGCGCACGGATGATCACCATCGACAACAAGCCCATCAAGCTCCAGATTTGGGACACGGTACGCAGCCCCTTCCTTCCTTCACTCTTACGCACCCCTTAGATGCTTCCGATCGCCAATTCGCCATGCGATGCATCCCTACCAATTAGTGCAGCATGGTTGCTTGCTCCATTACTCGTGGCCGGCTTGACCTACTCAAGTCTGATTGCGAACTGGAATTTAGGGTGTTCAATCAATCGGTGTGGCACGCACTAGGTTGTTTTGGGGGTGCCTCAAGTTCAATTTCATCTTGCTGACCTCTGAAACCACAATATACCAGTATCTGGATATAGTCTGGTTGACCGTTTTGTTGATTTAAGTTATCCTTGGTGGTTGCTGCCCCCACGTGGCAACACACATCATTCATCTGCGCTGATGCTGATATTGTGTCTTAACATTATTATTACAGGCAGGTCAAGAGTCGTTCAGGTCCATAACTAGGTCATACTACAGAGGCGCTGCTGGCGCTCTCTTGGTCTATGACATCACCAGGTAATGATCCCACGATGAGTTGAAAGTTGCTTTTCGTGTGCATGGTCTCCTGAAGCATACTGGCATTCGAATCCATGTTGAACTCGCTTCAGGAGGGAGACTTTCAACCACCTCGCGAGCTGGCTGGAGGATGCGAGGCAGCACGCCAACGCCAACATGACGATAATGCTCATTGGGAACAAGTGTGACCTGTCTCACAGGCGCGCGGTGAGCTACGAGGAGGGCGAGCAGTTTGCAAAGGAGCATGGCCTGATCTTTATGGAGGCGTCTGCAAAGACCGCGCAGCACGTCGAGGAGGTGACGATCGATGATTCTTGATGTGTCTTTGCGCATGTAAAATATCTCCCAATCTGCTCATGCAGTCTGAACCTTTGAACGCAGGCGTTTGTCAAGACTGCTGGAGCAATCTACAAGAAAATCCAGGATGGTGTTTTCGATGTATCTAATGAGGTATCCTTTTTTGAATCTCCAATTCTATTTTTGTTATGCTTAAGAAAAACACATAGTGACAACCTTTGGTTTGCTTTAACCACTTATGGACGGAACTTTAGTACATTCCTAACCAACTGACTGTGGCCCAAAATCCTCCCTGAGATAAAGCCAAATACTTGTCATCTTTCTGTTCCGTTTTACTATATAGGGAATAGGGATTGCCTTTGGATGGATGTGCCTTGAAGCCTAAGTCTCTAGTTCCATTTTGTAGAAAGCTTACCCCCTTTTTCTTAGAACCTCTCTATATATACTGAAAGGTTGGAGTTGGAGTGAGCCAGTGAGGTTAGCCCAAGCATGGAAACCGAAAAGGAGAGTATCGATAGGCACTCTACATGTTTGTCCTTGTGATCTTTTGCAACTTGCTGTTAACTACCAAAAGATCTTGTATTCCTAGTTTATACAATAAAAGGCAAAGCACTAGATTTTCCTGAAATGGCAAAATTTGGACAAACATTTTAAACAAATTTTGTGGAGACTAGTGTTTGTATTGACTCAAAAAAGAGCTAGAAAAAGATAAAATTTTACTTGGTAGTGTTCAAGAATTATCAGAGAAAAACATCTTGCTGGAAATTAGTAATTAATTCTCTGATAGTGAAAAACTGAAAATGCCATTTGCCCACCTGGAACCTTGTCCTCCTCTCCAAAACGCTTGTACCACCCCCGCGAGCATTATCTCATACTATCTCTTCTCAAATTTCCAGTCTTATGGAATCAAAGTTGGATATGCAATCCCTGGCCAATCTGGGGGCGCTGGGGCCTCTTCTTCTCAAGGCGGTGGCTGCTGCAGCTAATCTGCTAATGCCATGATGTACAAAGGCGTGTCTGTTGTGTGTCACATACCAGTTGCATTATCTTCATGGTGCTGAGTGGAAAATAGTTGCTGCTCCATGGTGCCTTGTTATTTCGCGCACCCAAGGATTCTGCTCCCTGAATGACTTGAAAGATTCACTTGATTTATGTCAGGTGTTTATAAACTATCTGTAATTTACTTAAGACTATTGACCGACTGTTTATTACAGCCATTGAGCACCCATGAATTATGTCGGTTTGCATGTGTATGTAAGTAAATAAAATAA
Organism: Paspalum vaginatum; assembly: GCA_030272315.1. Taxonomy (NCBI): domain Eukaryota; kingdom Viridiplantae; phylum Streptophyta; class Magnoliopsida; order Poales; family Poaceae; genus Paspalum; species Paspalum vaginatum. The sequence continues at coordinate 12,563,166 of CM059017.1, read as the reverse complement.
CAAGATGCATGGTTTGGTCTGATGCTGTTGATTTATCTGATCATAATATGTGTTGGCCCTCTGGTCCTTGACATATAAACTTGTAAAGTTGTCACGGCAAATATGCATGAGGTATCACGGACAGGTAAGGAGTGAGCTTACAAAATTATCATCGGGCCAATGGCCGAATAGTGAAATACTCTGCTTCCAGAGGGACAGATACGTTTATGATTGTGGTAGCCTTTTGTAGTGATAACTTGTTCTGTGAGTTCCTCCCTGTGTTGTGTCTTGCTGGCCTTGTTACTTGTTAGCGTCCACGGATTTAGCTGGAGAGTTTTCAATAATTCTTTTGCAGTGAAGTGCGCACGCATCACAGTATTGGATTACCAGGCCGCGAGCATATGATTCCATACTCTTTTTTTTTTCCGTCAATTTTGCAGCATAGCGGAGTCAAACCTGGACCTATCATCATTGATGAACGTGGAGGCCCTGCCCCCTCTCCTCAAAGTAGCAGCTGCTGCAGCTAAACAGATGCACAGAGGCGTCCGCAGTGTGTCAAATCTTTTGATGTTGCTGAGTGGAAAATATAGTTGCTGGTCCAGGGCGCTTCGCTATTTCTCGCAAATGGATTCTGTTCCTGGACAACTTTAGAGAGGTTCCGTTGCTTTAGGTCGGGTGTATATTCTCTCAGAAAATTACTTTTAGTCACTTTACTGTCTCTATCTAGTCATTCGGCAGTCGGCACCCACGAATTCTGTCCGTTTGCATGTGTAAATAAAACAATAAGGTGCATGGTTTGGTCTGATGATGCTGTTAATTTATCTTATCCAAAGGTCTTAAGGAACCATTTTTTGGTCGAGTACGCAATTACGCATGAGGTATCTCGGATACACGAGATTACAGTATTAAAAAAAACTGTCATCGGGCGAATCACTGGACAGTGCAAAAAATACTCTGCTTCTAGAGGGATAGACGATCCGTTTATGATCGTGGTAGTTTTTTTGCAACCATGTAAAAGTTATCTGCCTGTAAAACAAAATGGTATGGTAGCTTCTTTTTGAGTTCTCCCTTCTACGAGCATCACGCCGCGTCCTGATGACCATGCAGGCCAAACTACGAAAGCGAAAAAAAGACAGAAACAAGGTTGTTAATACATGGTTTTCCGTATCGTCGACGCGAAGAAGAACAAGGTGTTGTTGACAGCAAAAGAGGGGCTAACCACAGGCGAGCTGTACCGAGCTTTGCCACGGTATAAACCCAATCAGGCAGACATACAGATGAAAAATGAAGAAGAAGAAAAAGGAACCATCAAGAGCTTGTAAAAGTTTGTCTACGGTCTACACCAGCAGGCAACAGGAACTTGCACATCGAGGAGCCATGGGTCGGATCGTTTTGAAGTTGAACTCACACATCATCTGCCTCTGCCCCCTAGCACGCTGTACCTAATAACAAGTCTACACACGTACACGCACGCCGGGGCCATCAGCTGCGCAGACCAAGAGAACTGAAGCCCAGGCAGGAGGCAGCAGCCCAGCCTGGGTGATGCCTCGCTCGTGTGTACTAGCTCTTGCCATCATCCATCTATCAGTTACCTTACCTGTGGTACGGTGGTGGTGGAGAGTAGGGGCAGTCGTAGCAGGTGTGGTTGCGGCCGAGGTCCCTGACCCTGTCGTAGCCGTGCCTGAAGACGCCGAGGCCGAAGAGGACGCCGACGAGGAGCACGACGAGCAGGATCACCAGCAGATAGCACCCCACCCACTCCTTGGTGCACCTCAGCTTGCACATCCCTAGCTCTCTGCTCGCCTAGCCGGGGTTGGCGATGGCTCACTTGCAGCTCTCGCCGGGGTTCTTTATTAGTTCTCTCTTTATCGTCGGAGAACCTCCAGAGTCTACTCTACTCTAGAGAGACAAGTGCCGCCCTGGCCTGTCTCGTCCACGGTATGGCGACGGTATCGCTTCCCAGTGAAGCTATAGCGACGCAGCCGTGACTGTGTGATGGGGGTGCCTTTTTGCCTTTGTGCCATTCCAAGAATCTCATCGCGGCGCGGCGCACTGTATGGAATATGGATGGACTAACCCACGACACATGGCTCGAAAACCGTACGAATGGTTGCCGTGTCGAATAGAATGGAATCATGGATAGATGGATAATCGAGAGAGCTTAGGAAAAAGCTTAAAGGCGCAGGCCATGTGGGAGAAGTCAATTCGGAAAGCGTGACGGCCGTGTTTTCTTTTGCCTCCGCGACCCGGTGGTCGGGTGGATGATGGATGGCAACTGCTGGTGCTGGATCGTGATCCCGGCAGAATAGCTCTGCACTGCACTGCACTGTGTACGAATGGATGTGAGCGAAGGAGGTCTCCGGAACCACAACGCAGCGATGAATAATACGAGCGCGATGCGTATTTGCTCTGACGGTGGTGGGCGATCACGGTCGCTCGCGAATGCCTGGCGGTGGCGGAGGTACCCGACCAGCTGGGCCAAGCTACTACTCCTACACTACACGGTAGCAACCAACAGTGCCTCGATGGATCAACAGGCAACGCCGGCCGAATGTGTCCAATCGGATCAATGCAACACAACCTGGCACCAACGGGTCAAACACACACTAAAAATCTTCTCCATCTCTTTTTGTCTGTTCGGACCCACCGACTAGGAACCATGTAAATAAACCATCAGAAAGAACGAAAGAAAAATGCAAAGTTTTGCTACCAAGACGAAACATCCTGAAACAAAAAGAATCAACTGTCACCAGAGCGGCCAAGGCATTTCATGCTCAGCACTCAACACCTCTGCTTATCCAGGCACCCTTTCTCTCAACGACCATTTTCCCCAATGCAGCAGCAGGAAAATCAATAGTACAGGCCAACAGCCACACGGGAAAAATCCAGTTTCGAGCAGAGCTAAACGGAGGCATAAAACTGCAACACACAGCTCTGGAGCAATAATTCACACGTCGTGAAAACACAGGCATACACAGCCTACATACTCAAAGGTCCGCGGCATCTTTATATGTATGCCAGGGGGCAAAGACATTACGAGTTAACTACAATGTAAACCTAAGACAGGCATGAAGGATGGGTCAAGTAGACGGCGATTCCACAACAGGGTCTGCTCAGATCGAGATAATTCGTCCGTGTTCCTCACTAGAAGCGTAACAATGCAACATTCTTTCGGCATAGCATGCAGGGGCAACAGGTTACATTGTACGGGAAGCTTGCCATGATAGAGAGCGGACAGCAGGGGAACTACAAAGCTCAGCGCGGCCCCCGGCCCCGACCACGTCCACGACCACGGCCGCGGCCACGCCCCAAAGGCTTGCCTGGATGGAGCAAATATCGACTGGTCAGCTGGTGGCATTAGTAGTGATTAAACTCGAACAGAAGATAAAGGGGGAGGAAACCAAACCTGCAGTTGGCTTCTTAGGCTTGACCCTAGGGGTTTCCTCTACTAGCAAGGTTTCCAGGTTTAAGCTGTCGGGGAGAATGTAATAGCGGATGTTGTTTCCTCGCACGCTCAGGTGGTCAAGAGTTACAGGATTCTTCCCTTTCAGAGTAAGCTTCACTGTCTTCAGGTGGGTGTTCATGCTTATGTCAACACCTACAATGTGCACAGATCAGAGGTTATGCCGTACAAGCTAAGCCATGATCCCAAATTGATCTATCAGTATTAGAAAACTATGTGTGGAACAAAACATCATGAATTCGTGATAAGTACACCATTTAAGCCATGATCCCAAATTGATCTATCAGTATTAGAAAACTATGTGTGGAACAAAACATCATGAATTCGCGATAAGTACACCATTGAAGGAACAAAACAGCAATCTGAATATCCGATAGTGGGGTTGGGGGGGGGGGGCGCAAAATAAGTCTATCACAAATTTATATAGCTTTAAAGAACGATAACATTTTGCATGCCTCGACATCACAATGGAGCTCAGGACAACCTTATCCACCCAAACATTAACATGAAGGAATTTAGAAAGTTGTAAGCTAGGATACCAGTCCTATTTCCCCTCCCATGAAACCCTTAAGAAAAATCAATATTCTCCACTACCATCTAAATGTCATAAAAAATGGTCCCACGTTATATATGTCTTTCAGTGCATGAAATAGTGTATGGCATAAGTGTCACAAGCCCCAAATTCCTCAAGGAAATGTGCAAGTCCATGAGAGGCTAAAACCATCATGCATTCAACTGCACATTTGAATTACTAACTGTCAACTGATGTAATACCCATCATTTTAAAAAAGACGTCCGACCAGGTGACCCATTCCCTAGCACTAATGGAGTTAAAATTAAAGCCAACTGATTGATAAATTCAACTATTCCTAGTTTCGTACTTACTAGTGATCACTCGACAGGGATGCCCCCTTGATCAAAGAGAGAAAAGGACAAAAGGTGAACCAAATGCAAACAGCCTACAAGAGACTCAGGGTTAGGCAAATCACCCATGAAACAAGCAGAACAAATGATTAAAATCAAAGTCCAAGTGAACATCACATACCTAAATAATCACATTTCAGTGGTATTGTAATCCCCACCTATGGTCTTAACTGAAAAGAAAATCTGTGGCCCATGGCAAGCACAAGGGCTGAACATAAAAGGCACGCTCAATTCTACAGTCTCTGAAACTAAGTCTGACGGCAGTTGGCTCCCTGACAAGCAACACGGCATACAGGACACAAGCAATGAAGCGAAGCACAGTACCCCATAGATCGAGCTGAACAAACCTTACGAAGGTAAGAATGCACGCATAGGACACAAACCACTATACTCTGAAGCTTTTTCAGATCGCAGAAATTTAAAGTTTTCCCGCGGCCCCACCAGAGGTAAGACTCGAAGCGTACCGGTGATGGTGCCGTGGACAACCGTGCCGTTCTTGAGCTCGATGGTGACCGTCTCGTTGTTCAGCTTCATCAGGAACCTGCGGTCAAACCCCAAATCGAGCACCAAATTACCAAATGGAGCAGCGAGGAAGGGCAAATAGAAGCCAATCAGAACAAAGGGCCAACGTGTGCCTCGGAACAAAGGGCCAACGTGTGCGGGGGCGTTACCTGACGAGCTTCATCTTGGCGGGCCTGCTGGAGGGAAGGAGCGGCGGCGGCGGAGAGGAAGCCGGCGGAGCTGGCGCTGGTGGCTTTCTCGGAGCGGCAGCGGGAGGAGTAAACCCTAGTTTGAAGGCTGATCTGGCCGACGGGTGGGAGGCGGTTCGAGAAGCTTATTTGGGCCTTTTCTGGGCTATCTGGACTGGGCTTTTCATTTTTTTGAAACATTGGGCCGAAACACCGGAGCGTTTCAAAGTACAAATATTACAAAGGGAAAACAAAAAACAAAACTCAACACACAAACACACACATATGAAGCTCGTGACTCTCTCCATGGATGCCCAGGACTCTGTGAAAGCCTGCTTTTCCTTGCAAACCCATCCAAAATACGGCAATATACCCCTCCCAAATGTTGCAATAGTTCTTCGGGATTGTTGCATTAGTTATATTACGATGCTTATGATGTTTCAACGGTACTTTCTAAAGGTTTTGTCCGATTTTTTTAATTTTCTCACCATATTCGTGGATCAGAATTTTTTATTCAATTATTGCAATAGTGTATTTTTAATGTTTTATCAGTTGTTCGTTGATGTTTTGTTAGTTATTTTTTCATGTTTCACGCACCGCCCGACGCGTCGCGTCTAGATTTTTCATCAGTTGTTCGTTGATGTTTCGACAGTTATTTTCTCATGTTTCACGCACCGTCCGACGCGTCGAATCTAAATTTTTTCTCCAAATATCGATGTTGCAATAATACAATTTTCAATATTTCCTCAATATTTCGTTTATGTTTCAGCAATTCATTTTTTATATTTCACCCGGCGTCCGATAGAAGCTCCTCTCATCGGACGCCCGGATGCTAGCAGTTCCGATTTAACTAACGATTATGCCAAGGTTCATTCGTTTGAGAAATAAATACAATACAAGTTCATCTCTACTACTTTAAAAATACGAAGCGTTTCCCCCCTCTGCATCTCGCGTTCCGCCTCCCCGTTCCGCTTCGCCGCTGGGCTCGAGTCCCCACGCTGCCCCCATCAGGCCATGCGTGCCGTGACCCACGCCGCCGCCGGCCCCACGCCCCCTTCTGTCCGCTGCCACCCTTCCCCGCGTCGCGAGCCCCCCGCGCCACCTACCGCCCGCCGCCGCCGTCCTTGCGGTCGACGCCACCAGCCCCGTGCCTCCTCCTGCCTACCTCCAGCCAGTTGGCCCCGTGCCCTTCCTGCCCACTGCCAATGCGGTATGTCGCCCGCCCTCCCGCACGCTGCTGCCCCCGCTACGATCCTCCTCGACGTCACTGGATCCGACTCCACCGCCAGTGGATCAGACGCCCAGATCCGCTGACCTTGCTCGGACTCCTGCTGTCGACCGGGGCCTCCGCGGCGCTCACCACGCACAGCCAGGTCGTCGCACGATGCGCGGCCAGATCCGTCGCCCGAGCCATTGCAGCAGCCGGCCGCTGCCTTTTCCTCCGCCAGTAGACCAGCCGTGGCCGTCGCCTTTTCCTCCGCCCGTAGACCAGCCGTGGCCGCCGCCACCGCCTTAGGGAGGAGCGGCCGCCACCGCTCCTGTCTCAGCCGGTCACCCTCAGGAGATGCCAACCGCGCCGCCAAAACTCCGCACCAAGGCCCTCCTCTCGTGTGGCCTCCAATCTCCACTGGTCCCGCCGCAGCCTCTCCAGCCTCCAAGCTCCGCTGCCGTCATTGCCCGCCACTGACCTCCAAGATCTGCAGTTGCTGCCTCCATCTCCCTAGGCCGGCCTCGATGCCTTGCCCGAGAAGAGTGGAGAGTCGACAACGGCATTCTCGCTGGGCTGCCATCACTAGGTGGCGAGGTCTCCCGGACAGCGGCGGCCTGCAGGGTCTGATTAGCCTCCTGTTGTTGGCTCGCTGCGACTTGAAGCGCTGGAACGTTGTTCAAGCAGTGGCTGAGGAATCTGCAGTCGGAGAAGGGCGTCCTAACATACGGTAGACTGAACCTCACGCGAGTCCTCATCCAGGTGATGTGCGTCTGTGGTGGCTCGGTCGAAATGGTTGGGATTCTGTCAAGCAATTTTTTACTAAGCTCTGTGAATGGATCTCATCTCTCAATTTTGCGCTCGTTTGCATCTGGATTTGCGCTGCACGGGGTTGACATGTTCGAGAAACGGGTGGGATTTCTCAATTTCAAAGCTGACATCGTTGATGAAAAACCAAAACCAAGGTGATTGAGTGGAATGTTGCAACTACTGTGGTATCATTATGTGTTTTTATGGATCTTAAAAGCCCCTGGATGCCGTGTGTTAGACTAAAAATTGCTTATGACTAACAGTGATAGTCTAGGCAGGCCAAATTTCGTATCAGAGTTTGCTTGATATAATAGCTCTGTGTTTCTCCTCGTAATATATGCATCTATGATAGCACTTTTTTTTTCTCCCTCCCTTTATGATTGATAAGGCGCTGGAGAGGAGGGAATGATTAGAGATAAATGGCTGCTTAGGGTGGATGTGACTGGACATGAGAGAAATATTGTGTTCTGCCAGGTTTGGCTTATCTCTTCTCTACTGCTTAAAAACTCACTCTGCCTCTCGCGCGTTCCGCCTCCCCGTTTCGCTTCGCCGCAGGGCTCGAGTCCCCACGCCGCCCCCATCAGGCCATGCGTGCCGTGACCCACGCCGCCGCCGGCCCCACACCCCATTCTGTCCGCTACCAGCCTTCCCCGCGTCGCGAGCCCCCCACGCCACCTACCGCCCGCCGCCGCTGTCCTCCGCAGTCGACGCCACCAGCCCCACGCCTCCTCCCGCCTACCTCCATCCAGTTGGCCCCGTGCCCTTCCTGCCAACTGCCGATGCTGATGGCCCTGCGCCCCCTTCCGCTCGCCGCTAGCCCCCCTCCCGCCGGCCCCGCACCCCTTTCCCGCCTGCCGTGATGATCTATGGCGGCGGCGGCCTCCTCACCCCTGTGAAGGTCGGCAACGGCAGCATCTTTCTCGCGCGCACGGCGGCGACGGCAGCATCTTCCTTGCATGCACTGCAGAGGCGGCGTCCTCCGTGCGTGCTGCGAATCTGACGTCCTCGCGCGCTGCAAGCCCAGCGGCGGCGGTGGCCACCCGCTCCCTAAGCTCGGCGGCGGCGTTCGCGCGTGCCGCGAGCTCGTCGGTGGTGACGGCCGCTCACACAGCGCGAGCTCCATGGCGACGGCCTCCTCGCGCGCCGCGAGCTTGCCTGCGGCCGCGACGGTGTCCGCGCTCGGGCGAACTCAGCAGCAGCGGCCGCTAGCGCGGTGCGAGGTCGACAGCGTCCTCGCACGTCGTGAGCTTGGAAGCAGCTGGGTCCTCGTGGGTGGCGACGGCAGGATTGCGGCCGTGCCGTGTGCGGCAAGCTCAACACTGGCGTCCATGTGCATGCCGAGCTCAGCGGCGGCCATGTCCTCCTCGCACGCTGCGAGCCCGGTGGTGGCGATGGCCGCCCGCGCCGCGAGCTTTGTGACTCTTCAGTCTTCACAGACAACTGTTACTTGCTGGTCGTTTCTTCACCCATAAAATGAGCCATGGTATTGATATATTCCTTGATCAATGACAAGGTACTTGTCTCAGACAATGGCTAAAGCTGATGCAATTTCTTTGACCAATGATAATAGGCATGTCTCTCTGACTCAGACCAGAGTTGATGCAAAGTTCAGTAAAACTTGAGACTAAGAGGCAATCAGTCATCTTTCAAAAATGCTAGAGATTAGCTAATAAACTGAGCTTGTTGGTGGCACATAAACTTAACACCAAGATCAATGCAATCAAACTCCAACCATCATGTTGTTTTGCTGTGTTACCATCAGAAGAGCATAGGTGTATTACTGCTGCTGCTGCATAGGAATCGTTACAAAATTAGAACGCATGCCCACAATTGATTTTTTTTCTCTAGCCGATGTTAGTAGCAGATAACAGTTTAAGTTGTACTAAGCGTACTTTATTCCTTTGCTACTATAGATGGATTATTAATCCATATATGTGTGTGCGATGATTGAATAACCTAGGTGGTTGTCTTCTTCCCGTGAGACCAACAATTTTTTCATTTCAACTGAACTTTCATGTTCCTGTTGAAGATCCAATAATAGGAGACTGGTAGCTCCAATCAAGTTCTTAACTTTTGAAAATCTCACACTTCAGACAGGTTCATCGAATAAAATCATCAGAGGCGAGGAGCTAACTACAATGACCACATTGTTGTTATCTACCTCACATATACAGGTCATGCATGCACAGATTAACTTAATAAGGGCTTAATACCATCTGATACAGAGGCCTGGTGGTGTAGTCTACCTAGAGAATCCTCTTGTCACCAACTTGTACAGCAAAATGGTGTTTTCAGAGGAACTCAACCTTCAATTGAAGCTTGCAAAGCATTATCTCTCATTTCGCATGAAGCTAAAAGAAAATATTTTCCTGCTTTTATCCTTTGACTGGATAGCTTCCTGTTATCATATTCGCGCACTTATTGGTATTTGAATTTTGTTTCACATTTGGTTGACCCTTGCTTTCACTAATATTGATATTTATCCACACTTTTGGAATTTGGGAGATTGGAATATTTGAGCTGTGACGGTGTGACGATAGGGAGATGTTCTAAATGTGAAAAAGTCCATTTCAGAACCCTATACTATTTAAGGCGTTCGATTTTCAACCCTGAACTATGAAACTGGACATCGAGCACCTTGAACTATCGAAAACCGGACAAACTTGGACATTTAGCTGGTTTTAAAAGCGGTTTTCTATTTTCTTATTTATTCCCAAAAATTCATAACTAATTTATTTTAAATTATAAAAATTTAAAATCTATACCAAATTTTTGCTAAAAATATGACCTGTATATTTGTGGTCTATTTGGAGTCATTTTTAATTTTTATATTTATACTCTATTGTTTTGTTGCTCCAGATAAAACACGAGAAATATGAACAAATACATTCCAAATAACCTTGAGCAAAGAATTATTAGATAGGCTATATTTTCAGAAAAAATATGGTATAAGTTTCATATTTTTCTAATTTAAAATGAATTAATTATAAATGTATAGATATAAAATAAGATATTATTACTTCTTAAAAATAGAAAACCAGCTAAAGTTCCAACTTTTTCTGGTTTATAATAGTTTGAGGTGTTTGATATCCGGTTTTGTAGTTCAGAGTTGAAAATCGGACGAGTTGGATAGTTTGAGGTTGTGAAATGGACTTTTTCTTTTGAATATATGAAGAAATAATGTTGTGTATGGACTAATGTTCCGTAGCATCACCCAAAAATATACGGAAAAACTCTACATAACCCCCTCACCTTTGGAGGGTCGTCTACTTCACCCCCGCACCTTCAAAACCGGTTATTTAACCCCCTCACCTTTCCAAAACCGGACAAATCACCCCCCGGGCGGTTTTGGAGGGTGGTTTTGCTAGGAAAAGTCTACATAACCCCCCTCCCCCCACCTTTGGAGGGTGGTCTACTTCACCCCCTCACCTTCAGAACCGGTTATTTAACCCCCTCACCTATGCAAAATCGGATAAATCATCCCCTGGGGTGGTTTTGTGGGCAGTTTTGCTGACGTGGCGTTTCCAGGACCCACATGTCAGCGCCACGTGTGCAAACCGCCGCGCCGCTCCTCTGCCCACGGCCCTCATCCCCTCCGCGCCCACCGCAGGCCCCCTCCTCCCTAGCGCCTTCCGGTCATCTACCCGAGAGATGCGTCTGCAGGAGAGCGAGGAGGGAGCGGCGCCGATAGGGAGCAAGAAGGGGAGTGGCGCCAGCGGAGAGGGGGCGAGCGGGAGCGGCGGCATGAAGGGAGGGGGAGGGCTGCGCCGGCGGGAGAGAGAGCAGAGGAGGGAGAGTGAGGAGGGAGCGGCGCCGATAGGGAGCAAGAAGGGGAACGGCGCCGGCGGAGAGGGGACGAGCGGGAGCGGCGGCAGGAAGCGAGGGGGAGGGCTGCGCCGGCGGGAGAGAGAGCAGAGGAGGGAGAGTGAGGAGGGAGCGGCGCGGCGGTTTGCACACGTGGCGCTGACAGGTGGATCCTGGAAGCGCCACGTCAGCAAAACTGCCCACAAAACCACCCCAGGGGATGATTTGTCCGATTTTGCAAAGGTGAGGGGGTTAAATAACCGGTTCTGAAGGTGAGGGGGTGAAGTAGACCACCCTCCAAAGGTGGAGGGTTATGTAGACTTTTTCTAGCAAAACCACCCTCCAAAACCGCCCGGGGGGTGATTTGTCCGGTTTTGGAAATGCGAGGGGTTAAATAACCGGTTTTGAAGGTGAGGGGGTAAAGTAGACTATCCTCCAAAGGTGAGGGAATTATGTAGACTTTTTTCAAAAATATACCTATTGTCTCAGTTGTTGTGGCCATTTCATAACAACACGTGATTATATATTTGTTGTATTGAAATTTTGTTCACCCCGTGGCAACGCACGGGCACAAGCCTAGTCCGGATATAAAGCATCTAAAATACCTCAGGTGGAAATCAAATGTATCAAATAGTAGCGGATCAAGCTTATCTTTATCACGTTCATTCATGTGGAAGAAAACAGAGCATGTTCACTAGAGACGCCTCTGATTTATTTGCTGAAGTTTCAGCCTAGCAGAGTCAACAAAAAGCCCAGCCATAAGTGAACTACATATTGGGGAATATACATTGGGGAAATCAAAATTGTGCTATACTCGATGTCACGGCCTGAGGAGCGAAGGGTCAAACTGCACTGATTCTAAATCAAACCCCTCTTTCTACTGCGGGAATGGTCGCCAACTTTTTCGGTGGGGGGTTTCCTCCGGCAAGTAGCACATACACGTAGAAACACCCCATTGCAGTGCTGCATAATTTTCGAGCAAGAGAGAATCAGATCTTGTTCCGAAGGGGGAAACAGAGTTGGACGGAAATGGACAATATAGACAAATTACCTCAGTGAAGCATAGAAGCCCCAAGGAAGGAGTCTATTGGTCTGCACACATAAGTAAAGATCTAAAGATTAGCGAAATATTAAAACAATGGTAGTATTATGTATTGCATTCGAGTCAAAGTATGCAGAGTTACCAAAAAGTAAGCATGAGAGTACTTCCATGCCAGGAAAGTAGAAATTGCTGCAGAAAAACACACGTAGAGCAGGTTGATAAGCAATGAGATGTAGGTACAGGTACAACTAGTTTTTATGTAATTACATTGTATGTCTGATAAACTGTAGCACAAAGCTTAGGATGACATACTATCAACATCACCCTACCTGCTTGGGCCAAGATAAGCATGAGGCTGGATCTGCCGCTCCTCCAAAACTTCAGACTCAGAGTACCAAGTAGCAGAGTGGCAAGCCCTGGTGCAATGCCCAAGACAAGGCTTATGGTGCTTCTGGAGAACATGTATCCTAGAAGCCCCATAGAGAACAAAAGGCCACCTGCATTACCAAATGAAGCTCATCTCACCTATCTATATGTGTGTACATGCAAGAAAACCGAATAGAAATTTCAAAAACCTAAAATATTGAACTGCTCAGAAATATGGGACACCATTCGTGTGGTGTGAAGAACATGGGAATAGAATAACTTGACAATTAAGTTTTAAGTATGGAAGCACACGAAAGCACAAATGACGGTGTTGCTTTACAGTAGTCTAGGATATACTATGCAACACATCAGATCTATAGGGTATAACATGTTAGATAATGGACTTAAAAGAGCTTTGTGATCAAGGAAATGAAACAATGTTCTGAAGCTTGCATTAGCAATCAACACAATTCTAACAACTATGAACAACTTATGCTATGAGAAACTCATAATTCCTTGAAATTAGGATCTGCGAAAGATCTGTGAACAACAAAAAACAACAGTTCACAACATATCAGGCTCCAGCGCACAATTTTATTATCAATCTAAACACACAGTAAGTTATAGACTAATAAACTTGAACTTACCAAAAGGGATGCCAAGGCAAAAGTCATGGATTTTAGCACTCCTCTTCTGGGGAACAACATGCTCCTCTGCTCGCAAGTCTAACTCTTCAACTCGAGCATTCTGATTTGCGCATTTTGTTGAAAGTTTAGCAGCAAAACCAAATGACTTCACCCCCACTCCACTTGTAGAAATTGAAAGCTGTGGAGGCAGCAAAACATGTTAACACCTCTTCACTCTTCTGATAGTTACAGCCAAACAAACTTGTAGCAAGAGTACATATTCATATGGCAGTTTAATATCAATGCATTATTATAACAGTTTGGAAGAAAAAAACAATTTCGACAAAGAATAATCAAATATCTATATCCGTAAAACGTTCGTCACCACGATCCAGGATCAATTTTGTTCACTTAAGAACAGAACATCCAAAAGGCAGTCCTTCTAAGTTCCAGCAAACAAAGAAATGCAGATGAAATTCTTGACTCCTCAAGCTCAAGGACAAGAGCTCAGTTCGGTGCAATTCAATATTGTTTGCTGACATGAATACCACAAACGCACTAGTTTTACCTTCAGTTCATCATTTTACGCATAAACCAACCCTAATGCAATAACAAATGCAACTCCTGCCACTAAATAAGTATTCCATTTATTGTTTCCGCAAAATAGAACAAAAAAACGTGAACTGCCCAAATGTCCAACCACACCAAGTCACTAAATAACCTCCTCTGCAATCTCCCTCACCTCTTCGTGATACGATCGTAATCCTAGACCAGGTTTCTTCGCAGAGGGAGATCGTGCAGCACAGGGGCAAGAGCTTCACAAGTACCAAATTAGGGCCTAGCCCTCGGTTCTGAGACATACCTTCGGGGAACCGGCGAGAAGGCTCTGCGTCCACCGGCATGAGGATGGAATTGAGGACGCTCGAGTCCGGCGATATGCCGCCGTGGCCGCGGCCGATCCGTGCAGCTGCGCCGCCGCCGCCATGGGACCGGAAACGGTGGAATCGGGTCTCTCTGGAAGATTTCCAGGAGGAGGAAGGTGAATTTTGGTTGGGCTCTCTGTAGCCGTCTGATGCTATCAGTGCTCCAATGGGCTCGTCATTGCCGTCCGATCTTGGGCTGGGCCGCTGGGCTCTCTCTGTAAGCATCGGACTGGGCTCTCTGTATTATCAGATCAGATAAAACGAATTCACATAATAATCAATAAAAATCCTTGTTCAAAAAAATTCAAATGAATTCAAAATTTTGGGAAAATAAGTTTGCAACTGATAATTAAAAACACCAGATGAACTGGACTAAACAATCTGAACTATTGCACTGGAACTGCAACAGAGGACTACAAACTAAAACTGCATGGTCTCCTCTGATTTTTATGCACATTTTCCTTATCATATGGCAAAATATACATGATTTCCAGATTCCTTATTCGAGTTCAGTAAATATTGTTTTGGCAATATTTTCCTCTGTCACTTTTTCAAAGTGGAATGTACTCCTGAAAACATTGTTCTTTGTCTCTTTGATCGTGGCAACTTCGCCGTTTAGAGATCCACCTGACCTAGCATTAGTTTACACCATGTGATTTGTCAGGTCATCGTGCAAGTCCCAGAGCACACAGTCGGAGCCGAACAGCCCGGATATGTCGGACCCGCCCTTCCCGGCGTCCTTGACGTCGTCCCCGTCCTCGTCGCCACCGCTGCTCCCGACGCTGTCGTTGCCTTTCTCGGGCAACGCCGGTGGCGGCCTGGCCGCCGCCTCGGTGGCGGAGCTCCCGCTGTACAAGCTCTGGTGGCTCCACATCGACGTGCCCTGGTCCGCGTCGCCGGCGCCGGCACCGCCGAGGACGTACTCCGGCACCGTCCCGTTGTCGTACCGGAACTCCTCCTGCCCGTGCGCGGCGGGGTTGTACGCGGCGTACATCCCCGCCAGCCCGTCTGTCATGTCGGCCGGCGCCCAGGGCGGCTGCTGCTGCTGCTGCTTGTCGTGGGGCGCGCCGCCGCTGCCGGGCTCGCTCATGATGGCGCGGGACAGGCCCAGCTTGATGCGCTCGATGGTGTCTTCGGCCTGGGGCGGCGGCGCGGGGAAGCTGCAGGGCGCGGCGCCGGCGCCGGCGCCGGCCGCCATCGCCATGTCGTGCACCGCGGGCGAGGGGAAGTCGGTGGGGCGCTTCTTGGTGAGGAGGTGGAGCATCTCGTCCTTGAAGCATCCCAGCGCGGCCTCGGCGAGGTGCGCGACCTGCGGCGGCGCCAGCGTGGTGGCGATCTCGGCCATGAGGTGCGAGAAGGACTTGTGCGTGACGGGGTCGATGCCCATCCCGGACAGCTTCTTCTTCAGCTTGGTGTTCCAGTGGTTCTTGACGTCGTTGTCCGTCCGCCCCGGCAGCTGCGCCGCGATCACCGACCACCTGCATTGCCCATCACTCCATCAGCGACCGCTCCACAGCGTCATGCGTGGTGTCGGGGAGAGGAGTGGGGAAACGAAGCCAGCCGGTACCTATTGCCGACGACGGAGTGCAGCTTGATGATGGTCTGCTCCTCGGCGTCCGTGAACTCGCCGTGCTTGAGGTCGGGCCGCAGGTAGTTTGTCCACCGGAGCCGGCAGCTCTTCCCGCACCGCTGCAACCCTGCCATCATCATCATCATCATCACACGAACTCGGTCAGATACACACGGCGCGGCTTAGAATACAATCCAGTGGAAACACACGCTCGCGCATTGGCCGTGGACACCAGGACGCACCGGCATTCTTGGGGATGAGGCGCCAGTTGCGCGTGCCGTACTGGGTGATGTAGGAGAGCAGCTTGTTGTCCTCCTCGGGCGTCCACTGACCGCGCTTCACGCTGTCCTTCTCGCAGCACGGGATCCGCCCCATCTCCAACCCGCCTCCGCTTTCTCCCGTCTGGCTCTGGTACTTCTCGCACGCGCCCACGATCAGCTCGAGCTTGGAGTGGGAGTGGAACACGCGCCGGCCCGCTGCGACGCCAGGGATCGAGGTCGTGGAGTTGAGCGGCGTCCGAGCGAGTGAGGCGCTCACATCGGGAGCCGGGCGCCATAAATAGGCGCGCGGCCACGCCCGCTCGTGTGCTAGCTGCGGCTGCCGGCGGCATGCGCCCGCGCACGGGAAGCGCGGGCGCGCGCGCACGGGCGAAGGCGGCATGAGCGGCATAAAGAATTCAACGCCCGCGCAACGCGTGACGGCGTCCCGGGAGCAGGGACAGGTTGCCCACCCGCACAGCGCCGGGTCAACACACGGTCCAAGCGAAGCAGACGGTCAATTCGTATTCGTTCAGCCAAAAATTTAAAGAGCCAGTATCACCCGGCTCCAGTAGTGAAATTGGCGATGGCAGTCGCAATGCAGAGCCTTCAGTGCACTTGGCTGGACTAATCGCGCTGCTGATTTTCGATGCCAGACTAACAGGTTTCTGTAGAGTGTTCATAAATACCCAGTCTACGAAAGAGGTTGGCCAAGGCTATTCTGGGATTTGATATACCATCCGTCACTCATGATTTACCATCACGCAGCCTTGATTTAGAAAAGGGGAGGACGTGCCAATGCCATGCGATATTTCTCTATGCGGCGCCCTTTGATTTACACTCTTGAGATGAGGCTGCTATTATATCCTCTCATCACTGTCAGAGAAGAACACGGAGGGCCAAGGGCACTGCCGCTCCAAGAACACCCCTGAATCACGTTCTTTCCCACTGTTTGAGTAAAAACCAGCAGCGCAGGTCCACGGCTTGCGCGTGCGCAAAATGGCCGTGCGAAACTGAATCGACTACGAGATGAAAACATCCTGGGCCATGGAGTTGCAATGACCAGCAGTCTCTGAAGGTCCGAAATTGCGGGAGGGAGCTCCGCGCATTCTGCTTACCTCTGAACTTATTCTGAATCAACTCAGGCAGTATCCAATCCACATACGACACGTATGCGCCGTGACGCTGTGTACATGCATGTTCCAACCCAATGCAGGAGGAAGGCACTGAAAACACTGCGCCGCTGCCGTCCCCTGATCCTGCACACGCGGCGCTGCATTCCTGGTCCTTCTACTAATACCAGTATACTACGCTGCTGCTGCTGTTCATCAATCATCATCGCCTGGGATCGGAGGCTGGGGATGGGAGATCAACGCCATCGTCTCCCACTCTATCGCTAGCGTTCTCCATTTCCATGACAAGTATCAACAACAAGATGAAGAAAAGCAACCCAACCACACAGACACAGAGGATGGACTGGCTAGCTACTCGACTACTAGCCGACTACCCCAGCTTCTGGCTGATGAGCCCCTCGATGGAGCCGACGAGCGCGAAGGCGCTGACGAGGAGGCAGACGACGCTGAAGGTCTGCAGGACGACCCACCGGGCGGACCATCGCGGCACGTTCCGCTGGATGAAGTACATCTCCACGGGGAAGTAGATGGCCAGCGGCCAGAAGTTGAGCGCGCCCAGCAGCGCCAGCACCTCGTTGAAGTAGGGAAACACCACGGCCACCGCCGTCGTGGACGCCACGTAGAGCGTCCGGAAGCACAGCCGCAGCAGGTTCACCCGGCACGGCGGCAGGCACGCCACCCGGACGTCGTGGAAGTCGTTGACGAACCCGCTGTCGGGGTACCGCTCCGCGAAGAACCGGTCCGCGAACTGGAAGATGGGCTGGCTGTACACCTGCAGGCGGGTTTCAAGCACGACGTGACTGTCAGTGTGAGTGTTATGAGCATTCAGTGTGAGCGTCACTGTCAGTGTGTGTGTGTCCGACCTGGTAACCGCCCAGCAGGTGGAGGATGATGCAGGCGTTGGCGAAGTCGATGAGCCAGTACGGCTCGTAGAAGCCGAAGCCGGTGAGGAGGTTGCCCGGCGCGTCGTTCCCGAAGGCGGCGTAGCCGAAGCAGCCGCAGCAGAGGTAGAAGAAGGTGGTGACAAGGATCGAGATCATCGATGCCTTCTTCATCGTCTTGTTCTCGGCTGGTGGCGACTTCAGGGTGTCCTGGATTGGATTGCCGGGGGAGAGAGTGAAACGAAACAGCTTGTTATTACTAGCACTGAGCCTGACCTCTAATTTATACTGATACTGAGTGAGCGCTGGCCAGGGACTACTGAGAGCTACTGAGCTAGCCTTGACTCTGTATTTTTTACCTGTATTTCCAGGAGGATCAGGGAGTATGGGTATGCGAAGGCGATGTCACCGATGGCCTGAGAGACGCGCCAAATCTTCTGCACAGGCGTCCTCATCGGAACACCAGTTATGCTCCCTTTGATCGTGCCGTTAGCTGAAGAACAGAAACAGTTAGGTGAGATTGCCTGCTGAAACTAGCTCTCTCTTTTTGTTTCCCCTGTACAACTAGTATACGTATTAGGTATTAGCTAGATTAAGAAGCAGGGGGTGCAAGGGCATACCAATGGTGTTGGCGAGGCCGAGGCCGAGGCCAATGAAGGCATAGGAAAAGGACATGACCGCGGCGACGACGGAGAGCCACGCCATGTCGTGGAAGTCCGGTATGAAGGAGAGGAAGAGCTGCGCGGCGCCGAAGGCGAGCATGTAGTAGCTGCCGCCGTAGTCGCAGGGCGCGTCGTGCCCGTGCTCGTGGTAGCAGTTGGATTTGAGAATCGCCCTGCCACATCCAAGCAACAGAGCAACACAGGACACAAGAGCACGCGCAGTTAAGAACAGAAAATATACTCGGCGGTCGAAAATAACTAGATATGGACGCAGGGCCAACATAGCAGTCTTGATCAAAGGTCCGTAAAGGCACGGCACATGGTTGCAGACAGCTTCCTTCAGCTGGAGTATGGAAGTTGTAAAGAAGAAGATTTTGTTACCGGCGCGGCGGCGGCGGCGGCGGCGGCGGCGGCTACCTTATGCTAGTGGCGGTGGTGATGACATAGGCGACGCCGCAGCCGTACAGGCTCACGTACTGCAGCAAGCCGCAGGCCCAGGTATGCTTCTTGCCTGAGCACACGTCGCCACAGAGAATCACACACACAGTAGACGGAGTAGCAGTAGATTGTTAAGGCCATGAATTCAATCAGAGAGGTTTCTCTCCGTAACGTAACGGTAGTGGATAGTACCGAGGAAGGCGCGCACGGCGTCCATGTAGGAGCGGTGGCGCGGCCCCTTGTCGGGGTCGCCGCGGCGGTAGCAGTCGGCGAGCAGCGCGGCGGAGACGTAGGTGACGAGCGCGAAGCAGAACATGCAGGCCGGGCCGATGACCCAGCCCAGCTGCGCCACGCTCCAGGCCAGCGACAGCACCCCGGAGCCGATCACCGCCGTGATGATGTGCGCCGCGCACGTCGGCACGGTCCCTGCACGTACGTACGAGGCATCATGTGCCCGGCCGGCCCGCCGCGATTGGAGGAGACGCGCGTTGCTACGGTCGATTGTACGGGGGCGGGCGGAACGGCGCCGCCGCCGCCGAGCGCGCGCGACGTGAAGGAAAGGAAGCACAGAGGAGCGGGAGGCGTTACCGGTCCGGCGCGGGTGGCCGTCGTCGTCGCATCGGCCGTCGATGACCTCGACCGAGCGGCGCACCGCCATTGCACTTGCACGCGCGCTCCGATCCGATGCGATCCGATCCGTCCGAGAACCCCGCGCGCGCGGCGCTGGGCGTACGACTAAGACCTGGATACGCGCGCGAACGGTTGTTGGGCCGAGAGCATGCAGGCTGGCTGCTCGGAGAAGCGGCAGGCGCTGGCTGCGCTACTCCCGCACTGCACGGCAAATGAATGGGTCTCGCATCGCATCTCGCTCGCTGCTGCGATATATGGAGCTAGGACCGTGACTAGCAGGTAGCAGCAGCCGCAAGAGCAGAAGCGGTGCACGAGGACAAGGGTCCGCGGCGCGGTCTTGGGTTCAGACTCAGACCGACCGGCGTCGCCGTATAGCCGAGGGGGGCGCCGTATGAAGTGTACGTGAGCCGATGGAGCGATTTTTTGTGCGCTACGGCGTGACAACCTTTCGGGGGGCGAAAAGTCCGGCAGCGTCGGCCGGGCCTGAGAAGTGGAAAGGGAGGAGTACGTTGGGTGCGTGATTCTGCTCACGAAACGACGGTGGGGAGTGGGGACGCGACCGGCGGGGGCCATGGCTATACGGACCTCTACAGGTCTACAGGAGCAGAAATGGCACGTTCCCGACTTTTATTTGTCACGAGATGCTGCGGCTTCCGCTCGGGCAAATCTCAGTGCCTGCCCCGCCCATCCCCGATCATTGGCGGCTCTGGGACTGTATGCCGGCACCACCACTACGACCACTAGTCGGCAAGAATCTCCTTCCAAAGCTGTCACATGAACCGTGACATAGTGTGTGGTTTTAGGTTAGCACTAAGATTGATATATTTTCTCTTGTTTTCATTTTTTCTATTTGTCTTGAAACCCGTAGAGCTTGCTCTTACACGGGAGTCCACCGTTGTTCTGAAAATGACTTGTAAATGAAATATAAGCTTCTTATTATACTTGCTCTTAAGGCATTACGAGTGAACTAAAAGGTCCAAAACGACTTGTGTGTTGACTATTTATTGTCTTTAATATGACATCCGAGTGATTTACCTAAACTGAATCATAATTTTGGACAGATGAACAATTTTCTAGATCGAAGTAAAGCTTCGGACAGGCCTCCTTGGATCAGCTATAGCTTATATAAAATTGTTAGAAACTATAGCTAATTCAAACAGACCAGCTTCTAGCCTTCTAATTATTGCATCTTATTAAATAAATAAATAAAACAGAAGTGCTCCAAACCGGACCTAAGGCTATGAGCCCAAATGGAGGTGTAAAACCCTAAGGACTTTGAAACATAGAGGTCGGAATAGGCTAACAGAGCAAAACTCTCAAAACATTTCGCACTCAAAGTTCAGCGATCGAGCATCTCGCTTTTTTTGACTCGTAGTTGCCATTCCGCGACGATATTGCCGTGTTGCTGTCGTGGAGGCCTTTTCATCACCCTTTGCGGACAAGCTGGACCATCTTGATTCGTTTTTCCGTATCAAGAGGACCAGCGCCGAGCCAAATCCATATTGCCCTCTTGACGCGACATACACTCAGTTCCGTATTGATTTGCATATCGGTTATGGGTGGATTGTCGGCATCGTGTATATATTGAAGAACCGATGGAAGTCCAGCAGGCCTATCTACCAGCGATGAGCCCCGCCGGCGCGTGTTCAGGAGCTTAATCAGAAAGCTACTGTAGGTAGGTACGTAGAATTATCGCAGGTGATAAGAGTCTCAAGTCTCAACGACGCGCTCGTCGAGCCTCCTTTTGACTTGCTGGTGCTCTCGCGCGAGCACAGCTCAAGAAAACTACCCCAGTGGCCAGTAGCAAGCTTCTCCGCGACACATTCCCTGGTTCACAACCCGTCAAGCAGACAGTTACAAGGCGGAGACAAGTTGCGATGTGTTTTTCCATCTTATCCTTCACATCTTGCTCTGTTAGCAACATTGTTTGTACTACTCTGTCAACTGCGAACAGTGAGAGCTTATGGAGTCCCCGGTTGGTGAGACAGGGGTGCGCATGGATGGTGCGGTGCGGAGTGTGGACTGCGGAGGCTGCGAAGTAGTGGACTAGGGGTTGGAGAAGATGGGATGGTTTCAGGGAAGAGAAGAAAACGAGATACACAACCACTGCCCCGACCCCCAAGGCAGACTTTTCTAGACGTCTCGAGCGCAAAGACCATGATGCTGCTTGGGTGGCCCATGGTGATGGAGATGGATTGCAAAACGAAGGAGCTTGAACTCAGGAAGAAAATGAGCCACATTAGCTCGTCTAAAGGAGGCAGCCAGGAATGACTACGGTAGGGTAGACCTGACCGTGTGTTTTACATATCCCTTGCTAAAAATGAAAAAAAATCATGGAAAATCAAAGTCTGAGTGACTTTCTTCGTGGGCCCGATGGAGGTGGGTAATTGACCATCGGATCTCAGGCCCACAGTTAAAGCTGCCATCCGCCGGCCCTAGAGGGTGGTTGAACCCAAAGCTACTAGTTCGGTGCACGGGCTGTTGGCCCACGGGTGGGATCGATCGGCCCGTTTCACCAATCGCACAGGGAATTCCCGAGGCCACGGAAGTGACGGAGCGGAACCACGGCACGGACTCGCACTCGCGCCTGTGCAGGACCGCCACCGCATGTTTTGAGCGGAGACTGGAGAGGACAGAGGAGGATGCAGAGAAAGCGGCGGCGTACCTGAAGCTGATGGAGGCCGTGATGGTGTAGGCGATGCCGTAGCC
Organism: Paspalum vaginatum; assembly: GCA_030272315.1. Lineage (NCBI taxonomy): Eukaryota > Viridiplantae > Streptophyta > Magnoliopsida > Poales > Poaceae > Paspalum > Paspalum vaginatum. The sequence goes on along the minus strand of CM059017.1, from coordinate 12,541,053 downwards.
GAACAGGGCCGTGTGCTGCAGCAGCATGCACACCCAGGAGCTGCTGCTACCTGCCATGCCAAGAGGCGTTTTGGCGGCTGTCAGTGTCAGGATCGCGCAGCCATCGCAGTCGCGCAGGATCGATTTATATATACGTGCTACTGAACATGAAATCGTTTTGATTAACTTTGTAGGTTCATGCATGTATCATCGAAGTACTACAGTGTAACCAGTGCTGTACCTCGAAGATAGAAAGAGACATGAAGAAACCGAAAAAAAGACAGAAGAGAGTGACAGCAAACATTTGTCAGGCCCAGATTAACTCGGGTTGCGTTGGATATCGATTGCATCAGGCGCTCTCATCGTTGGTACACCTAAGCCAAGCTACCTGGTCTCTGAAAGCTCAAGAGTCTGACAGGGACGGGGTTCTTGCCAATCGGCGACAGTCTCATTCTTTGGAAGCACTGCTACTACAGTTACTACTACAGTACTGCGTCGCCGTCAAGATGGCTGGTCCGACGAACGCGCTGGACCATCCACGTCAGGGGACGAGGGGATTTGGTATTTTGGTTCTGCTTCTGCCGTGTGCCCGTCTGCAGATAACAAGTAGGCTCAGTGCGAGAACCTCCAGCGGCAGCCACAACCACAGGCCCAGTCATCACCCGGCCGCCACAGCCAGGTGTCACCAGTCTCCTGCGGCCCTGAACGGCGAACGCCAACTCGCCCACGAACACTGGCGACGGAACGGAACGGGACGGGGTTGGCCAGTGTTTTCGCCGACGTACGTGTTCACCGTGAGCGACGGCCGGCCGGCCACCACACGACTCTGGTGGAGCTATACAGTTGTCGCCACGGGGTTCACGAGACTTCCCGTGTTTGTTCCCGTCGTCTATCGGCCGCTGCACGTTTCGCCGTCACGACCCGTCGAGTTCGACAGAGGCGCCCGTGCCAATGAGAGAGAGAGAGAGAGAGAGAGAGAGAGAGAGACGTGTTTTTGTCCCTTCCTTCACGCAGGCGAGGGCGAGTTTCCTCATCCGAGCAAAAAAGCAAAATGCTAATACATGTTCAGTCGATTGGTCACATGTGGTTTTGGCTTGGGCCATCATGGCGTCTCTGCTGGAAGAGTTTGTGGTTGTGGGTTTAGCTTAATCCTGTACTCCATACTCCTAGATTTGAGTTGCTATTAAGGGGTTTTCGCACATGCTCATGCTCAATCGGTCACATCTAACAAGAGGAGTGTCATCTAGAAGTACTCGTTAGTACTACTGGTTTACGCGCCTCTACCACATTCTCTAATGCACCGCTTACTCCCAAACCAAACACATGTCAGCTGGTGCTGGTGGTACTGAATGATCCAGCTAGTCATCCTTGATTCGTGCCGGAGATGGAGATGCACAAGCAGTTGTTAATCGTCCGTTTTGTTTTTGTTTAAGAAACTGCTATTTTAAACAGTGGACTCTCCTCTCTAAACACTACTACTGTAAACTCTAAACAGAGGAGCAGCAGACCTGTGGGGGATCCGAGAGACGAGACGTACCTAGGTTGCGGTCGACGGCGTTTGCGTAGGTGCGGTTGCGGTGCGGGCCGTGCTCGGGGTCCGGCGACCGGTAGCAGTCGGCGAAGAGCGTGGACTGGAGCGCCGTGACGGCGGCGAAGACGAGCATGGCGGCGGGCCCGGCCACCCACCCCAGCTGCGCGATGCTCCACGCCAGCGACAGCACGCCGGAACCGATCACCGCCGTGATCACGTGCGCCGCCGCCGTCCACATGCTCCCTGCACGCACGCGCGCACCCCCAAAATTAACGGAGAGCAAAAGCAAATTCACCGGCGGTGATTCTCAGCCCATTTCGCCGGCGCGCGCATGCGGCGGGCGAAATGGCTGGCTCGAATCGGGGGCGGACTGGGGGAGGGCTGGCGCACTCACCGCTTCGCACGACATGCTTCGCCTGGTCCGCGATGAGGGGCGCGGCGGCGGCGTGATCCCCGCCCTCGCCGAGCGCCATCGAATCGCGGGGCGGCTGGACCGATCAAGTCGAGCGGACCGTCGACGGGCTCCGGCTTCCGGCGCCTCCCAATCCTACCACCGGTCTCCTCTGTGGATCGGAATCGGAGGGAGGAAACGAAGGAATGGTGATGGGGGACGGAGGAGGGGCCTGGTTGCGTCTCGACTCTGCCCCTCCGTGCGGGGACGACGACGACTATTTGAAGGGAAGCACATCTGGCGGCTGGTGACTGGTGACTGCTGTGGTGTGACTGCCTGGTGCCTGGCTAGATCAGTCCATGCAGGAGACAAATGGCGTGTGTCTATTGGGAGGACAAGCGGAGAGGCTTTTTAATGACATTTTTTGTTTCTCTAAATCCTCCTTGTTTGAGTGTTTGACCATGCTTTTGATTGGCGGCCCCTCTCTCCTTTTTTTTTATACCCGAACTGTGTGCAGATGCGGTTGCCAAATCATTCGGCCTCAACATTACACGCATCATGTTCACTCAAATCATGAGAAATCTAAAATAAACCCATCTCACGTATTTACCCGTACAGTGGCATTTAAAAAAAAACACGCACATCTCGAAACGTGGCACGGCCACAGGAGCCTGCTGGCCAGTCCTGTAATCCTGCGTGTTGGAGTTGGACAGGTAAACATAAACATTCAGATTCGCCCGCTCTTATAGTCTGCTGTCCTAATACGTAAGGCATTTCTCCTTCGTTTATTTGCAGAAATCTTCAAACGCAGTCGTGTGATGTCCCTCATACACTTTGGCGCAATTAAACCAGCAATGGCTAAATAAAGGTGGATCTGCCTGCAGCGAGCCGACTTGGGATGACGATGATAGCTGCACGCGCATATCAACACCCACAGGTGTAGATTGTCCTCGATCTTTCCTGAAGCAGCTACCCACTCACAGACTGGAATGTACAAACAATCATTTGGCATGCGTGGTGACAACTTTTTTTTTCTGGACTGGCCTGGTGGCCTGCCTCCTGTAAGCTTCCTCTTGGACGAACAAATTGTTTTTTCGTCCACGGACCACGGTCCACCTGCACGGCTGGTACCACATCCATGGTGCCACTCTGGCTCTCTCACTCCAAGTACAATGGGAATTTCTAAAGTTTAGGAAGACTGCATATTAGACTGAACCTAACGGCTCTCTCATATGGCTCTCCAAAATTAATATCGCACTGATTACCGCGCTAAAATAAAGAGATAGTTAGAATAGTAACAGGAGATGGAGGATGGAAGAACCGTTGGGTTCAGTCCTTAGGGGAAGCGTGTGCAAGACTAAGAGAGTTAGTGTACAAGACTGCATTGCAAGCCTAATAGGCTCAGACCCACGTAATGCAGGCCCAACTCGGCTTTTGTCTAATAGGCTGAAATTGTTGCTTGGGTGCTTAGGCTTTATTTCCTGAATTTATAGAAATGCCACTGGGTTCATGTGCGGATTTTTTGAAAAAAAAAATCGATGCGCAGTAGCATCATCTGCTGGTTTCTTTAGCAGCTATTCAACCAATTAGGTATAAAAAGTAGGGAGACTCCATTTTTTTTTCAATAAATGTAAAAAGAGAGTTTCTGATAAATATACAATAAGCACTAGAGTTACAACATGGTATGTAAATTTAAAACTTGCAACAAGTACGTAGTAGATTTATGACCATTGCAGATAAGGTGCGGCTATTGTTCCCGTCTGCCTGCCGGGCGACTTATGTTGCATTTGCGAAAGGTGGAAGAAGCCTCGCAGAGTCGCAGGCAAGCAGCTAGGCTGCGGGCACGCGAGGAGAAAGGACAAAAGGCAAGGAAGCGCGGCATGTAGCCTGTTTTTTGTGTGCATGCTAGTTTTTCCATTGAAGTCTTATTTTTTTCATGCAAATAATTTTACAAAAAATCGCTGTAAACTACACAAGACATTTGGGTTTGGAAGGAATATGTGGCCCACTTTTGAAGGTTTTTAGACATACTACATACTATATCTTGTCAAAAGTTCATACAAGTCAACAGTTTTAAACTTTTTCTCTAAGTTTAGAGAAGCAATTTAGTTCTCAAAACTTTTATAGAAAAACACTAAAGATAAATCATTTCAGGTCTCATAATTTATAAGGCTATGTCATGAACTATTTTTTCCAGTTCCTCCACAAGATGCAGCTTCTCATTTTATTTCATAATCTGAATTTTGAGTAATTTCAAGCAGCTCGAGCCTAGGAAAGTAAGCACATTCTTACAAAAATACAAGTATGTAAAATGAAAAGGCAGTTAGAAATACAACTTCCGGTGATGACGACGGCTCAAATGTTTTTACGGAGGTATCGAGATGGCAGGTAAGCCTTTCCTTAGTTCTCTTTGAAGCCTCTCACAAGCACCTTGCTCTTCTTAATCCACACTAGGATCAAAGGTTAGGTTACCTTGTAAAGGCGCAATGATCTCGGCGAGCTCCCCCAAAAGCTCTTTGAACCGCTTTCACTATAGTGAGTTTCAGCTAAAATGATGAGGGCCTCTCTCCCTCTCATACAGTCTTACTGGTGGGGGGGGGGGGTCTTGTAAAACTTACAAGCCCCATACTTGTAGTTAAGGCGCGTGCAGCATGGGGACAAAGCAGTATGCAAACATCGGTACAACATTGGTCACAAGTAAGGGCAATAGCTACAACTGGAGCTCTCAAAAATACACTTACACTTTTGTGAAGCTGGAGTTCTAAAAAATACGTCTCAAGGGCTTAGGCTTCATTTTCCTCACAACTTGCCTAAGAGACTTCAATTGCATATCCATGCCTTGCCACCTTGTGTACATGCATGTCTGTGACACGCCTTCCTCCCGTTCATGGCCTCTTTGTGCTACATATATGCTCACCATGGTAGCACCCACAAGCTATTTCATGCATCATTGCTTGTCGTTCGCACGATATCCTAACCCCCTATGTTCCATTCAAAGCTTACTAGATGCCTGAGGTGCGATTGAGAGCCTTGCGGGAGTCCATGGCCTCGCCATCCTTAGCCTCACAGGTCCTGAGCTCATATATGTGCACCTGTTGCTTTGGCCTCATGCTTGTGTGCCACCCGCACATGTACCTAGCCCCTGTTGCTTTGGCCTTATGCTTGTGTGCCACCCGCACATGTACCTAGCCCTGCACGAGAGCACACAGTCTTTGGTGGGTTATGCTTAGGTAGGTCTGGGATGTGGAGCTATATGGCAAGGTGAGAAAGGGGCACATAGCCTAAAAGGAGCGAAATAATTTTAAACGAAAAAACAAGACCTACTTACATGTTGCCACCTGGTTCCATATGTCAACGTACATCTTGGAGATGAGTTATTGCGGAACTCTGGAAGCGTCTCCCAAAATATCAATGCCCTGAATAATCTTGCAACTGGTATATTGCGCAGCCCTGCTACCATCTCACATTAGGGATGTGTATTGAAGGACCGCTAGAAATGCTCTTTATTACAACCATATAATATACGGTAACTTAATAGGATTAGCCTCGGCGCAAAGCAATCCTTAAGATATTACTAAGATGGACACCATTATCGTGCAATGGGTCACACTTTCAGGACCCTATGTTCAATCGAAAGCTAACTAGTTGCTCGAGTTGCAACCAAGAGGCTCATGGGAACTCCTGGCCTAGCCATTCCCTAGCCATACTCGTCTTGAGCTCATGTATGTGCACTGGCAGCATGGTCTCATGGTTATGTGCCACCCGCGCATGTGCCTAGCCATGCTCTATAGCTCACTCATAGATAGGTTATGACTAGGGATATCGGGCTTTGGACCTATATGACAAGAATGAGAAGGAGACCGAGAGAGAGCCTAAAAGGGACGGAAGAATTTAAAATAAAAATAAAGACATACTTACATGTTTCCAGGTGGGTTCCATTTGTCAACGTACATATCAGAGATGAGTTATTGCGGAACTCTAGAATCATCTCCCAAATATCAATACCCTAAATAATCTTAATAAACCTGCTATATTGCACAGCCCTGCTACCACCTCATGTTAGGGATGTGTATTGAAGGACCGCTAGAGATGCTCTTTATTAGAAGCATATCGTATATGGCAATTCAACAAGATTAGCCCTGGCACGAAGCAATCCTTAAGGTATTAATAAGATGGAGTCTGTTATCATGCAACGGGTCACACTTCTAGGATCCCCCTACCCAACCCTACATGTTTCTTATTTATCCTCTGCGTCTGGCCAGCACCACACTCGCTCTACCGTCCACTGCATCCAAAGGAGCATCGATTGTACCACCACGTCGCTCCATTTCCCGTCCCTCCGTCGGTGGATGGAGGTGTGCCACTGCCACTGCCTCCACCTCCCCATCCCACCCTCCAAATGCCCATCATGCCGAACGCCACCAACAAACCCTAAAATTGAACATAACCACCACCTTCTTCTCCAGTGAGCCGTTTCGCAGAGGGTTTCGAGCTCTTGTTCAGGCCACACAGGTACCATGTATGATACACTTTTGATTTACTTACGTCACGCATATGCCAATAGCGCGTTGCTCGTATTGCAACTTTGCAAGTGAATGCAATTCAATGGGTCGACGGGCCACATGATCGATGCATGAGGTGCATCGGTGCATGTTTACTCTCTAATCTGTGTCTAGTACACTGATCAGTACCGCGCGCTCTACCGCCCCGTAGATCATACTAGTAAGGCTATCCTTAACCACAGAGTAAAATAGATGTGTATAACATTGCTTGACACTGTAGCACTACTGTAGAGAGAGAAATAGTTAGAATAGTGGATGAATAAAAATATAGACATCTCTTTTTACTCTACTGTCGGGGATAGTCTAAATAAGCCGGTGGTGCGGGTAGTTTTTTTCCCACCCTCGCCTCCGTACTCCACCAACAGATTTCCGGGGCACCGGCTCCGAGCCGAGCGGGCTCTATCGCTTCGCCCACCCGTACGTCCCACCTTATTCGTGGCGGCGCGCGTTTCTACTGCGATGGTGCGGCGCCGTCGCGCCTCTCTCTCTCTGGGAGATACTACGATGCTACTCCTAGGCTAGGCCCCACTGTGGGCGAGGTAGAGTTGCCAGCTGAGACTCCCCCTCCCATCCCCTCTCCACCCCCTCGTAGCCTCGTGTCTTTCTGTTGCTAGCTGCAGGATTCTGCGGCGGTTACATAAAGGGCGGAGGAGCCAGCAGCTGCTCCTCCAGCCCCGCTGCTCCACCCGCGGATACCATCAGCTCTCCCCTGCCGGCCAGAGAGGTGAGATCGATCTCGCTCCCTCCCCTCCCTCCCCACCTCCTCCTCTCCCTCTGTCTAGCACTCGGCCTGAGCGCCCGATGGCTGATGCCGAGATCACGGCGAGCACGCGCCCCGTCGGCGGCGTCCCCACGGTAGCTGCCGGAGCGGGGGGCTATTGCTAAGTTTTGATTGCGACGAAGCGAGGCGCGCGGCTGAATATGCTGTGCCCGTGCGTATATATCTCGTCCTGTGCCTGTGTGCGCGTTCGCCTCTGTGCGGATTATTTTGATTCGCTTGATGCTTCGCTACCGCCATGCGTCAGCTTGTTTTTTTTTTCCCGGTGTGGCTGTTCGATCCCGTAGAGATTACTACTGCGAGCTCGTTGCCGTTCCAGCTGTGCTTCTTCGTCTTTGTGGTGCCCGTGCTACTACTAGGGTCACCTGCTGTTCATCTTCTTCAAGGCAGACGACAGGCTGTGGTTAGTTCGTTCTTGGGAGATTTAATTTGGGGGGCGACATCGATCGATCCATCGGTCGGTCGGTCGGTTTCGCTTTGCCTGCCGGCCTGCCCTCCGCCGCCCCGTGCATGCGCGCTCTTCCTTTAATTTTCCTCATCGTCGCTCATAGACATAGGCATCAGTACTACTACTACTGCTGCCCGACTGAGGTCTGCGAGGGCGGCCGCGGCCGGGCACGCACTCCTCCGAGGCTCCGAGAGATCGAGTAGTAATAGGTTCATGGGGTTCCAGTTCCAGCAGAGAGAGCGACATTTTGATCCCCTTTTTGGGTCGTCGTCGCCTATCGCCAAGTACTCCGCCGGTTCCCTTTTCAGCCCCGTCTTTTTTTTCCTTTTCGTTTTTCCCAGCTGGGGTTTTAGTCTCGCGGCCGCCTGTTCGTCAGCTCATCTAGCTTTCCATCTGATCGAGCTCGCCGCCGCCCACTGATGCGCGCGGCCGCCGCTCTGGTTCCCTGCTGGATCTGTGCCCACCACCAGCACCACCATGGTCATGGATGATTTCTTTCCTGGTTTGCGCTGGGTTAATTTAATTCCCTGCTGCTAGCTCGCTCGCTCTCATCCCTATCTGCGACGCCCCCGGTTATTTTCCTTCTAAGTTTGGAAAAGAAAATATCTGTGCCTCTCGATCAGTATAGTTCCATGTTTACACATGCATGCATATCTCTCGGGGATCTCCTGCTGCCATGCCAATTGCCAACGTAACGCGGCTAGTTAATGGGCAGGGATACCGAGTGTTTCTTTCCTTGTTTCATTGATCTCCTGCCGTCTATACTTATCCAACGATCTAGTAGTGCAGCTAGTGCTTGGGTATTAAGATGCAGAAGATCAGATCCACATATATATGGTGAGTTGCCTTCCGTTTTCTTCCTAGAATTTTAATTGAAAAACACCATATTTTCTCATCAGGGGTAGTCTGATAGCTGATATTACTTCATCAGTACCGTAGGATACTGCAATGCAGTCGTTCAGCTTCTTCTCTGTTGCGCAAAAGAACACCGTTGCTTTTCTTATTTCTTTCCCCGATGCTGCCTGGGGTAGCAGTGCGTTTCAAGGTAGGAGGAGTACTTCTTATCTCTGGGCTTCTGGTACTCTTTTGGCAGGAAAGAGGTAGAAAAGGCTGCAGGATCTCCTGTCACTTCAGTACATGGAATTTCCCCTTTTCTACCACACCGTTTATTTGTACTGCATGCTCCCACTCTTCTTCTTTTGGTTAAAGCATGCATGCTGCTCACTCCTGTGAACTCTCTACTTCAACTGTAGTACAAGGGGCGGTTGCAGCAGCTAGCTAGTTGCTTATAGACCTCTCTGGCTGCTTTATTCACTGATTCTCAAACCAATGTGTGTTGCCTTCACTGTTTCACTGTGCACCATTGGAGGTTACTTCTTTTGTGTGATTTTGTAACTGCAAAGATTAAACGCTGCTACACTTGTACAACTTTCTTGTTACACCTTGCCCATTATTTTATGTTTTTACCAACACAAATAATGACTACCTATTTACGCATGCCTCATGTAGGCCGTCTCATGTGTTTGATGATCACACTTTATTTTCCTTTTTCATACACAGGTGAGTAGGTGAAACAAAGGAATACTACTAGTTCTCAGCAGGTGGTCAGATGGATCGGGGACTCTTGAGATCCAGAGTCTGTTTCGGTTACTAGCTTTTGGCAGCTGCTCGGCTCGGCGCCGTGAAACGGATACAGCCAGCCAGCCGATCCAAGGCGAAGGCCACAGCAGCACCATAACTCCTCTCTGATCTGATCAGCAGCGGCCTCATGGACTCGCGAGCTTACCTGTTGCAGCTCCAGGCGGCGGCGGCGGCGGCGGCGCCTCCAGCTCATGCCGCAGATGACGAGCAGCCGGAGCCCACCCCGAAGGCTTCGCTGCTGGACTTCGAGGCCCGAGGCGCGGCTCACGCGCCGGCGCCGAGACAAGGCGGCGGCGGCCTTGCTCCGATGGTGGTGGTCGTCGGCAACGCGGAGGCTATCAAGTGCCCTGAGTGCCCTAAGTGGTTCGCGTCGGAGAAGGCCATGTTCGGGCACCTGAGGAAGCACCCGGAGAGGGGCTACAAGGGGGCCACCCGTCCGACGACGCCCCGCGTCGCCGCTGCCTCCGTGGCTGGAGACAAGCAGAAGCCGAAGAAGCAGGTGGTGGTGCGGAAGGAGGCGGACGTGTCCGCGCCAGCGGTGAACATGACGGGCGACGCTGCTGCGACGGCAGGAGAGAAGAGAGCGCGGGACGAGGAGGCCCAGAACTCGACCAAGTGGCCAGCCACGCCGAAGCTCGGGTGGGCGCCCGTGGCGTCGGTGCACGCGGCGAGCAGCTGCAGCGAGGACGAGGAGGCTGCGATGATCCTCGTGGAGATGGCCTCCTCTAGCCGCTCGTCGTCCGAAACCCAGCAGCAGCAGTCTGTGCAACCGGCGCGTGCCCCGGACGCCGTCTCTGGGCACGACCAGATGCCGCCCGATGTCGAGCAGCCTATGCTTCTCGATCGTGTCGCTGCTGTCGCAGAGCACCGGACGCCGGAGGACGAGCAGATCGTTCAAACGGCGGGGCACGCCCTCGAGCTCAGCGCGGAGTCCAAGACACCGGCGGTCAAGCAGCCCACGAACCTCGAGTTTACCACAGAAGCTGTCCTGATCGTGGTCCCTGTCAAAGCCAACAAGCCCATCTTCCCTGCCGGACCCGCCTCTGTCGTCCCCGTCGCCACGAAGGCCAAGAAGCTCCGGGTCCAGAATCTCGAGCAGACGGCAGCAGCGTCGCCGTCACCTCCAGAAGGCGCCGGCGGCACCCCGCCGCCGCGGCGCATACCGTCGCCGGCGTCGGACAAGAAGTTCGAGTGCCCGATCTGCGGCAAGCAGTTCCCCTCCCATCAAGCCCTAGGCGGGCACGTGTCCAGCCACGCCAAGACCGCGCGGCACGACGACCTCGCCGCGGCCCAGGCGATGCACAACATCCTGGGGCACCGCAACCAGAGCGCCGGCAGCGTCAGCATCAAGGACACCACCGCCGCTGGCGCTGGCGTGGGGGTGTTCGTCCAGGAGCGCCTGGACTCCCAGCCCCCGGCGGCGCCAGCGCCAGCGCCGCAAAGCGTGGCGCCGCCGCACGTGTGCGACGTGTGCCTGCTGACCTTCCCCTCCGGCCAGGCGCTCGGCGGCCACAAGCGAAAGCACTGGTTCCCGGAGAAGCAGGCAGCCAAAATCGCGTTGGCGGCGGCGGCGCCGCGGGACTTCGACCTGAATGAGCTGCCTCAGGAGGGGCGAGGGGAGAACAATCAGCCCTAGCCTTGAAACGCTGGCCCGTGCTTTAGAATCCGTGCCGCTGAAGGGGGCAGCAACAATTTTGAAGGGATGTTACAGGAGCCGAAGTATCACACTATCACAGATCACTGGCATTTTGTCTTGTTTGCACTGTGCCAGGTTACTCCAACGGCCAGTTCTGGGTGACGAGCTGCAAGTCGTGTCTCAGTGTCTGGTTATGTAGCATGTAAAACGTCGCAGAATTCTCATGTACTCCTACCAGCCAGTAAGAATGAATGGTCCGGTTCCCTGTTGGGATATATTAGGTATGGTGTGAGAGGAGTTTTAGAGTCAAACTATAGTAGTTTTTCTATATTATTTACAGGGGATCTTTCTGTTTCGATTTTGAGAGGAAATCTGCCCAAGTTCTTCTCGAGAACTAGTTGTGTTTCCAGCTTTTCCGTAGCTCCTGCTACATCCACTGTTCACGCCTGTTCTCCCGTACTGCCGTTACTGTAGTTGTGGGTTCTGATTGTTGATTTTAGAGTTGTTGATTAGTAAATCTAACAGCTGAGGCCTTTTTTGAAACCCAATAATTTTACGGAACAGTTCAAAAATACATAAAAACAGTTTCCTGAGATCAACAGGTGAAAACAGTACTTCTCAGTCCTGAACTGTCGTCTTGTTTATTTTCACACAATCCTATTACAAGGAATGCATGCATCGCTATAACATACGTACGGTATATGGAGCAGACTACTTTTGTCACAATCAGCAACACCATAACGTCCTTTCTACAACAATAATGTTGGGCTGAGAAACTAGAAGATACAGTACCCCCAAGTGTAGGGTAAAGTCCTTTTTTGGCCTTTATATCTGTCTATTTTTATTTAAAATCGTAAAACCGGACAAAACACACCCTCAACTATCTAATTCCGGACAAAATTCGCCTCAGCGGTTTTCAGATTGAAGTGGTACATGCAGGGCCTACATAACATTGTTGAAGGCAAAGCGAGGAGGGGGACGGCGGCACGGCCGCGGTAGTGTCGAGCGCGTCCGACACGAGGGACAGTGGCGTAGCGTCGTAGAGGCGAAACGGGGCACTGGCCTTGCTTCTTCCGGGAAATTTCTGAAGGATCCCATCATCCGTCTCATGCTGGATTGGATCGACAGCAGCAGCAAAACCATGCATTCATGCCTCTCTACTTGCATTCCGGAAATTACAGTAGGTTACTGTCCCATCACATGATTTGACTCATACTTACACAACTTGCGCTGTACAGTTGCCCCCCCTCCCCCCTTGACGTTACTTCACGCTAAGCCAGTGACGAGGGACAACGCCTAGAGCGCACCTGCCGGGTGTTGGTGCTCGTGCGGCCTATCCGTGACGGCCGAGAGGAGGTCGCACTGGAGGAGAGGGTCTACGACTCTGTATGAGCTCACCGAGGAAAGCGGACGGTGTGCTGGGCGATGGTTGAGTAGGTCGGCAGAAGCCCGACCATGGCGCTGATGGCTGTTGTTGATGGGAATGGGATGAACTGAGATGGACGACTTGCCACGACAGCATGCTGACATGTCCCGAGACCGGGTACATGTGGTCTAAAACTGGATGTCGGGTACAGATTTAAACGGTTATGACAATAAAAAGTGTAATTTGCTTAGTTTTGCAGTTTTTAAATAGAAATTAGACAACTATGACAAATAGACTATCCAAAAGTATTCATGCAAGTCGAGACAATGCCGAGGGTATATATATGACCCAGCAGGCAATTTGGGCCACCCCACGATATTTCTTTGGGATTGTGGTGAAGGTAATTAATGAGGCTATTGAGCTGCGGTAGTGAGCAAGATTTAATTTATGGCTAATATAGGTGGACAAGTGTAATGTGGCCCAAGGAACCGAGTGGGACTTTTTTCCTTTTTGCAAGTTTAGTTTCTAAAAATTCATGAATATTTATTTCTTTTGCACATTTATCATACAGCACTCATGGCTTGGGAACTGCGAGCTGTGGACTATATGGTACGGTCTTTTCCAATGTGTCACCCATTTCCGGCGTGAGTTTTTTCTTGCTGTGAAAACTTCATTTCCTTTCCTATTTACACCTACAGCATGCTACAATAATTTTGTACTAAGCGATGGCATTTTTTTTCAATAAAATGGCTCCACTAAAACTTTGAATCATGAAACAAACGTCAAAAGTTTATATATTCTTAAAAATGTGAAATATATCGATTCTTATGTTTAGAAATCATATTTATATAAAAAATTCGAATCCAGCAAATTACATATATTTCTCCCACTTTTTAACTGGTATGGATTTGCACTAAAAATATACACAAATGGCAAATCATCATGTATTCTTGCAAATGTTACACAAAAGGGAAAATCCAATACGTCAATACAGCCATGGGCGGAGCCATGTATCGGCCAAACGGGGCCATGGCCCCTCCTTGGTCCAAAAGCATCCCATATAATGTTAATTGCATACAGTCATTCTCGATTAAATAACACCAGTATGGAGAATGCATGCATACTTAAGATGGTAACACTAACACGTAAGATGGTTTCTTCCTCGTCTCATGCCTATCTGGCAAGGACGATCATGTACGACGTACCATCGTGTTGTCCCTTGTTGTCACTCGTCAGCACATCCTTTGTCCTACATTTGCACGTCGCTGGCCCCTACCTCCACGCTCTCACTTCGCTCTCTGACAACCGCACTCCTAATTCACAGTCCTTAGTGTTCGCACAAGACACAATGGTTCATGGCTTATTTGCATGTAGGCCACATGTTGTTCATTTGCTAATTACCTTAAACCTTCCTCTCTTTGGGATTCGATTCTATCATATTGTCATTTACATATGGCACTTATTAAGTGTTGATTTGTATAGTTATAGTATATATTAGACAAATTGGCCCCCTCTATGTTTTGGTTCTGGCTCCGCCAGTGAATACAACAACACATCATGGTTGCAGCGAAGTAACAGCACAATGTCTCGTGCTCAAAGAAAAAAAATCAATACATGAATAATTTATGAACTCAAAGAGAATCTTAACAGTGTCCAAAGAGCATTCTATCATTGACATATCGTCTTGTTCTCTTTGCATACAATTCATGCCCACTCAAATTTGAAGGGGGGTTTTGATTATGTCCAATGAAAATTTAACAAACACATAAATACAAAGATCTATGAAGCTTGAAATACCATTTCTTGTTAAGCATCGCCTAGATGGCTTGAAGTTGGTTTTCTTGGTGTTATGCCATTGGAATTGTGGAAGCAATATTGCTGTTCACGGTTTGGATTCTGTCGCTCCAACAATTAACATACAAACTGACAATCAAAGGCACATACAAATTGACACTATCACTTCATTTTAATAACTAAACATCAGAACAAATAAGTAAACTTAGTGATAATTTAAAAAAATTACATTACATTATCCTTGCCCATTATGGAGAGGTGAAGCTAGGTGGAGAGGTTAGGCTTGGCGAGGAGGGGATGTGTTCCTCTGACGTTAAATCACGGTGACGTTGTCACTGATGCATGGGGCTGAGCCCGCATGTCAATGACAGTGCCCATCATAAGAGGATCTCATTTGGGCGAGGAGGTAGTGCTCGGCAATGATAGGTCGAGGTTTGGGTCACCCACTAAAAAGGGTCAAAGGGAGGGGAGGGTTTAGGACTCTATGAGGGTTGGCAGCTCTCTGGGTGGGGATTGGAGAGGGATGGTGGCGTGGGATGTCATCGTTCAATCCAGAAACCGAACGGTGGGACATGTGGGCCCCAAATGGCTGTCCGGGATGGGCCGATACATGGATCGTTCAATACTGGCAACCAAACGCACCCTTGGTAAAGGACGCACCCTTGGTAAAGGTGTAGCGCATTTGGCAGCCCTAAAAAAAAGTAGAGCTCAATAGCATTTAGGGGCCCTCCCGGTGTTATTAGAGGAGTAAAGGGTCCTGTTGAATTTGAATCTCAGTGAGTTTTGGCCTCAGGCCATATTTGACTCAAATAGAATATCAAAACACTGTTTTGAGAGTTGAGAGCGGAGTTTGAAAATTGAGAAATGGAATAAGTGTGTTGCTGTAGATGGCCTCGGACCCGAATTTGAGATAAAGATGTTCAATAGTTTAAGCAGAGCGACAAGGAACCGAAGACAAGATTTTTTTTAGTAGCTGCAAACCGTCAGTCATCCGACTTGTCAATCGAACCAAATTTATGCACAGACCAATTTTACAGAACACGCGTAGTTTCTGAACCACATCATTATAACCTACTGTATACTATAACGGAACTATGCCACCTAATGACTACCGTAAGATGTTAAGACATCGCAAACCAGCGCAGCGAATTTACAGATAGAAGAGGATACCAATAACTGACGCATCATGTCGGCACAACCTCGTCAAATGGGACCGAGACACGCGCGAAGAACATCTTCAGGGACACGCACAACATTATCAGCTGCACGAGGCCAAAGAGGGATACCTTGAAGGTCCTGCTCTGTATCTTCAGGACCTCGGTCCTCCGGTAGAGCTCCTTCTCGTGGACCTCCAGCTTGTCCACCTGCTCTTTCAGCATCACGATCTTGCCCTCTGTCTCTCTTAGCTTGAGCAACATCTTGGTGTTTCCCCCAGCAGACGCCCTGTGCTCCTCCAAGGCCATCTGGTCCTCTGCCCGGACCTGCCAATTCTGCCTTGCTTTCAGCATCACTAGACACTGAATTTCGGCTTCTAGTTTCTCCTGGAGATGGTGCTCGAGCTCCATCTCCAACTGGTCGATGCTAGCAGCCTCCTCCAGCGTTGGCCTATCTGCAGTGTTGATAAGTATTTGAAGCTTTGATAGCCTTAGGTCTTTCTCTCTCATGGTGTTTGATGCTACTTTTAGTTTCTGTTCAAGATGCTCCATCTTCTCATTCAGTTGCAACATATCGACCCCTGCATAGGGTAAAACGATCACACCTTGGTCTTTGTTACCAGAAGTGGATTCCTCCGCCTCAAGTTCTTTGCCAAGTTTTGACATTTTTTGTATCTCTAAAAATCATCACAGAGAAAAAAAAGAATATAAGTGGTTAACACAAACATAAACTAAATCTCAAAGACTGAAAATAATTTGAAAAATCGTGGTGTCTATGAAAAGAATAGTTCACTAAAAACTGAGATGGCACGTCTTTGTTATAAACTTATAACCAAGAACCACAAGAGTTTTCAGAACCAGAACAAGCCAAAAGAACACTTCCAGAAGTTTTATATTATATTGTGAAGGAACAGATCACTGTTTTTCTTTCCAAGACAATGTGCGAGCAGATGTTGTCAATTATGTGCAAAGCATGCTTCTACTTTTAGGGGAAAAATCGCTATGTGTGATTGAAAGAAAAAATAGTATAATGGAAGGCAGGAAGCCTAACCATTACCTTTCTGTATTTTGGCATGTGCACTATCAATGCAGCAGTAAACAAGACACAGATACATTATTAATTGGGGGGGGGGGGCGCATGAGCAAACTAAAATCAAACATAAGTGCACAAAACTGTGTATTCAGTAAATAAATGCATGGCGCAAGACGAAACTGAGCATGCACATGTCTGAAGAAAAGTAGCAGATTTTTTAAGGCGTCCTAAAAAGGAAGATATGTGGAAAATTTACTTTAGCCAGCAAAGTTTGAGCTCCAAAACTTTCAAGTACCATAAAAATTATTTTACCAGCATTCCTTAAGTATTAAACAACATCGCAATGACATGTTATCTAGGATGGTTGAGAATTACAGGCAAAGAGTACATATGAAACGTAAACAGTCAACAGAGGGGGTATTTTTACCACTTTCAAGGACTTGCTGTGTTGTATGAAGTGAAGAAACTGATTCAGCGAGAGGATCGCCATCTCTATCTTGGTTCACCCAGCTCCACTCATTTTCATCATTTTGCTCTTCACTAATAATCATTTCCTCGCCAATGTCACTGTCCCTTTTATATGCTGACTCAACCTCCTCACTTTGCCTGCCCTCGCTTTTATCCCCATCATAGTTGATCGACATAGTTCTATGCCTGGAGCTGCTGAAAGCATCACCTGCATCAGGTGCTATCAAGTAAGATTCAGCAGAGAAAGCATTTCTCTTGTTCCTCGTAGCTCTCCGGCGTGTCTTGTACCCTTTTCCCACAAAACCGAAATCCTTCGCCCTAACCCTTTTCTTATTAAAATCTACAGTGGTTTGCATCCCTATTATGCCTAGTGAATACCCCGTTGCTAGCACCAAAAAGTTGATGTTGAGCTGCAGCGGGTTGTCAGGTAAATGCCTCCTTACTCTTCTCCACCTCCTTAAACGGCGCTGCTCCCTTGGTGATGTTTCTGCAAGCAACTTATCTAGCGGTCCTAGACAGGGGAGTGCTAGCTTGGGCATTGCCTTGTCATCGAAAGGCAACTTCGGAAGGAACTGCATATTATTCTCTGCCCTCACGCCAAGGTCAAAGGTGGCTATTTTAATGTCCTTGAGGCACAAATCGGCTAACTTGTCTGCATTCACACCACTAAATTGAGGTACCTTGCCCCGATTCAGATCAGAATCATGAGGCGACTCTGGAGGAGACTTGACTAAATTCCCTGCCCTGGTTGTAAACTCCAATCCAGGCACATTGATTTCACCCATTTCGTTTGACTAAACCCTATATACGTGGCTATATGTGCTGCTGCAGGACAAAGGAAACCCGAGGCAATCAGGCAACTGGGCTCCTAGGGTTTGGGTTCGATGCTTCATCTAACCCAAACGCATGGAATTTATAGCTTCCCCGTCCCTGATTCACACTGTAGCAATCCTCCTACGCAGCCGGCCAAACAAAATTCCAAGAAACTACACTAGAAGCCGCCGGCACGGACGGATAATACCGAGGCTAGAGCGCGGCGTGGGGGGGGGGGGGGGGGAGGAGATATCACGCACCTGACGCGACGAAAGTCACAGGAATTGAGACGCCGGGACGCTGGCGCGCGCGTGGAGACAACAGAGGCCGGGGCCGCCACCTGCCCGCGCGAATTTATACAGTTTCGCGGGAATTTCCGTGAAGCGGCGGACAAACTGCGCGCCACGGAAGGGAAGGGTGGAAGGTTGAGGAAAGCACGAAAGGGAGCCGAGGAAGCAAAGGATGTCCATCAAGGAAGAACAACAATTTGTTAACGAACGCGATGACGATGGGATTCGATCCCGAGACAAGATGGGGGGCATGGGCTCGGCCCATTCTACAGCGTCTCGCCGCTAGCGGGCTTGTTTTGCTGATAGCGGCCCGCCTTTCGTGCAGTTTTGCTGATAGCGGCCATGATAATTTAACGAAGTTACAGCCTAAAAAATGCAAGTAGGATTGTAAGGAGTAATAGCAGAGCAATATTTTACCCACTTTTGACTTTTTCTGCCCTTTACCGCGTGATTGGGAACCATGATACCCCATCCTACAACTTAAAATTCACGCACATGGAGGTGCGATGCAAAAAGGAAACTACAAATATAGGTAGAAACGGTTTAGAATAAGCTAGTGACTAAAGCTCTCGGTTTTAATTTAAAGTTTGTTTTTTATACTAAGTTTGATCGTCCGTCTTATTAAGAAATTGTAAAAAATAGAAAAAACTTACAGTCATCCTTAAAGTATATGATGCGATAAAATAAATCACAATAAAAATAAATAATTGTTACTGTTTTTTGAATAAAGTGACGGTCCAAATTAGCATAAATCAAAAACAAGTCAAACGATTTATCACAAATACTTGTCCCTACAGATTTTTGTGGTCTTTTAGTTTTAACTTTGACTACTATTCTTTATTTTTCTTCAAGTTCCATAGTACAGATGCAGAAGCTCATATTAGAACATATACAACAGAACATAACAAAATTTTATTCTAGAGATAAATCTTCACCTATGTTCTTTGGTATGTTTCTAAACTAAATATTTGAAACATTGAAGACCAAAAGTTTGTTTGATTTTGACTTTTTTATACTAAGTTTTGACCGTCCGTCTTATTAAAAAATTGTAAAAAATAGAAAAAACTTCAAGTCATCCTTAAAGTATATGATACAATAAACTAAATCATAATAAAAATAAATAATTGTTACGGTTTTTTGAATAAAGTGAACGGTCAAAATTAGCGTAAATAAAAAACAAGTCAAACGATTTATAATTTGGCATGGAGTGAGTATATCATACATATAATGTGAGGATCAGACCCTTTAGTCACGAATACTTGTCCCTACAGAATTTTGTGGACTTTTAGTTTTAACTTTGACTACTACTCTTTATTTTTCTTCAAGTTCCATAGTACAGACGCAAAAGCTCATATTAGAACATATACATGTTCTTTGGTATGTTTCTAAACTAAATATTAGAAACATTGACGCACAAAAGTTTAACTGAATTTTAGGTCAATGCGGCAAGTATTTCCGAGAAGGAGCATATAATTGATAATAGTGGAGTAACTCCCTTATTAGTGATTGCACTCGTGAGTTGTGACCGAAAAGGCACTGTCGTAGCAAGAGATATGCAGAGGAAGATTCCCTAATATGTGGGCCTTGTGTGTCGCAACAACATGAAAGGGAATCAATCAAGCAACCCGTCTGGCTACCTGTAGCTGGAAAAGGAACTAGAGCCTACAGTTCATTTCCCTCCCTCTGGAAAAGGAGTGTGCAACAAAAAAAAAAAGAAGGATGGAGAATGCTGCGTGTCCACACCTTTGTATCGTCCCATGTGAACTTTGGAGGTGAAGTCACGAGCTTGTTTGTCTAGATGTATTAATACTGCGGAGTAGCATAGTACCAGTATATTAGCTAAATCAGCTTGTGGCGCACTAGTTCACTGGCTAATGCAACCTACCACCAGGCAACCAGTTTCTTGGGCGGAACACTGTGCGGCCATGAAGGGGAGCTGCCAGTTGCCACCCTTTTGGGACGCAGAGCACGCCCGTGGTGTCTGCTGCCGCAGTGCTAGAACTCGAAGAGAAGGCAAAGTAGTACTATAGCACAGTCCAGGTACAGTACGGTGACGGAGTACATCCGAGTAGAAATAGAACTCGACGCTAGGCACGGATGGATGTTGCGCTTCGGGATTCGGATCGGGATCCGAGTATCCGACGATCCACTGATGCTGCCCGCCGTAGATTTGATTTAAGTATCCGAGCGCCCAACGACGACGGCGGATGCTGCTGCGATCCCGGCGGACCAGATCCCACAAGGCCGTGATTCGGTTCCGGAGTCTGTTTGGTTTAAGGCCGAAGTTAGCCGAATCAAATTTTAGCCATATTTAATGTTGTTTGAATTTTAACCACGCCGATCACGAGCGCCGTACACGCGAGGCTAGCTAGCTCACCGGCGCCGCAGCAGAGACAGTGGTGGAGCAAGGCGTGCGAATGAGTATACCGTATACGGCCGCCCCGGGCTCACCATGGCGTGGCCGCTGGTACGGGCATCCCCCGCTGCCGTTGGGCCAGCCACGCACCGGCCTCTCCTTCGCCGGCCGGCCGGCCGGGGCCCGGACACATCTCTCCCGCTCTGCCACGCGCGCTAGTCCGAGCCCGGCTGAACCGGCGTGCATGCGCGAGCTGCCGACAGAGGCCATTCATTGGCACCGTACTGCTTGCTGGTCAGCGGCCGGTGGTGCGGCGCCACCGCACCGTCATTTCCCCCATGCTGCAGCATGCGGCCGTCGATTGCTACCGATCAGACCACCTCCAGTTTGTTCGATTGTTGGTACAACTAGTTCAAAGGTAGGAGTAGATCTTCTAACCCGTCGCGGTTACACGAAGATACTCCCTACATAATGCATAGAGAAGAAGGTCTCTTAGGACGTTTGGCAACATCAAAACTACCAACTCGACTGATACGAAATATTTGGACTTATCTAGACTATTGGATAACTATATAAGAGCTAATTATGCAAACTATTTTCTTCTTTTAGTTGATGTAACAATAGACTGTCACATGCTAATAAAATACAATAACGTAGCCCTTTTTATTTTATTTTCACGACTACTATGTTAATTTTTTACACTTTCTTAGCAAACATGGTGGCTTATTTTAACACTCCCGTATTAACATTAAAAATTGATATCTCTACCACCTTTTAAAAAAATATTATCTATATTTGATACAAAATATTTGCATTGATATATACCTTGTTTTGATATAATGAACAATAGATATATATTTCTCTTTTTAGTATTATTTGACGTAAAATCTATGATTGGATATAGATTATCAGAAATATTCATAAAAATCCTATGCTGATTGTTTTTTAAACAGGTGATTGCTTCTAGCATATAATCATTTTGTACGCTTATATCCTATAAAATAATTAGAAAGTTTCTTTCAAATATAGAATCACTTTTCCAAAACAGTTAGAGTCGATCAAACACGCCTAGGTGACGAGGCTCCAAGGGAGCGCAAAAGGCAACAAAAAAAGAAGAAGAAGCGACTAACACATGACAAATCCAAAGTAACCTCAGCGCAGCAGAAGGAGGGTCTTTTGACACCCTGTTTGGATGTAGACATTGGGGTTCGAAATCTGGTTTATTGAATGTTAGTGTTTGGAATTTAGAGTTAGAATCAGAATTCAACTAATTGGTTTTGCACAATGACTAGAAGTTGCTTCTCCGGAGCTTGACACCCCTGTATTAGGTGGAATTGCATTCCAGCTATCGATTCATTCAAATTCAAACAACAAATTTAATATTACAAGCTATTTTCAACACTGACCTGATTTTAGTATTAAAACTCAATTTAATTCCACAAATTCAAATATCTACGTCCAAACGACCTTAACTCAAATGCTCTCAAAGCCACGCTTCCTCCTAAACCTCCTGTCCAAGCGCCACTAGCGAGAGCGCCTCCCTCTAAAATAGTCCAGTTATGCTTCTTCCATACCAGCGAGACCTTTTCGAAGGGCACGAGAGCTACCCTCCGCCTGGCAAAAGGAAGGTACTGTATTTGAGACTGTGGTCACCAAAAAATAAATATAGGTGTGAAAAATACTGTTTGTGACTGTACATACAGCGGAAAAAGCAACCACGGTTAACCTAACACAGTACGACTACGTGCGATCCCGCATACGTAGACGTAACGCCGAGGTGGCAAGAGATCACCAAACCTTTACGGCTTTACGTCAGCGAATCAACAGGTCATTTCAATGTGGAAACATTGAAATAACACATGGATCTAAACAGATACTGAACGACGATTTTTTGTGTGTTCGTCGTCACACAAATCATTTTATTTCAGGGTTAAACAAGACAAGCGTAGCACATCAGTTGCAACCCATTTTTCAGAACCTTTTTTTTTTTTTGAAATAGATGTAAACAATAAAACAGCAGAACCTTCAGACTCAGCATAGCAGGTAGCTACCCACAGGGAAGACCTGTTCAGATTAGAGATTAATGCAACCAGTCGATTGTGCCCATATTCTCTAGTATCACATGTGATTTCTTGTTCGTAAAGACAGTTTTAACCATTGCAAGCCTTCAGATTCTACAGATGCATAATGCTATCCAAAAGAGGCTACCAGAAACCATGACCGATGAAACAATACAGAACCCAAGGCTTTCTTGTATGACGCAGCGTGCTATCATTATATACTTCGGCTTGCATCAACCATCATAACTCTTGGTGAGCAAAGAAACAAAAAAGTGGAAAAGGAATGAACATCGAAACAAAAACATGCTATTGGTAATGTAAGGTGTTAGTTTCTTCGATAAATACTGAGATATATTCCTTTGGAGAACTATAGGGAATTGCATACTATAATTTACTGCAACTTTGCAGAATATAATTAAAATACTTTTGACAGCAAACATGTTTACCTTTTAAGGGAAAAAAACTAAAG
This sequence comes from Paspalum vaginatum, assembly GCA_030272315.1. NCBI lineage: Eukaryota > Viridiplantae > Streptophyta > Magnoliopsida > Poales > Poaceae > Paspalum > Paspalum vaginatum. The sequence goes on along the minus strand of CM059017.1, from coordinate 12,518,284 downwards.
AAGCAACCTATGCGAAAACTCTCATGAAAGTCAGACATCCCATGCAAATTCACTAATCTCAGCACTTTAGACCCATCACAAAACTCTAATTTCACCCCACTTTGACAGTGATGACCGGCAAGCTAAATGGAGTTCTCCTGGTCATTTGAGTCACTGAGAAATTATCACCGCAGATTCTGTGAATAGTACACTTGTGGGTTTATGTAACCAGTTGGAGACTGGACAAAGAACGGATTTGGCATATAAGGATTGGCTACTTCCGTCTGGCTTCCTTGACTTGATGAACTGACACCAACCATTGATCCAACATTTCCGTACACAGGCATGGATCCAACAGCCCTCTCCCTTTGCAAAATTGGGCTCTGCGGTGGAAGGCAGTAAAATGGACGGGGCGGCACTGTGTTTGGCACCGAGAGTGGAGTCGGAGATGGGGCAGGGGGGATAAGCATGCTAACTTGTGGCTCACTTCTGCGTTCAGGAGAGTCATTAATCACAATCACTTCTTTCATCATGTAGCTTGGATGATGCATAACCGGCACAATGCTGCTGTAGGACTTCTGCTGGGAATGATGATCAGAATGCAACATAGAACCACCGTGCAATGGAGGAGCAATAAAGCTGCCCGCTTGAACACTTGGTAGAGGAATTTGGTGACTGGGTGTGGCTGGTGGCGTGTTCATAAATGCAGAATTACTGAGATGTTGGTAGCTTGGAGGGACAAAACCAATAGGCGCCATGTAATTCCCTCTCAAGATGTAGTCTGAACTGGGCACTTGAGGATGCCCACTCTCTTCATTGTTCATCACCATCAAATTCTTACCCATCAGTCTCAAGATAGGATTTGATGGCGAAGGAAGCTGAGTTTGTGATGAGGGGTTCATACAATCTGTTGTGTAAGATGGGAGGTTGATACCAGTTTCCGCCGAAACCTTAGCTGTTATAGGATGATCATGTGAATCTAAGCAAGAGTTGGGCTTTGTGCTGGTTCTTTGGTACATGCTGAAAGACGATGATGCCCTCAAACCAATGTGCAACTGTGGAGCCTGCTTTCCAGTAAAGTTCAGTACCGGTCGAGCAACTGCATTGTGATGAGATTCTCTGGAAATGCTCTCCCGACAAGAACAGCAAAAAGGCTTATCATTGGGCTGCTGTTCACCTTCTCTGGACATAGGTATCGACTTGGTTCCTTGATCCAAGCTCCTAGTGCTTTGCTCTTCAACAGTTCTACCAGTAGATGGACCTGGTTCTGACTCAATAGTCCTTGAATCCTTCAAAGCAGCGGGAGGAGACATAGTTGAGGCAGTTGACATTGGAGAATCCAGTGAGCCCTGTCCAAGTGGCAAACCATGATCTTGGTTAGAGTCTTCTCTATTCGATGTTATTGATGAGTTATCCTGAGGAGCTCCAGGACCCATGTCCCTGATGCTAGTCAAGCAGGCACTAGATTCCTTTGTTGAAGCCGGATCTACCTGCCATTCCTCCATTTCATTATTGATAGCACTGTTGGATTCATTGCCATGATGTGCTAATTGCTCGTTGGAGCTTGGATCCTCCACAGCTGCACTATAGCCTTCAACCAAAACATCACCAGCTGCTCTGTTATGTTCAGGACTCAGAAAAACATCACTTATTTGGTTGCAACAGTCATCAGGAATGCTTCTAGATACTGAATCATATGGCACATCAGTTTCAGTTTCAGGTTCTTCACCTTCATAATCCATTTGTGTATCCTCTGTTTCCTGTGCAACGTCATACTCATCATCCTGTTGTCCTGATCCTGGCACGTCGCTTCCAAAGGAGAAGTCATTATCTGCAGTATCCTCTTCGGTATGCTTCACAAACTTCTTGGTACCCTCATTATTAGTAACGCTGAATTTCTTATTTACATGTCTGGTATCAGGTTCATCGTCTTTGCCAAAACCATGAACCGTAGAAGATGAAAACGCACATTTGCCAGTCCTCAACAAAGATCGGTGCTTCCGGATCTTCTTAGAAGTTGACGCTACCCTGCTTGGTCCATTGCTAGGCCCTGCAGAGAAGGAAAGACTCCTAGCTTCAGATCTTTTCGCTGTGGCATTCCTCACTACATCATAATTATCTAACTTAGTAGATTCTCTCCTTCCAATCTCCTTAATTTTTCTCTTTGCAAGAGCAGCAGCTGATCTAGGTACTTTTGGCCTGACGCTACCCTGCAGAGGAGCCTTCGAAGACCATGAAGGAATCGATCTAAGCAACCTTGAAGGACCATTACTTTGCTCAAGGCCAATGGCTTCTGAAGTAGTAGCCATGTCTTCTGGTGACTCAGAAGAGAACGCCCCATCAGAACTCTCTGGAATTTGAGAATCATTAAAGCGAAGAATTCTTCTCCTATCTGATTTATGTGCTCCAGATGCTTTATCAAATGTTTTACCACAAAGGTTTCTGCTAAAATTCTTGGCAATATCAGAGCGTTTGGAGCACACCCACTGCTGCATAGTCCCGGAACCACAATTGCTGGTGCTTTCAGAAAGGTTCCACGCATGCTGCTCCTTCTCGGAGGTTTTCTCATTAATATCATCGTGTGGCGCTCGAACCTGTGCAGATATCAAAGAAGTAAGTCAAAGGTGCTAAATTAATAAAAAAAACAATCGAATGAGATCTTGCAGAACAAACTATTATCATATGCAATTGAGGCCACATCCACCAAAAAAAACATGACATCTGTAGACCTAATACCAAGTGCAAAATAACTCATGGAGAACCAACACAGGTTCCCAAAATTTGAATTCTGAAGGTTGTTGCCTCCAGAACTTAAAAATGTTTTCAGTAAAATACCTTAATCACTGTTATCTTATATGAAATAAAGGACATAGTTAAGAAAAACTAGTTGCATATACCCCTGCATAGTTGCATTTCCATTTGTGAGCTATCAGCATCATATTCAAGTCTAACATCTGTCCTTAGTCCTTACAAACATTTCATGACACATGGAGTTAAAATGAGGTGTAGTTGGTAGCAAGTTCACTGATGAAACAATAGTCACATCAGTCCAAACATTATGAGCTGCAGTCTAAGAGGCCTGACAAATAATGGGTATGCACTCCATAGAATAATGGTCCACCATCAGTCCATCACATTAAGCCAGTCAATATAAACACAGTACTGGAGTTACGTGAAAAACAATATGTAGAGTTAAAAGACACTACCTGGGAGTTCAAATGGTTGGTTTTGTCGTACTTCTTTCCATGCATCTTGAGCTTCTTATGCTTCAAAATTTTCGACTTCAGTATCTTTCTGCTCATCAGTTTACCTTTTCCAGTCTCATGCTTCTTGATTTTCCTTGAACCAAGATCATCCCTCAACACCGAAGGTACATCACTACACTTGGACAAAATTCTGATTTTTATGCCGTTAGAATCAACATAGACATCTCCTTCTCTTTCATCATCTCTTCGGTCAATTGGTACCACTTCTGGGCTCTGGTTCTCATTGCAAACCTCTTTGTTCACTGTGGACATGGCCAACTCAACTGCCCAATTAGTGCCATTCCTCCGATCAAGATCCTCAAGGGTGCATGGAAGGGCAGTCTTGTATATGTCCACCATCAATCGCTTCTTCCTTGGCTTCACTTTTGGTTTAACAAGGACTGTTTCAACAAGCTCAGTATTGGACTCGGCAGAAAGGCACTGATCTATGTGCGCATTCAATGTGGTGTTCGAAGTGGAAGCAAACACTTTGCAAACAGGACAAGTCTTTGAAGCCATTGGATCAGAAACTGAGCTAGAGTTAGATGGTATGTCTTCTGTCCGCCGAATATCTGTCGAGGTGCCTAGCTTGACTACAAACTTGCACTTCTTTTCAGAAGGCTCGCATGATGAGTCAAGACTTCTAGACCGCCACGAGGGCACAACAACCTCAGTTCTTCGACTTGCTTTTGTACAGCTATTATCCTGCAGATCTATTGGTATATCCTCATCAATATGGTCTGATTCATTTGTACTTCCCACTTGGTCGATACCAGATTTCCCATCCTCCGGTGATGTGTATGGCGAAGGCCCAGGTGACTCATCTACTCGTTGGCATGACTGGAAGTTGATATCATCACTTGTATCATCGTTTGACGAACCAGCATCTTTCCCCAGACCAACACTTGCGATTGCTTCTGAGCACAGAGCAGATTGCTCAACGTCTGTGGAAGTATTTAATGGCTGTGATGACCGGATCAAATCGGGTGGCTCAAATGGAGGCAATGGATCCTTCACGCCACGCTTCAGACAAAGCTGCAACGTGTGTGGATGGAAAGGCCAGCTTCTCTTGATGCCTTTACTCCTTGAAGCAAAAACATAATCTCTGAAAATAGGGACAGAAAACATGGACCCGTTAGCATATGCTAACAACGTACCTAGATGACGAGCACTGCATGTATAGTGTTGCCAAACTGTATAAGATTCAAACAACCCGCAATTTGTTGAAAAGAAGAGAGAAAAACAACATCAACATGGACCTACTGAACATGCTGTCGTATCAAAACAGAAATCTCCAAAAATATGCAGCCTGCCAGTTTATCGCAAAACCACCACCAAGTATGGAAAAGAAAAACATTAGTAGGCAGTGGGCAAAGATTCATCGAAGGAGCATCCTTTTATTTTTCAGATTCTGGGGGCTGAAAAAAAGGCCACTTTTTTATAATCAAGAAAAAATTAAACTAATTAAACACCTCCGGACAATAACACGGATTAACCCTGAAAGCAACCATTCATACCCAGTCTGACCCCTCAAAGCAGCAGCCAATAATTAATCGACGCATCAGAAAGAGATCCACCATCAAGAACTTAAACACCGGAAATAATCCATCTCCCAAGCAACAGAATCAAAGGCATAGATATCTCGTTTTTCACCTTATGGAGAACTTGGGATACGGTTGGACCAGATCTCTGGGATCCTGGATCGCCGGCTCCTCCGCGGCGGACGTCCCCGGATCAGCTCTCACAACCAGGCCAGCAGACTTGGAGGAACATGAGGGGCCTGAAGGGTGCTCACTAGATAACATCTGATGAAAGCCTTCGCTGCTCCCCCCAGATCTGCTGCTGCTACAGTCGGCACCAAGAACCCAAGAGCTGTGGAGCAATTGGGCCTGCTCTTATCCTTGCACTCCAGCATACCAAGTCGGTAAGTTCAACTGGTGGAGAGCAAGAAACTTTCGCTTCCTTGGCCGTCCAGAACCTCACCAGGCACCTGCAGAGAGAAACCAAGTCCCATGTTATTTCATGTCCACACACCCCGACGAGCTGCTCTCGGCGAATCTAACGGCATGATTTTATGTAGATAGATGCTGCAAGACAGATATGGAAGGTTGGGAGGAGAGACGAAGTGTGGAGGAAGCTGATCTCAGATTAGCTCGAAGCACATGAAATATCATCCCGGCGCAAGAACGTGGAAGGGGCTGGTCGAGGAGCGGATTAGGGGGGAGGCCCGGCCGGGCGGATCATGCAGCTCTTGCAAAGGATTCGCACAAAGGGAACAGCAGTGGAGGAGACATGAACAGTCACCAAGCACTGGTGGAGGGTAGCTTGTATGGTAGTGCTTTCTTGATGGGGAAATAAATAGCAAAAGAATAAAAAGAGGAAAGGGGGGCTTATTAACGAGAAATACGGCGAGAAATCAAGAAAAGGAAGGATTTTATGCTGCTTAATCTCTGTCCTAATCGGGATTTCTACGGCTCGGGAGAGGTTGAGCAGCCATGGCAGGCACGTACAGGAGTCGCAGCACGGGGCCTAGTCCGCACCAAATCTGGAGAAAGCAGATGCAGGGATCGAGGATCTCTGCCGCCGGTAGCCGAGAACAGCGCAGGCGTCCAAGGAGCAGCGGTGGAGATCTGGCGCTCACGAGCTGCGAGAGAAATAGTCCCGGCCGGCCAGCTCCGGAAGAGGAGATCCAGTCCGCAGACTCCAGCGGCCAGTCTTCCTCTTCCAGCGGCAAAGACTAGACGAAGCGGACGCGACGCGCAGGAGCACGGAAAAATCCCGCGGATTCAGGCGAAGGAACTCGGGAAGACGCTGAGAAATCGCACGAGCACGAATGGACTCGGAAGGAAAATATACACCACCGCCAGCAGAGTTGATACTCCTCTCACCTTTTCTCTTCACATCCGTTCCCCGGCCGGCCGCGCGCGTGCGGGAGCGAGCATCCTGGAGGGTCGGAGCTCTGCGGGGCTGGGAGGCTTGCTTTCTGGGGGGGGGGGGGGGGGCTGCAAGAGCAGATGTGGTGGGAGGGGGGAGGAGGGGGAGAGGAGCTGGGGAAAAGGGGGAGAAATGGGCTGCCGATTTTTGGTGGCTTGCTACGTATCCCACCCCCACTTTCTCTCTCCTAGTCCCACACAGAGATGAGGTAGGGGGTGGGGTTGAGGAAGAAATTGCACAACGAGAAAAAATTAAAAAAAGGATTATTAATAAAGGAGAGAGAAGGAAACACCAACCACTCACACGGCAAAGGCATCTGGTTCTCCACCGAGCCAAAGGCGGAGGTGCGGGCTGTACCATTAACAGCAGCAGCCCAAGAGAGAGACGAGGAGAGAGAGGGGGAGTATATTTGCTTTTGGAGTGAGAAAAAGGTTGGGGAGAGGAGAGAGAGAGGGAGCGCTCGCCGAGAGGCAGGAAAATGAGTGATTTTTCTGGGGCCTGTCCTATCCTACACCAACTCTATTTAATTTTTCTTCTCCCGACCCCTCTTTCTCTCTCTTACATCTCTCTCCTTTGTTGCCTTGTTGATTGTATCGGAGGAAGCGCCCATGTTTGGTCCCCATCTTTAACGTATACTTCAGGAATGCCACCGTCTTTATCTCCCGTCAATGATGTATCTACAGATCATCAGAAAGTGGTTTTAGCCGTACCATCTTGAATTGCATGCGAGGGCGAACACGGGATTTTTTCCCCCCTCTTCCTCCTATGTTTTCCTGGTGAAATTGATTTTTATGTAAAATTTCTAACGGGTCATAAGTTATAATCAAATGGTTAAACTGTGATATTATCCTTTTTGGCGTTGAACACGAATAAAAGCCTCGTGTGGAAACACCTGAGCATTACGCTTGAAATTGATTATTTGTTATAGTTAAGTAATAATATCTCGATACAAAAGGATTGTGGCTGATTCTATCAAGTTGAAATGGGTGTATGTCTCGAAACAATAGTTCCAAAGAGTAATGAATTTTCTAAGAAACACATGTGTCATTAAGAGTAAAGAATTACTTGGCACTTTATAAGTAATTCACAAGTCTAGATGTAGAAGAATTTTAAGGAAAAATGAAGTGAAATGACCTCCATCACAATTTAGGCGCAAAGTCTAAAGGAAAATGGTTCATGTTCATGAAACGAGGGAAATAGAACCACAAAATGATGTGGTGGGGGAGGAAGTGGTCGAAATATGTTTCAACGTTCTTATTTAGGAATGTCAATAGACAATTATGCAGTGTATCTTTTTTTTAAGGCATTAGTGTGTGTATTAATGTTCCTATTGCTCTTGAAAGGTTAAAAATTAGTTAGTAGACTCACACATATTTGGAACCAGCAACCTTTTTCCTTCAACACTTCAATGAAACAATATAACTTATTACTATTACTATTTTTTCCTTCAACACTTACAATGAAACAATATAACTTATTACTATTACTATTTTTATTTCTTTTAGTATGAAATCTGCCTCATGTTAGTTTCAAACTCTACGATGCACCATCTACTCCCTTCGTCCCAATTTATAGGTCGTTTGATTTTTTTGGCACCAAGTTTGACCGACTCATCTTATTCAAAATATTTACAAAAATGTATAAAAATTCAATTCATAGTTAAAGTATATCACATGCTAAACTAAATCACAATGAAAATAAATGATAATTGTAAAATTTTCTGAATAAGACGAGTCGGTCAAACTTAGTACCAAAAAGTCAAACGATCTATAAATTGGGATGGAAGAGAGTAGTTGTTGGAGTACAATAATAAATAAATGGTACCCAGTTTGTATGTGTTTTTAGGAAAATAATACTCATGGCAGTATATTTGTCGCAAATTTCACATCGTGATGATTGGATACAAATATCTAGAAGGTATCTGATTTTTATGTGTTTAAAGAAAAAGATACTCATTTATTATTCTAATGGCATAATATTTGTAGAGAAGTTTCACTTCATGGTTGGATACAATTATCTACAGTGGTATTTGATTTATATGTGCCGTGAGGAAATGATACTCATTTATTATAGTAATGGCAGAATATTTGTCACGAAATACCATTTTATGGTTGGATACAATTATCTAAGCGGTATCTGATCTGTACATCATACATTTCTCATTGTGATGTTAGAATATTTTGTCACAAAGTGTTACTTCATGGTTGGATATGGTTGTCTACACAATTTGCTGATCTGTGCATGACTCATTTATCGTACGCGGTTTTGGGTTTTTATACGTTTTAGGAAAATGATACGCATTTTAATTGCAATGGCTGAATATTGGTCATAAGGTGTCACCTGCGCCTGGCATACAATTATCTACATAGTATCAGATTTTAAGCACCTATGTGTAACTTTGCCCATTTATTGCTTATGTAGTGTATTATTCTTATATGCACCAATAGTAGATGCTGCAAAATTATTTGTGTAATATCAAACTTGAACATTTAAGAGAAATCAAACGTTGTTCATAGCATTGTTATTAGTAGTTGATTCTTTGACATGATGTTGCCGTGGAATGACAGGTGGGGTCACCTATAACGAAAATGGCCTCATGTGCCATATTTCCAAAATTGTGTTTTGGTGATTGATTGACAACCAACACTAGGACTAATAGGCTTGTCTAGACACACATTATCAGGTACTTAGGTCCAATGGATGATGAAGAAGAAAAGTTGTAGCCATGAGTCGAAGGGACGCCCCAACCAGGGGTTCTGCTACCCAGTTAGCAGGACGGGGGTCGAGGGTCTCAAGGCAGCGCCCTAAACCTCACTAGGTTTGTGTGGATCAGACAATACGGTCTACATGAATAGACAAACCTCCAGACAAGTTTTCCCGAGAGGCAGAATATCTAGAATCCTGGAGAAATATGAAGACCGGACTATCCGAACCCCTAGAGAAACAACGGACCGGACAACTTCAGAGGAGGCAGCACCAGAAGTGACCCAGATCAATGGACCAAACAGTACAGTCTAGAAGATCAGACAAAGGGTCGAACAAAGATGGCCGATGTAATGATTACAACTGACCCTATGGTACGGTTTGTGAGACCAGACAATACATCGTACTAAGTTTTCTGAGGCTATGAAGTTCGAAGCTGAGGAGGATTACAACTGACCCGATGGTATGGTCTGTGAGACCGGTCTGTGAGACCGGACAAACCATAGAGCTTTACAATGGCTAGTTCAACGGCTAGTTGGCAAGTATAATGGACCGGATAGCCCAAATATGCCAAAATGTACAGGCCGTACAGTCTGGTCTATGCACTTTCTGGCAGCCTTTTGGCCAACGGCTATTTCATAGTTGGGGCAATATAATCCAACCAACCAGCCATTTCAAGACAGTAGGAGCCACTGAAGTTCAGAGCAAGTGTAGTTTTCTAAGCACATCTATCACTCCAACCACCAAAAGTGAGTTTAGTGCATGATCCAAGCTAATTAGAGCTTAGACAGGGTGAGATTGCGAGCTTTTCTCGAGTTTAGCTCCTGCGTGATTTAGAGATAAGCCTTGGCTATGGTCAAGCCATATTGTACTCATTGCTAGACCCTCTTTCATTGGTGTGGAGCGACGATGACACCTTGTGTGCAGGGGACAAGGAAACCATACAAACTCCATGGTGCAATCCGGCACCTTGTGACCGAGAGAGAGGGTGGCGGTGGCCAAGCCTTGGTAGCTTGGTGGCACTTAGCCTTTACTTGCTGAGAACCACATGGTGGTAAGCGCAAGACGGGGATTGAAAGAGACTTGGTGCCCGGCTCTATTTTTGCCTCTAGAGGCGAGCCCGTGGACGTAGCCTTAGTGGTGAAGCATGTTAAATCATCTTTTTTCCTCAGGATTTTGCATCTCCCTTCCTTACTCTCTTTACTTACCGCATTTACGTTTCCGCATTTACTTTCTTGTGTACCTTTAGCTTTCCTAGTTAGTTTGATTAGGTTTGGCTCTAGGTTGCAAGTCTTTGGAGTAAGCTAGAGAGCGCATAGATAAACCTCACACTCAACTAGCATGCATAGGATGCGATATGTTTATCTTATTCACTAGATAGCCCTAGGTTTTAGAAAAAGCGATTAGCAACCCAATTCACCCCCTCCCCATCTGGGATCGGATACTCCGGCACGTTCCGTACATTACCCTTCATCGCCCCTTTGTGAGTAGGAGGGATCGGGAACTCTACACGGATAGAACCAAGGAAGACAAAAGTTTAAAGAGGTTTGGGCCGTCGGAGCATAACTCCAATGTCCTTTGTCTGTCTATATGAGATATTGTAAGCTTTTGTGGGCTTCTGGGAGCCTAAGAGAGTCCCCAATTACAATGCATGTCCCCTCACTTTTATAGTACAAGGGAGGATCGTGAGATGTGTGCTCGGCTAAGGCATTGTAGACTGAGAAATAGTCCTACTTGTACTGCAAGGATTTACAGGACTATGCCTTAGACTTGATGTGATATTCTTTTCTGAACATGCTCAAGTGCTTCTTTGCTACTGGCTCTATGGCCCTTGCATTGCCATGTCTTGTTTTTCCACGCCATGTACCATCGCTCCCTGGTCTCCATAAATGCGCCTAGCCATGCCATTGGACCGCCTGACGCATGTTGTGTATCCCGCATTGAATGCAGGTCTTTTCTTTATATACATGGTTGAGCCTGCATCGGGTGACGATGTGGGTCTACATCTGAGAGGGTCCAAGCCGCATCTGGGGCCTATCTGCAGGCTGGCCCTAGCTTGCGTTGGTTCTGCCTTATGCTCAAACTGGACCTACCCTTCTCGGATTCTAGGAGGGTCCTGAGAATCCTATGGGACCTAGCGGCTAGTTATCTTCTACCCGTGCTAGTGAACCAGACTCGGCCTACCATGTGTAGGTCCCCGGTAGGGGGCGCCCTCCAAAACCTTATTGTCTAGCTGGCACTAAGGGAGTGTTTTGCCTAGTGGATTAGGGTACCTAGTTCTCATTACACCGACAGATGCATCTTCAAAAGTAGGCATACAATGTTTTGCATTGCTTGGTTTGAAACATCTATTACTCATATAGAAAATTATATGAAAGTGCATCTAGCCCCCTGAAGCGCCCTAAATTCCATAATGGCACTAAAATGTGCTTTATTACCATCCTAGGGCTAGGGTTTGGTAATCACATTCTTACATCAGAGTGATACAGATCCGCCCTAATGGGTCAAACAGAAAAAAGGGCGCAACCATGAAACTAAGCGGCGGAAAATAAAACGTAGTCTTAAACTTCCACACGTCATGGTTGGAAAGCAGGTCGTAACCCTTACTCATCCGAATATATGGTAACAACATTATTTTCACCTGGAAAAAACATCAACAAAGCAAGGGTGATTATATACATACTCAGCAGCCCACATTGCTCCATACGGAGTAGGGGTATAACTACTACATGTAGGATATATCTGGAACTTAGGAAGAGTTTTGCATTATAACATTTTTGTATGCAGGGTTTGAGGTAGCTATCAAGTTTTATCCTTTCTAAAAATAGGGTTTTTCTCAAAAAAGTGTTTGGCATTGGACTTATCGGTCCACATGGCTCAAGGCGTGCCAGCCAACATATTTCCCACACTGCTACTAGGTTTTACCCCGTAGCTCCAACATCCACCAAAAACCATTTTGATCCAAACCAACATAATCAATTTAGTTTATGAAAATCTACTAATTGAAGAACTGAGCCGTAATCCATCCATACCCGCGGACACGGATTATTCGAATAAATATTACTCCGATCATAGGTTGTATTAATTCCTACGAGTTGGACTCAGCGGCTGCTTATGGCCATATAAGCGTCCGAATTCCAAACCAATCCTTTGCTATCACTTCATCGTCTAGCAGTGCTTTAAGGATCCGGGCCACCGAGTCACTCTAGTACTCCGCGGTACTTCCTGTGACACACCACCCTTTCCCTTCACCCTTGTGCACCAACACAGCTACAACTAGACTATCCATTCCGACCCAGGCCTAGCCAATGCCTCGTACAGAGCGAGTGGTTGTACTAAGAGAGTTAGAAATATGAAAATCAACGCGGTCCTTAAAGGGTGCAGGTAGAACCATTTCACCTTTCCATTGCTCGACGCCGTGAGCATCCACATACCCAACCTTCTCCATAAAGTCCGGGACTTGGGGTAACCATGAGTTGCTAAGTTACCCATTCAAACCCTGCCCTTTAAAATGGCTGTTTCGGCGCGTAGCTGTATTCCGACCAGGTCGGCTGCCGGAATTCTTTCCCATTTTATTTCAAAAACACACCACACATTGAGGTATAATATGAGCTCAACGCGATGGAAGGATGTTTGGACGAGTAGAGCCTCTTTGGTGAATTTTTTTTGTTGTGCTTACCAGTGGTTGTGGCTCTGGTAGGGTGCGAGGGGGCAACGGGTTGGGTTGCAAACTACCGGCCACGCTGGCTGGCACGGTAGCAATTGTTGCGGTAACGCCAGGGTAATGGGCTAGGTCGAACAAGGTGGAAACAGAACTGGTGGGATGGTGGTCGCATGATGATGTCAGGGTGGGGGGTTTCTACAGGAGGGAGCGATGAAAGAGTAGGACTTGATGGAATATGATCGACGGCGGTGATTTCGGAGATCAGAATTATCTAGAAAAGTATTTGGAGAGACCAAGATAGGAACCTTTGGAATTCATGGAAAGTAGGAGGGCAACTGAAGCTCCCCAGTTTTTCATAATGTGACTAAAATGTGCTTTATTACCATCCGAGAGTTTGGTAATCACATTATTACATCAGAGTGATACAGATCCGCCCTGAAAATCTAAGCAGCGGAATATAAAACGTAGACATATCTTCCTCGTGCCATAGTTGGGAAGCAGGTCGTAACACTTACTAATTCTCGCTCCAATATATGTCCATAGCACTGAGAAAACCAACAACAAAACAAGGGTGAGTACATACGTACTCAGCAGCCCACCTTCATCTGAAGGAATTTGAGCAAGGTTAACACTATATGCAAGAATATATCTGGAGTTCAGGGGAGGTTTTGCCTAAAAGCAGTTTGTATGCGAGGTTTGAGATATTTGTCAAGTTTTAATCTTTATGAAAACAAGGTTTTTCTCAACAAGGTTTGGCACTGAACTTGGCCGATCCAACAAGGCTCATGATATTCTAGCCAATACATTTTCCATACATTCAGCATCCACTGCAGAACCAAAAATCAATTTTATCCCATCCCAATCTAATTCCATTTTATTTTATAAAAATGCTAATTAAAGAACCAAACTGTAACCCATCCATAGCAGTAGACATGGACTATTCAAATAGGTTTTACTCTGATCATAGGTTATATTAATTCCCATAAATTGGACTCAGCGACACGTTACCGTCGTAACGGCCTGAATTACAAACTAAGCCGTTGCCCTCACTTCATGGTCTAGCAGTGCTTTAGGGATTCGGGCCTCTGAGCTGCACCCTAGTGTCCCTCGATACTCCCTCGGCACACAACCCCTTCCCTAGCCCCTTGTGCGCCAACACAGCGGCTACCAGACTATCCATTCCGGCTCGGGCCTGGCCAATGCCTCATAGAGCGAGTGGTTGTACTAAAAGAGTTTAGGCAGGATAAAAATCATAACGGTCCTTACGGAGAGCTTAGGTAGAACCATTCCCACTTTCAAATGCTCAACAGCGCGAGCAACCACCTACCCGGTCCTCTCCACGAGTATCGGGACATGGGTAACCGTAGATAGCTAAGTCACCCATTCATACCCAGCCCTTAAAATGGCGGATCCCAACCCATGGGTCATTTGCCGGGTTCTTTCCCATTTTATTTCAAATACACACATCTACTTTCCCATACCCTTCGTATTCCACATCCATAATCCAACATAACATTAAGATTATGATAGATAATTAAATGAGCGATTCCACATATGCGCACGATGTCTAAAGTAGGCTTAGGTGGCCGTATGGGTATATTTCGCTGGGTTCCCTTAGCAAGTAAAACATGCAAGTTTTTATGTGATAAACAAGTCATAGGTTGTGTTTGCAAAACATAGGAAATTTATACATCAAGTGAGGATTCCAGTGGGCTTGACTATCGTTTTGTTGATACAGACGATGCATCGGTTGCTGGTGACGAGGGTGTATCGCATGTCGAATGCGTTGGAGTACCATCATCCATCGGGCACGTTGGTATACCAACAGCTGGGTTCGATGGTGTGCCATCCACTGCGCATGTTAGTACAACATCTGTTGCAGACGCCGGTTGCTTTCTTCAAAAGCGGCAAAGGCCCTCGCGAGAGGTGTACCAACTAAGATCGCTGGTACCACCTACGTGCATAAATAGGGAAGGGCATACATACAACGAATATAACATGAGCTCAACACGGATTTTAGGTGCGGTGAGCAGGAGATCTCAGATTTATTTGGAGGGTTGGAAACTTACTAGAGTTGGTGGCTCGGGTAGGTAGCGGGTTGGGGTGGCAATGCGACGGTTATGGCTATAGTGCCAGGGTAGCGAAACTGAGCGGCGGGAACGAGAATGTCGAGAGTGCGACCTCATGGTGAGGTGTCAAGGGTTTGAGTGGGACACGAGAGGCAGGGATGATTTTTAGATGATTTTCGGTATCGTCATCATCCAAATTCAAAGCCCGGAAAGACCAAGGCAAGAGCCTTGTAGATTTATGTGGAGTAGGTAGGTAATGGCATCAATCACCCGACTGACAAAATTTGTGAGGCCAATATGATGCACTGACTGGGCGTAGAACGGCGCCACGGTGGTATGACAGCGTTTTCCGGCTAGGGGCAAAAGATTATGTGGAGTGTGTGAATGGATAGAGCTTGATTTTATATGAATTTTGGTGGAGGAATGGCTAGGATTGGAGTTCAAACGGAGGAGATATAGAATTTTGAACGGAGGAAGATATATATATTTGGAAAAGAAAAGGAAAAAGAATATTCTTAGAATATTCTAAAATCCAAATATTTGGAAACTGGAGAATAAAATCATATTTTTGGATTCCGAAAGAACAGAAAATATCTGTAGTCTGCTCGTGAGCAGAGCTTCGTACCGGTGTCAACGGTCCACGCCTACAAGGTCAGATGGGGTACTGACTTGCAAGCGGGCCCTGTAAACTCTAAAAATCATGCTATTAATTTGTGCGGTAGATATTGATTTTAAATGAGTTTAGAAAGAAGAACCAACGGAATCGGAGCTCGTATGGTTGAGAGATTAATTCTGAAATAAATAAACAGAGGAAAAAAATGGTACAAGATTGCACCTCGTAGCTTCGAATGACACGTGATTAGTGGATGGGCTAAACACCGGTGGCTGGTGGTAAGCGTGGAAAAATAATTGGTGGATCCACAAGTCATCCATAGGAGAGGGGGGCTGTTATAACAGGCAGAGGGGCACGAGCAGCTCGAGCAGCACCTCTGCTCGGTTGCTTGCCTCGCGCTGCCGCGAGCAACGGGCAGGCGCTTGCCGGAGCACGCCCAACTCGAGCTCTAGGCCACCGTTTTCAAGTCCGAGAGTACTGGGAGAAAGAGAAGAACGACGCGAATCCATCGCGGGCATTCTTGATGTGGGTTAAGCCGTCGAGGCGGGCGTACCGCGAGCAGCCATAGGAGGCGGCTCGGTGCTTCTTGGCGGGCCCTGCTCGAGTGAGCGGGGTAGGAATTGGGGCCGGGCAGAGGTTGAGGATGGTGGGGAGAAGCTCTCCCTCGAAGGAATCGAGCCGTGGCGGCTAGTAGGAAGGGAATTTGGCTGCTGCGGTGGTGAACGGGAAGAGCAGAGAGCTGCGCGTGCGCAGGAGGGAGGAGAGGCAGGGAGGAGGCGTCCGCGGCGCACAGCGCCCGGGTTGAGCCGGGGGCAGATTTTGCGGCGGCGCATGTCGGGCGAGCCATGGATAGCCTTTTATAGGAGCGGCGCGATGCGCACCCGGTGCGCGTGCCCGGCGGGCTGGCGTCAGCGCGGTAGAAGGTGTAAGTGCGCAGAGATGGAGGGGCCAAGTGGCTCGGAGATGCATCAGGCCGGGGTGGGGGCCGAGGCACAGCGGAGGTGAGGGTCGAAGTGGTGCTGTCGCGCGCGCGGTGCACTTGCCGTGCACCCGTGGTGCGCTTCAGGACAGGGAAGATGAGGGCGGCAGGAGAGGGAGATGCTGACATGCAGGTCCTGCTTGGCGGTGAGAGAGGGAGGTGGAGAGGGGAGCCGGGCCGCGGCGAGGGAAACTGGGCTGCGCAAGTTGGGCTGGTCTGGTTGGAGGGAGGGAGGTAGGTCGAGGGGGAGAAAGGATGGTTGGGCCGAAAGGGAAATGAGTACCCTTTTTCTGATTTGTATTCTGGGTGGGATTTTGGAAAGAATTTTGTGGGTAAAAATTGGCAATGGAAATTTGAGGAGTATTTGGGGAATATAGTCCTGGGATATTTCGGGATTTATAAGAATTTTGTTGAGCTTATATTAGCACACTCAAAACGAACAAGCAAACAACCAAGGTTTTCGAAAATTTGATTTTGAATCAGGGGGAGATTGTACTAAATTTTGGGGCGTTACAGCAACGGCATCAAGCACCAAGCACACAATATTTGTGCGACCAGTGTGAAGCACTGACTAGGCGTAGGACTGCGTCATGGTGACATGGTGGCATCTTCTGGATAGTGCGTAAGACTGTGTGGGGGTGTATGAATGGATAGGGCTTGATTTTTAGATGAATTTGGATCAAGAATCACCTAAATCGGAGTTCAAACGGAGAAGATATGAAGTATTTAGTGTAGAGGGGGTAGAAATATACTTTCTGGATAGTTTGAGCAGTGAAAAAGGGCTTTTCTTGGATGAACTTTATGGATCTTGACCGAGTGGAAACGACCTGGGCCGAGCGTAGCCTTTAGCCTAATGTGGCCAACACGCGCGAGTGAGGCACGGCCAACTGGGCCGGCCCACGCGGCGAGGGAAGGGGCACAATGGCGTGGGTGACGCCATCCGGTGTGGGGCCCGCACCGCAATGGCTGAAGGAGGGGGAGACAACGTCCAGGAAGTGACGGTGCGCGGACCGCGTCGGTCGAACTAGGACAGCTGGCGGCGGGCGGTAGCGGTTCGCTGCAGTTCGGCGATGAGGTCACAGGCAGGAGCATCGGGACGGGGAGGCGGACTCGGTGGCGCGGCTGGTGATGTTGATTGGTGGTCAGGAGTGGCGTTTCTGCGGCGTGGCGGCATATGACTGCCGCGGCACCGAGAGTGACGCACCGTGGTGGCTCTGTGGGGAGGTGGAAAGGTGGGCTTGGTGGAGGGTGACGTTGCGGAGCTCTGGGAGTAAGCAATCGGGGGATGGGGCAGTGGAGGTGGTGGATTCTGATGGTGGGGTCGGCTCGCCGGAGTAGGGGCTCGACAGATCCAGGGAGAGGTGGAAGGGAGGGTGTGGCCACGGCTTGCGACGCCCAAAGGACGGGGGACCGATCGCGGTGGTGTGCGTGTGGGTGTGAGGATGGAGCGATGAGCGGCAGCATGGACTATTTATAGCCGGAGAAGAGTGGTGGCCGGGAGCTTGGCGTGGCGGTGTGGTGTGGTGATGTGGGGGCCAAATGGCGGAGCGATGCGGCGGCGACGTGGCAGTGTGGTGCGACGACGAGGTGCATCGGAGGTGGGGTCGGTGGCACGGCGTTGTCGCGGCGCGCGCCGGTGTCGTGATGCGTGGTGTGCGTCGTGCATTGCGCGGAGGGGAAGAAGACAGGAAGGGGGCGCGGTGCCGACAGGTGAGACCGTGCGGCAGAGAGAGAAAGGGGAGGGGCGGCGGTTGGCGGGACGCGGTGCGGAGGAGTGGGCCGAGGCAAGGGAAGCAGGCCGGTGAGTGGCGCGGGCCGAAAGAGGAAAGGGGGAGGGGATTGGTCTGCGCGGATGGCTGGCGGCCCAAGAGAGAGGGGAGGGATTTTTCCCTTTTATGATTTTGGTGTTTGGGTATTTTGGGAATAGTTGGGAGATTTTTGCTGAGCTCATAAACATACACACGGCAACAAACAAAGTTTTCAAAAAATTGATTTTGAAGTAGGGGCGATTAGAAGAAAAATGCTGGTCCTAATTTGCGGGGGGGGGGGTTACACCCCTTAGTGGGTCTTGGTGATTAGATAACAAACACAATTAAAGGGCTAATGTCTTTGTTGTGTTTGAGTAGGTATTATTGATAGACTATTTAAGTCAAACTCATATACTGTGTCAACTGAAGAAATAGCATGCATTTTGTCAAGACAAAAGAGACAAGAATATATGAACATTATTTCATCTCACTTATGCCTTGCTTGCTTAAACAAGATAAGATTGGTTTGCATAGGATTCATCGAGATTGAAGTATGGGCTAAGAAATAGAAATGACAAACAAAGATTAAAAAATAAAAGAAAAATGATGAAATGGTTATAATTTAGTATCAATATTGATTTGCTTGTTTGGACAAAGACTTAGTTGTAACTTAAGTGGAAAGATATTTTGGTCAAAATTGTCATATGGAAAGATGTATGTTCAAGAGCTTTATGTATGTAAGAAGATAAAAGAAATAGTTCAGTTTATCTAAGTATTGGCATCTTGGTCAATAAGATAGAAACATAATCAAGTGCTCTATATTTCAAGAAAAGTGAAGATAATTACTTGACCATTCACACAACTAGGATTTCATTTAATATGAAGAGAATTTCATTATGACAATTATGCTTGATCTTAACATTGACAAGAAGAAGACATGTGTGAGAAGGGCAATGCTAGATGTATTGTTAATATTGCAAGTTGGCTTACATGTGTTAGAATTTGATTAAGATATAAAGAAAATGGCAAGGGATTATAAATTACAATGAAAATAGTTGGAGGTTTGTCTTGATCAACAATATCAAAAAGAAGATGAAGTTCGGGCAAAATCATATTGTTGAAGAAATGGAATTCAATATGTGGTTATTTTAGTACACGACGAAGTGTGACTCAAAGTGAAAAAATGGGTAAAGAGTTAGCAATGGCTATGAAGAATTAGCAATGGATAAGAGCAAGCAAATGGCTTGGCACCAAGGGACCAAACTCATGAGTGGTTACAAGTTGCTAAATATGAATTATTGTTGAATCATTAAGAATCAAGGTGGCTTGAAGATTCGAAGCATCTCAAGTCACTAGATCAAGGAGAATGTGCTCAAGATGAAACATGATGAATATTGTTGCAAGCCTTGATTTGATGAATTTGAAGAAGGTTGGCGAGACATGGATATTAATCGATCTTATAAGATTTCATATGATATATAAGTGGTGGCAATGGCTTGGAAGATAAGAAATTGTGCTATTTGCTCTCATGTTGATCAATATATATTTAAGCGCACAAATCAAGAAGGTGACTCAAAGCAATGGATTAATTAGTATTTTATTTTGCTTTGGGTTAGGAAAAGTCGTACTACCAAGAGGGATCAAGTTTTGGAATGTAGTTGCCTCATTTTCCCTAAAGCCATCCACCAAATACTTCACTTATACACCATTCTATAATCTGCCAACTTGGAGTATCCAGGTCAATATCTTACCCAGCGCCTCTGTCCAACTCATGTTGCTTAGTCTGTCAACTCAGAGTATCCAAGTCAGTATCTGACCCAGCGCCTCTGTCCAATGCTTTATATACTTAGTCTGCCAACTCAGAGTATTCGAGTCGGTATCTGACCCAGCGTCTCTGTCCAGTTCAGATCCCACTCAGATGCTCCAGGTTAACTCAGAGACTCTAGGTCTGCGCAGAATTGTCTCCAACGGCTCTATTCGTGAGGGGGAGTATTTATACTCCTTCTTCCACCTCTAGCAGCAACACTTGCTCATTCCAAATTAATCCCTAAACCAAGAACGAAAAGAAAATTTTGATTCCCCACTTCTCCCCTTTGTGCTTGCTCTTGCTCCTGTGATTCTTGCGGTTGAGGAAGAGGGAGAAGATCCCAAGCTTGTGCTCCTCCTTTGTGCTCTCCTCTCTTGCTTGGGCTCTTGTGGTTCTTGAGGCAAGTTCATTCTGCGACTTTCATTTGTTACTCTTGGAGTGAAGAACTCCTAGACAGCTGGTGGTCGCCAGGAAGCTCTCAAGGTTGTGAGAAGCTTGGGGAAGTTTGTATCTCCCCGGGAAGATTGAGTAAGTCCCCGTTGCTTTGTGCAGACCTGGCTCTTTGTGGGCTCCTCAACGGAGACGTATGAAGTCCTTAGTGGAGTGCCCGAAATTTGGATTACAAATACTTGTCTCCTTGTGTTGTGATTTACTTTGTTCATATTTTATTGCTACAATGCAAGATTTCACCCAATCTACTTGTGAGCTTAATTCTAGGTGAAGGGATCACAAGGGAACTCACCAAGGCTTCATTCTCCATCTTTTGGTTCAAGTAGAATCATCAATTTCAATTATTTATTTTGAATTTCGTAGCTCTATCTATACAGGTCCAGATACTCTGGTTTATCTCAGAGTATCTGGGTTTGCAGACTTATCCGCTGCCTAGTTTGTTTAAAATTTCAAATAAACGCCTATTCACCCCCTCTAGGCGACACTTAAGATCCTCTCAATTGGTATCAAAGCCTGAGGCTCTCAATTTCACGCTTAATCGCCTTGAGAAGATGTCGATGAGGTGCGAGGTAACTATAGAACCGCTCTTGCCTGATGGTTCAAATTATGCATCTTGGTCCATTTTTGTAGTTGATATGTTTAGGACCATGGGTCCTCAATTCGAGTGGATTGTAGATGTGAGCGTTTCTCTTCTAAACTACGTTTGGGGCAACCTTTCTAAAGAGGAAGAGAAATGCATACATCTCAATGCTCAAGCTTATGTTGTTTTGGTTAGTGCTTTGAGTAAAGGTGTATATCATTTTATCGTGGATGAGTATGGGTACCTCAAGGATGCTCATCTCCTTTGGACCAAGCTCAAAGAGAAATTTGATAAGCCCATAGGCGACGATAAAGTTCTCTCACCGAGAGAACCACTTTGAGGTGTGCTCAACTCCATCTATATGTGAAGAGCCTCAAGTTAGATCAAAATGCTTCTATTTGTCAAAAAACTATGGAAGCTGTGAATTCTTACATTTGAGGACAGGGTGACTGTAAGTTTTTTGCACACCTAATTTTAGTTTGGTATATGAAAACATGAGCATTTTATGGGTTGGATTTTGGCCGAGCTGACAAAAAGGCAGGCCTAAATTTCATGGCCAATCCTTATTATATCTATCAAAAGTTGCATGTTGTGTAAAAATAAATAAAACAATAGTTCCACATGAGGCTAACATTTTTTAGCTTGCTTAGATCTATCAAAACCTAGCCCTTATTGCTCCACAAACCAAGCTTAGTTCTGTGATTTCGAGCTTAGGCTTGATTTTCGTAGGTCTATATGGATGTGTGTATACATGGTTGGCACTAAAAACATCTTCGCGTTCTAGACATGAAACCTAGCCAAAGGCTAGCCAAGGACTAATATTTGCTAAGATTTATTAAAAATTTCAAAGTATAAGTTAGACAACTTGGAAGATTGGGTTTATCAAGTTTTTTCATGTCATTTGAACTCATGATCCATGGTTTGCGAGTCATAGTATTATTTGTTCAGTACATTTCATCATCACCCATATACTAGCATTTAAGTATAAGCTACTCTTAAATGTACCCCAAAGGAATAAAGATTGAAAATTCCTTTTGTCATTTTACCTTTATTTGGCATTTTGATACATGGATAAGAGGATGGGATGGAGAAATAGATGCCATGATAAATATTTTCCTTATTTCGATGAAAGGGTCTAGGAAATATGTTTGAATATATATATCCATATCCATTTACCATCCTTCAATTCATATCTCTGTCCATGTTTGGAGAATTCAATCCATAGGTATCCTAACAAGGATAACGTAATTGCTCACTTGGCTTCCAAAAACCATTTCCTTGAGGTGTAGCTATAATCGATTATCCTTTTTTTCTACTTAATGACTTTATAATTTTTAAGCTATTTTTTGGAACAACCTTATGTTAGGTGACAACACAAATATGTCTAGGGTGCTTTCTAGAACATCTTGTGAGATGTATTCTATCGATAAGTTCCTGGTACATGTGTCAACAAAGACATCTTTTTTTAATCCCAATGCATATCTAAAAAGCTAAATATTCCACATGAAGTAGGGCCATACTTGAGTTTGCAATTCTCAATAGAACCATATAGAGTGCATTGAGATGTTTACTCCAAAGCATGGATGATTTTTTTTCATATGAAAGCACACAAGTGTTAAAGTCATTTGCATAGAATGCTTATATTATTATTACTATGGAAATATTGAGAAAAAATATCTATTAGATCGATAGGGTATGTCAAAGGTACATTAGTGAGCATGTCGATCCTTACTAGTTAATCATCATATATGAACGAATGTGCTATAACTTAGCAAGGGATGTCGATGTTGTCCTTTATTGCTTCTTCCCACCATACCTTGTGTACCTTGATTTCTATATTCAACTGCTAACATTTTAAATTTGAGAAAAGTAATGTAATACAATATCCTATCACATCATCATGACAAATCTAATTACTAAGGGACAACATAGGACTGAACACTATCATGTAACAAGGAATGTTTAAAGTATCTCTTTTTATAAATACCACTGGTTTTAAATTGACGCAAACTTATTTTGGGGATAATGTATAGGGTTTATATACAAAAACCACACATTTGTTATTCCAATTTTGAAATTCATTTAACTTGATGATTAGAAAAATGATTACTATATAAATCCTACTAATTCAATATAAAAAGTATTGTTTGGTACATGTACATGCAACATTTGACTCGCACCTCCGTATCTTAACAAGAATGGCATTCAATGCAAAGTTCCAAAAATGTTTATGTTCAAAACTTTTGGGTCGCATCCACCCATCGAAGCAGGGCCGGGTTTGGATCAAGTTTTAGGTTGAAAAATCACTGCTAGTTGACAGAAATGCTAGGTAACGGACAAAATCGAATGGATGTGAGGTTGGGTCTAGCCGATGGAAATAGACAAATAGTAAAGATTGCAGTGGTAGGTCGAGGATTTATATAATTCCTAGGGGTACGCAGGGGAGTAGGCGAAAAACATTAGTCATGTTGTTTTTTATAACGAGTATAGAGGTACGTGCAACATATACGTGGTGAATCCAAAACATCGAAGGAAAACAAAGAATTGGCCGGCCGACGAGAAAAAGGAGGAAAAGGAAAGAGAAATAAGAAATTAAAAAAAGAGACCCGTTTGATTGATGTCTTTCTTTTTCATGAATTTCAAGACATGAAACTACACGTCGGTATGGTTACAAAATGCGGAGAGAAAAATAAAAGGTTAAATGGTGGAAACATTTTTTTTCTATCAGTTTTAGGTCTTTTTTAACCTTTTCAATATTTCGACCATTCAAGTTGAGTCAATGTGAGGGGCATAGATGTTTTTGTTGAGAGAAAAATAGTATTGTGAAAATTCGTTTTTTTATAGCGTAGACTCATTAAATTTAGAATTATTATTTTGTTGTATTGTTCATCGAACTAAATGTTAGCCTTCGATCTTTTTCTCAATCTATATCCTCACGGTTCTCAGTCTCCCTCCCTCACGGTCACTGGATAGCACACCGACGAAGAGATGATCGGTCGTGGACCGCATGATTGAATCAGTAGGGAGGCGCCCTGTGAGAGAGCGAGTGTCCCATGGATGCAATTGTTGTGCCAACATTAATGGACGGATTGCTGCGCGCTGGTGGTTACATTACTGGAACGTGGGGAGCAAGGCAACCACTGTTATAGCCAGCCTCCCTCTGCATTCATGTGAGCATACCCGGGTCAGGTATAGCTCAAAGTTTCTTCATGTGCATTCACTCGCTCTAGCAATGCAGATGGATCTCAGCATCTATGATAAAGCCCAGTTGCCTCCATATTTTGGGCATTTTATATAAACTCAAAATGCACATATTTTGCTAGTGGAGCTATACCTTCTCATGAATACAAAATATAGTTCTTGAACTTGGAATATTTTTTTATAAAACAAGAAACTTCCTCCAATCATAAATATACAACATTGTTGACTTGTTTCGCACATCTTTATTAACCATCCGCCTTATTAAAAAATGTAATATATTGTTGTGATTTATTTTTTTCGTTAAAGATAATTTGAGTATAACTTATATTTTGACATGTTTGCACAAAGTTTTGAATAAGATAAATGACCGAAGTATGAAAAAAGTCAATGACGTCACATATTTATGATTTGTGAGACTTTCTTTTCTTGAGGGAACAAATTAGGGCCCCAAAACAAACTAGGCCACGGCTTATGGGTGATTCTTCGGTTGTGCTCTCTGTGTCTAATTTGGCATGATGCTGCGATTTTCAGTCTAGTTCTTTGCTAAAAGAGCACACAAATTTCATGGGAATACAACTACTTTGACCCAATATCCGTATAACTAGACAGCTATTTTTATATGTACCACAACTTCAAATATCTTGACATTGTTGGGTTCAAAAAGTTTGTTTGAATCGTACTAAATGTCAAAGTATAGTAGTATTCTATGATACATGTTGACATATTTGTAGTTAGATCAAAATAGGTTAGTTCTGAGAAATTTACCCTATACTTTAGACTGTAGCATATCTATTGACCTTGGAGACATAATATGGCAAAACTTATGATACTTTAATAATATGTGGTTACGTTGAAATCTGCCTTGAACTGTATTCTCAAATATTTATCACGTTTGACTTTTTCTACAACTTTAACATTTGTCTTATTCAAAATATTTGTGCAAACATATAAAAGTGAAGTCCTAATTAAACTATATGTAGTGATAAAACAACTCATAATAAAACAAAGGTAACTTATGAAGTTTTTTTAATAACATGGAAAAGTTATGGAAAAACTAATCATGATAAATATTTAAAAATGGAGGAAGTTTTTTATAGTGCCTTAACTGACCAACTTGATTTTACAAATATATTCAATACAATAAAATATAACAGTCATAGGTCTTCTCAAAGATGGTAAATCAAGACCTTTTACGGGAGTATTTTTGAATTGGCTATGTATCCATGGTTATTAGGAAAAAATCCATTTTACAACATCGAACTGGTCAAGGGATTCGATTTTCCACCTCGTGCTATGAAACCAAGTAACCTGCACCCTCGAATCGTCAAAACCATCCGAAATACAACCCTAAGTACTGTAGCAAGTGGTTTTGCAAAGTGGTTTTGAGGACGTGGCACATGGGGTCCAAAACTCAGCACACATCAGTTTTTTCTCTCAATGACATGCAGGATCCCACTTCTCAGCACACATCAAGAGCATAGGGGTGGAGGCCTCTGGAGCGGAGCAAAGGGAGCACGACAATGGCAGAGACCTCGAGAGCAGAGCAAAGGGAGTACGGCGGCGGCGGTGGCCGGGCAGAGCTAGCGAGGGGGAGATTGATAAGCAGCGGCAAGCGAGGAGACAGAGGAAGGCGGCTGCGATGGCGCACTGAGGAGGGAGAGAGGCAGTGGCAGTGGGGAGGGAGAGGAAGGGCGTTGCGGCGGCGCATCGGGAGGGAGAGAGGCAGCAGCATCGGGGAGGGAGGGGAAGGAGCTGTGCATCGGAGAGGGAAAGGGAGGTGGCGACACTAGTCATCCTCATGTTGACGGTGGTGGCACATCAGGAGAGAGAGGCATTGGCGATAGGGCAATGGAGGAGGGAGAGGGAGCACGACAGAGCATCAGGAGGGAGAAGAGAGGACGCGCAACGGAGCATCAGGAAGGGAGAGGAGAGGGAGCTGCATCGGAGCATCAGGCAGCGGCGGCGTGTGCCGGAAGGAAGGGCTCGATGGTAAGTTGCGACATGTCCTAGCGTGTGGGCCCATGATGACATGTCAGCAAATAGCCTCAGAAACCGCTTGCAATAATTAAGGTTGTATTTTGGATAGTTTGCAAGTTCGAGAGTGCATGATACCCAGTTTAACTGTACGGGATTGGAAATCGGACTCTTTGACCAGTTCAAAGTTATAAAATGGACTTTTCTCCTATTATTATTAGCAATGCTACTATATATACTATTATTATAAAGATTCCAAAATTTGTAGGAACTAATGTACTACATATATAAGCTGATAAGCCTCGGTGAGGCAGCAGAAGCGCAATGCGAGATCACACTACCACTTGGAAGCAATCACGATTCACGCGTCCATGTATGATCAGTATGCACATGTATCAGACGGTGCACGTACATATGTGTTCGCACTACCCCTCAGACGCTGAGACCCCAGATGGATTAATTGTCCTTGGATGTTGGAAGTCGGCACAAGCCGATAAAGTGATAGCCTACACGCACTAATATATACAATACATTGCGTGCATGCTGGACCACGAGACTTCTCAAAATATAGAGCTTAAAAAAGAAAGCAAATCTCCATTTCTTTATTTTTTTATACCACTGGCCGGATTAACAATGATTACTGGACGGCCTCGGACGATCTGCGTGCATCAACCAGAAAAGAGTTTGGGGGAGATAGTAAAAAATTTGAGGAAATAAGACACACGCAAATGAAATGTTTAGAGATAGATAAGTTTGGTGGTCTTGGCCCGTAAAATGCATACTCCTTCCGTATTTAAATATAAGTTGTGATTGATTTTTTTAAACTTAAATCGTTCAACTTATTTAAAAAATGTATGTAATATATAAGAAAACAAGTTATGCTCGTAATCTCTGTAATGATAAAACAATTCACAACAAAATAAACTAATACATTATAATTTTTTGGATAAGATGAGCGATTGAAGTGTTGGAAATTTGGAATAGAGTCCACCATGACTTATATTTAAATACAAAGCGAGAATGTACATGAGTCTATGACTATTATTAGTTGCTTCTATTATTTTTTTAACTAATAACAATATTCTTACATATATTCAAAAGAAGCCACAGAACATACAAACATATTTCTTTTCATAAGTTTAGCATGTAATTTTATTTTTATTGTATAAATCATGGTCCTCTAGCACTCAATGCTATATGCCTATATAGATGAACTCCCCAAGCTTTGCGGCAGGATTTTTGAATGATATGGGGGTGTATGTCACAGAAAAGTGCATCAAGTCACATAAAATAGATAAAATGTATAAATAAAGATAGTGGGTGACGACGTGGTATGAAACTTAGTGGATTCTGATCTTGAGACGTCATAGCTTTATGCATGTTTAGAAAAATAAACAGTGAGGGTCAGCTTAGTGATAGAAGATTTATGTAAGCATCATCTAGTGAACTAAATTAAGACTTCCGAGGATGCGATTAAGCTTCTCCCCAACGCTAATCGCATCGGTCGATTGCGGTGTTAATACAATACAATGTTGGGTCATGTCAATCGGAAATAAAAAATTACTCGTGGTCACCCACTAACTCCGCTTTGTTTAATGGAGGCGTGGGGGCTTAGTTAAGCTGGGGAACGAGGTCGGCGAAAGTGAAAGATGGGCTGGACTCTACCGGTGGATTTTTTTTTTTATTTTGTGGGAAGAAAGGAAAAAAAGTACGGATCGAGTCATTCATGCTCATGCACCTTCCCTAGCTACAAACCAGACGGCTACAGCTCCTAATTAAAAATGGGTATAGGGCCCCCTTCTAAAAATAATTTAGGTAGGATTGGAAAATTTTAGGAATAAAAAAATGAAGCCCAAGCCATATCTAGAGGCCTGTATAGATATTTACAAGTGGCTACAGTAGTAGAGTCAATATATTCCTTAAAAAGGCCATGCAAAATTCATGCCCAAGCTACTACAAGAGTATATTTGAACAATCAGGTGCATTATTATTTTGTTTAAGGTTAGATTTTTTTCCACTCTTAAGATTTTAGAGGTTGTTGGTCCTATATTTTTTTTGTCGTGTCTAAGGCCTCGTTTGAATGAGCTAGACCATATACCTTTAGGAAGTTATGAAAAAACTTTGGCTATTCTAAACAACCCAATTTATACAGTCCATCTTTTAGCTATCCCAACGAAGGTTCACAATTCCGTTTTACTATAGCCAGAATTTCGTTTTAACTGAAGGTTTTGACTTTTGTATTTTTGAATTCGAAACTAGGAATCCACCACTTTCTAGACCGGAAAGTGCATCTTGTGTAGTTCCGGAAACGGAAAATCGGTTGGGAAGGTTTTACCCAATCCCACATCTATCAAACCAATCATGGCCAATTTATTTGGAACGCGAGAATTTCACAAAAACTGTACAGAAATTCCACATAAACAGTTCAATTTTACAATAAAAACATAGGGACAGAAAAAAATCCCGCATTCGGGCTCGCCTTATAAAAAACTATAATATCATGTTCCTTCAACTGTGAGTCTGTGACAAGTTATTATAATCTGCAGTGATTTAAAGAAGCCTAACTCTGTCTTCCAATGGAACAACATTGTAAACGTTGTCATGCCACAACATAGGCAGGTACACACGAGTTTTAACGAAGCAAACACAAATATCTGCTCTTCTGCTTTCACGATGAATATCGCCATTTTCATGTGGTAAGAGAGGATGACCATGAGTGAGTAATCGTTACCTGTTAACCATCTGTGGAAATAAATTTCTATAGGTGATTGTCCTAAACCATAAGTCACGTGATTTTTTATGTGGAATATCCGCGTGCTTAGTTTTTAAGCTTCAAGCCGATGATGACGTTCTCCCTCACGTGATCCCTAATACCATCTTATCGTAGTCGTGCTTGTTGCTAAATAGCAATGAGATAACATTTTTCTTTCAAAACTTCTAGACAGAGATCACTTGGAGAACCATCTCGACACGGCTTATTTGGATTGAGACCGACGTTGGCCAGGTCAAAGTTTGGCTATTTTTTACCATATTTGAATTTAAAAAAATATCTATCCAAATAATAAATTTATTGTTTGTAGGTATTATTTGGGGCCTAAATAAAGCCCACAAACAAAAAAAAATGCAATTTGATCAAATATTTCTCCAAATTCAAATATGGTCAAACATGGTCAAAGTTTGGCCTGGCCAATGTCGGCCTCAATCCAAACAAGCCTGGCCCGTCCAGAGGCACTGGTCCGAGGCGAGCACTTCTTAAATTGGGGAATTTTAGAGACGCTCATCTTAACCTTTCATCTTTAGAAATACTCATTTTAGAGCGCTTCTTAAATGAGATAACCCTTTTTCTATGCCGGCTACTTAAGACAAGCACAACAACTGCCAATGAAAATTTATTTACAGAGGCAGACGTTGGTCAAGGTGTCTAGCAAATTGCATATGGCTAACCATTTCCAATCACCTCTAAACTCTAGAGTAAAAGGGGAGGTCGGCAAAAAAAAAGTTGTTTGTGGTAATTTGGTAATGAATCGTTGGTTCTCTTAAATACTCCCTCTGTCTTGAAATATAGTGTTTTCTTGATTTGTTTGACTACTATATTGAATTGTGTGCTTCAGGGCTGGTTGTCCCATTTCAACCATTTTTTATTCGGTTATATTACTGAATTATGAACTGTTAGTACGATTTAAATAGCCATGACAGACCTCCCTACATCCATGAAATACTAAAGGAGTGTATCTAAATCTAATAAAGTTTATAAAAAAATATCAACACCCACTACATTTAAAAATATAACTATAAATATAGTTAATGATGAATCTAATTATTCATTTCGTATTGTAAATATTATTATTTGTTGAACTTAAAATTTTGAGAGGGTGCGGCCTGTGAGTAATAAAGAGGTATACTAGCTTATAGGAAAAGAGAAGAGCGTGAAAGTTTCTCTACGCGCCATTATCTCTTTTCGATCCCTTACCAGATGGTTCTACTATGCATGGCGGCACAATGACAATTCAGCCATGTGCGGGTGGACAGAGCATAGTTAACCCGGTGTCCTTCCAGAATAATTATAGAATGTATCTTAAATCCACACTAACAATTGGAACCTTTTTGCTAATGCATACCCAACCAATTGATTCTTCACTCAAAATACAGACCAACCTCATGCAGTCATGCTCACCGGACTCCGGCTCGCTCACTTGTAAAAACTACTCTGCACCTATTTGTTTTTTTCGCTGTTTTTTCTCTCCCTTTCACTCATCTAGTTTCCCTATGTTATGCCTTGACGGTTCTATAGCAGTTTTTTCTCACCTGCGGATCAAAACCCTGCGGGATCTTACCTTACCACTATATCACATTGCACAGTCGAAACGGGATCTTACCTTATCACTACATCGCAGTCGAAACCTTGCACGATTTTTACCTTACCACTACACCACAGAGTTACTTGTGACTAGACAAATGATGCTATACTCTAGAAAAAATACCAGTTTACATTAGTACCAATACCAGCTATAACTTTGGCCAATATATATGTGGTGGATGGATACTGGATTCTCCAGTAATGCCTCAAAATGTTCGAAAAAATTACCAGACATATTGCAGATTACCTTTGTTTTATCCCATAGACCACCTAAATCATTTTTTGTGCTATTTAGCCTATGGTAACAGGTGTTTTAGTAGGCACTATAGTAAGTTTTGTCCTAATGACCACTAATCTCGGTGGTATGATATTCATGGCCAAAAAATAGCGTAGCACATCCCTAAGTCAAACTATCGTGAGCGTGACTAAGTTTGGAGAGAACACTTTCAACATCTATGTAACGTAACGTTAATATGAATGTAGTGTCAGTCTCTTGATCATAGTTGTTAAAATCTTGATTTTTTTTCTTTCGTTTTTATGACTCTGCGATCTTAATGAGGTGGTCTGATTCTGAGACACTAGTCACTAGTATCTACGTTGGTTTCTAAAAATTTTTATATTGACAACTAATTTATTCCGATCTTACGTGACACGTTTTCTGATTCGATTTAGAATCTAAGATTTTGACAACTTTGCTCGTCATGAATCGAATTGTAATTATTTGGAACCATAAATAATTATTCCTTTAAATATAAACATAGTCAAATCGCTAATTATTAGGCTGTTATTAATCACCTGCTTGGGTGAGCTGGGCAATAATTGGCGGCCCGAGGCCACTGTGGCGCGATCTCCGTGCAGCGGCGTGGGGCGACGCCATTGGGCCACCCACTGGCTTTTGTGTCAGGCCTTCACTGTTGGCGACCGTGCCAACGCCAAGCAAAGAGCAGCAGCGGGCTGCTGGCTGCCGGCCATCGATCCAACTGGAGCGCCGGGCGAGGCACAGGCTGCTGATTTGACGCTGGGCATTAGCTGCTGTCGTCCCCGTCCCACCGGCCTCCACCTCGTCTCTCCACGGACGGACGCCCTCCGCTCTGCCGTAGCGGCGCCACCGATCTATCGCTCTACATGGTCTGATCCGACGTCTCCATTATCTCGTGCTGGCCTGGGCAAATCACAATGGATGAATGCATTGTCTAACCTGAAGAAGCCTCGCTAACGTAAGGTTGGGTGCAGCGGTCCGTACAAATGATTGTGTATATGTATTTTGCAGAATCGACGAGACATGCAGCAGTCTGTGCACGTACATATAATGAGAGCATACGAAAAATTAGGATGGAGCTTATGCATTAACAATCAAATAGCCCGACTAGTGCCGTCCATCTAACGGATAAGAATGTATTGTCTTAGTGTGTCATGCTGTGGTAGACAATCGGATATTTTTCTTAAAAAACAAACGGTTGCGGAATCTGCTCCTACTCGTCCCATTCGGGAGCCCATAGATTCTTAGAATCCGGCTTTCAAAATCGTTAGAGCAACGAAATAGCACAAATTCTTGGGGAGATTTTGCTTGCTACCGTGAAAATCCTAGAATGCCCAAAGCCCTTGGTCTGCAAGTTATGTATGGAGAAAAGACGAAAATACCCTCAAAAGCTTCGCAACCATCTCCCAGTGTCGCCACCTCAAAATCAATAGATGATGGCCAACGGCTACCTCTATGTAATGTCTCAAAATTTAGCTTCTAAATTTTTTTTAATCCTTTTCTAATTTAAAATCAAATTTTTAAAAATTTTGGATTTTGCTAATTTGTTTGATTGTGTTAATACGAGCTCAACAAAATTCTAAATATCGCAAATGCTTTCTACCAAAATTTTTTTTTAAAATTCAATTCTAAAAAAAAATATCCCCGCGTAACTTGGACCTCCATCTCCGTGTCATATAAACCTCTCATCTCCGCGACACATCATCGGCCCCCTCTTCCATCGGCTATAAATAGCCCTCCACCCCATGCCTCCATCTACACCAAGCTCACCACCGCCGCAATTTCAGCCACCAGTTCAATCAGGGCGTTGTGTGCCGCGAATGCCATCCCCCTCCTCGCTGTGTTCACACGCGGGAGCAGAGTGCATCTGCGTTCTTCGTCGAGAGGCCACCATAACTCGATTGTTCCGACTACGAGCACCTCGCCACATCCCTCCACCATCCCCAAGCCGCGCTCCCCCCTTCTTCCTGCCTGTATCGAGCTCCCCACGAGCTCTTAGGCCGCCACCAATGGCTACCCGCGGCGAGCACCTCCGCGTCGATCACCTCCACCGCGCTGACAACCACCAGAGCTGAATGCGGTGAGCCTCTGCCCGTTGCTCACGGCGGCGCGAGGCAAGCAGCAGAGCAGAGGCGCTGCTCGGTCCTGCTTGTACCCCTCTCTCTGTTACAACTGCCCCTCTCTCCTATGAATGACAGGTGGATCCACCGATTATTTTTTCCACGCCAACCACCCGGCACCGGTAACTAGCCTATCAATAATCACGTGTCATTTGAGCTAGAAGGTCTAATCTT
The DNA here is from genome assembly GCA_030272315.1 of Paspalum vaginatum. Lineage (NCBI taxonomy): Eukaryota > Viridiplantae > Streptophyta > Magnoliopsida > Poales > Poaceae > Paspalum > Paspalum vaginatum. The sequence goes on along the minus strand of CM059017.1, from coordinate 12,485,428 downwards.
GTACCATTCTTTTCTTCTATTCGTTTATTTCTGAATTAATTTCCCGACCGTATGAGCTCCAATTCCGTTGTTTCTTCTTTCTCAATTCATCAAAAATTAATATCTACCATCCACATTAATTTCATGATTTTAGTAGTTTCCAGAACCGCTTACAAGCCGGTGCCACATTCGATACCGTAGGCGTGGACCGTTGACACCAGCCTGAAATTCTACTCGTAAACAGTCTATAAATATTTTCTGTTCCTCTAGAATCCAAAAACACAATTTTATTCTCCATTTTCTAAATATTCGGATTTTGAAATATTCCAGGAATATTCCTTTCTCTTTTTCCGAATATACAAAATTCATATCTTCTCCGTTTCAACTCCGATTTGGGTGATTTTTTCGCATAAATTCATCTAAAATCAAGCTCTACCTACCCATACACTCTACATAATCTTTTGTCTTAGCCGAAAGCCGCCGTCATGCCACCATGATGCCGTCCTACACCCAGTCAGTGCTTCGCACCGGTCGCACAAACATTGTGAGTCTAGTGATCGATGTCGTTAATCTCCTATTCCACATAAATCCTAAAGGTTCCTGTCTGAGCCTTTTCGAGCCCTGAATTCAGATGATGATGATACCGAAAATCATCTAAATATCATTGATCTCTCCACCACTCCACAAAAAGATCTTCTCCAAAACACCAACATACGACCGCCACCCCTTCGGCGTTGTCGACTTCGCATCTCGCGTCCACCACCCCTACCTTGGCATCTCCGTAACTGTCGTTACCGAGCCCGCCAATTCGCCCGAAAATACGCTACACTCCAACCACTTGCAGGAATACCACTAGTAAGAACCCAACAGACTCTCATCTCCGCATTACAAGTTCTACACCACCAAACCTGTTGAGCTCATATTATGCTTCGATTTGTGTGTTTTCCTTGTTTGTGCACTAGGCTTTACCGGAGAGTCCGTTCCGCTTGCCCCTCGTGTTATACTACGCAATGGTCTGATAATCACATAAAAACTTGCAAGTTTTGATTGCTAATGTAACCCAGCAAAATATTCAGCCACCTAAGCCTATTTTAGAAATAGCGCATATGTGGAATATGTTGGGTATGGGAGAGTGGATGTGTGTGTGGTTTTTGAAATAAAATGGGGACGAACCCCGGCAACCCGACCTTGTCGAAATACAGCTACCCGCCGAAACAGCCATAAGGGCAGGATATACCCGGGTAACTTAGCTACTTGCGGTTACTCCTTGTCCCGAGATTCGTGGAGAATACCGAGTAGGTGGTTGCTTGCGCTGTTGAGTATTGGAAAGTGGGAATGGTTCTAACTGAGCTCTACGACCGTTATGATTTTCATCTTATCTAACTATTTTAGTACAACCACTCGCTCTGTATGAGGCATTGGCCGGATCCGAGCCGGAGTGAATAGCCTAGTAGCTTCCATGCTGGCGCACAAGGGGCTAGGGGATGGGTGGTGTGCCAACGGGAGTACCGTGGGGTATTGGAGTGGCTCAGATGGCCAAACTCCTAAAGTTCTGCTAGGTGATGAAATAAAGACAACGGCTTGGTTTGGAATTCGGGCAGTTACGACGGTAACAAACCGTTGAGTCCAACTTGTGGGAATTAGTACAACATCTTATCAGAGTAAAACTTATTCGAATAGTCCGTGTCCACTAGTATGGATGAGTTACGGCTTGGTTCTTCAGTCAGCAGTTTTCATAAAATAAAATGGAATTGGTTTGAGACCGGATAAAAATGGTTTTTGGTTCAGCAGTGGATGCTGGATGTATGGAAAATGTGCTGACTAGAAAGCTATGGGCCACCTTAGACCGGAAAATCCAGTGGCAAACATTTTTAGGAAAAAACTCAGTTTTTAGAAAGATTAAAACTTGACAACTATCACCCTGTGATTATTAAATTTTGGGATGGTAATAAAGCAAATTTTAATTCTATTATAAAAACAGAGGCGCTTCACCCTAGCACCCTGTAGCCGTACGGAGGAGGAGCACCATGGAAAGGAGACGTATGGCGGCGCATCAGGTGGAGCGAGAGAGGGGCAGAGTAGGGCGAGGGTGCCGTGGTCCCGGTGGAGCGGGGTGGCATGTCGGGCGACGATGGCAGCACATCGGGCAGAGGCAGATCCGGGTGGCGATGCGTCGGCCAGAGGCGAAGTCTATACAAGGAGAGAGAAGAGAAGAGATCGGGAGACCGGGGGGGGGGGGCGGGGGCATCGAATGAAATATCTAAATAATATGGGAGGGTTAAACAGGCTAGATTCTTAAAAACTATTATCTGGATAATGATTCAGAAAATCTGCACGCTTCCAAACGGGGCTATATGTATACATCAGCAGAGAAAGATAGGGTGAGGAATAGTGCGTAACATGAAAGCGATTAAGCTTTATTGGTCGTGAAACGACTCAAAACTGATCGATCGTTGTCATATCCTAGACACGTCACGTGTATCTACAAACTAAATGCTGCGGAAAAAAAACTCTCATCATGTGCTTGAGTACAGGGGAGCTATAGCTCCATGCCCATCACCCAGGATAAAAAGCTGCGACAAGCTGTGGGCACTTGCGTTTTCTCTTATGGATTGACGCAAACGATAACTGTGTTAGTTCCCATGATAACAATATACTATATGATGTGTCTACAATATTGTATGGGTTGGGGGGTACGATCCTAAATACTCCTCTGACACGTTGATATGTGTACTTATTTTGGCTTAAATTAATGTGTACATCTGCCGCAGTGCAAGCATGTGGGAGGTGAGGTACATATGAGCTGGACCTTCGAATTTATGGAATATATAATAGGTGGAATAATCGGACTAACTTGGAGATTCGTACGCATAGTGTTCTTTTTTTCTTTAAAACACAAAAAGTCAAGAACAATAGGCATACACACGTACTATACTCTTGCACTTTTCATTAAATCAAAAGACTTAAAAATGGATAAACGGTTTCACCGCAAAATGCATGAGCGTGTTTCGAGTGCATTTCACACATCTATATATATCCACCATCACACTATGGTTGATCTTTTCAGCACAGACAATCTATTCCCGGATGAGTCTAGCTACGATTGTCTATATCATCGCCCCAAGACGATATCCAACGGGAATGTCTATCCACTCTTGTCTATTACTATTCTAACCATTTTTCTTTCTGTGTATATATATGATGCATTGGAGACAGGCTAAGCTAAGACTATTTCTATTAGCGTGCGGACCGCGGTTGCAGAAAAGACCAAATTTGTGCATCGTGGCCCACCACCTGCGTCGTGATAGGAGAAGGATCCTTCCAGCAGGGTGCGGTCTTGTGTGTCTGGACTCTGGAGGGGATCCGGGGACGACGGGGCCAGTGCGCCCGCCTTTGTTCGGGCTGATCGTCCGGTCCGTGCAAGTTCAAGCACTTCAGACCATACAGAGAGTTCAACCTGTTTTCCACTTGGCCGAGACCCCTCCCAGTTCAGGCCGATCGTTCGATCCGTGCAAGTTCAAGCACTTCGGACCTACGGTTAGTTCAACCTGTTTTCGACTCGGTACGAGACCCTTCCAGTTTGCTTGTACAGACCGGACCATCTAACGTGCAGAGACTGTACCACCCTTCGGGCCCTCCGGTCACTATTGTCTTCTTTGGTTTAGTCGTTGTTCTTCCCGAGTCTTTTTCACTGGCCCGACCATCCGGTATGGTTTTGTGTTGTTGTGGTTGTTTGGCCCGTTTTGCGTTCATTCTCGTGGGTGGTTCATCCTCGCCACCGAGCCATGTGGTGGGCAGCAAGTAGGTGTCCGTGTGTGGCAAATAGAACCGCCGCACACGCGCAGGAGGTCTCCCCCACCCCTTCGCCACATCTGCTACCTCCTTGACGGCGGAGGCGACGAGAGAAGCGGGCGGAGGCGACGAGAGCGGATGGCAGTTGGGCTGGTGTGGATGAGGCAAGGAGAGAGAGCATGAATTTGCGGTGCTCTGGAGGCCGCCTCCTATTTTATTCGTCCGCATCTGCGATCTACTAGAACACGCTACACTGGTTTCTGATGCCTTTTTCCGCATCCGAGACGTGTTGGGGATCTGCTGGAAATAGCCTTAATGGCACTTGATAAGTTTTGAGGTATGGGCCTCCGCTTGTGTGGAAATGCGTCCTTCATAAGTGCCATTTTCAGAAAAATAATAGTGCTTGGAGAAGTCTAGGAATATAAATCTAACCTCATAAATTAAATGTTTGGGTGGACAATTCAAAGAGGTTTCACATGATACCACAATTGTGTCATAAATATTTTGGTGGAACCGTACATGTTCTCTCTCACGTTTCTTATTATGCATGCAACAAATGTTTGCATCGAATTATTCAGCTGTTTTGGCTTCTACATATGTTTCCCTCACTTTTGAAGGGCCATGGCATTTACATAAATCCGGTGGTGATGAAGAGAATACTTTTGGCAAGATGCACTGCACCTAGTCAAATACTAATTAGCCAACAAAACAAACTAAAAATAAGGAGAATGCATGCTCCTTCGCTCAACGTAGATGGACAGAACCATGTCCACCCACCCCTTTCTTGTTTTTTTTCTATTGGGTCGAATGCCCATATCTATTCTTAAATCGGCTTAATTTAATATTTATAGAAATATTTTTAAGTTCAGAATACCGGTGTCCTATGTGGATACAAAAATATTCCAAAATTCGCTAATATTCTATTATCATAGGAACATGTTGCCATATTAAAAAATATTGTAGTGAAAAATATATAATATTCCATCTTTTAAGAGAAATATTTTACTTTTAAGAGAAGTAAGAAATATTCTACCTTTAGAAACTAAATCTTCCCTCAGTAATGACAATATTCAAAGTTATAACATTCTTAGTTTTGAAATATAATAATAATAATATAATGAGTGATAAATATTTTAAAGAACAATGAACAAAAATACAAATCAACCGCGTGAAAAAAAATACAGTGGGGAACGTGAAATGAGCCAAAAGTTGACCAACAACACAGTCTAAAATAAAAGAGAAAGGGTGGGTTGGCAGGAAGATTCCCCAGGGTCCTCTCACTGTGCCAAATACAACAACCACCCTATACAGTATGCACCAACGAAGGCCGGTGTACAGAAGAAAAATGTGTGATACTACATGTTATATATACTCACCCCCAAATGCTGGGAAGGGGGAACATTTTCAACAACCAGGAACGAAAGGAAACGGTAATCATGGCCCTTTGGGCCTCGGGGTGGACCCAACCCAATGGCTCCGTCCGACCCGAGATTATAAATGCGGGGGAGGAAGCGCCCACCCGCAATGAATCGTGACAAGGAAAGCTCGTCTCTGGCAGCCCCCGCGGACCCGCTCCGTCCGCCGCTCGTGGCCGTGGCCGCCCGCGCCCTGTGCTGCCGAGATCCCATCGCCGGATCGATAGACGCGGACGGCCCGCACCCACGGCCACCGGACCACCGCACGCTCCGCTTCTGCTCGTAGCCGTGCGTGGCCGCCGGTGCAGTAGGCCGCGCGTGCTCCGGCCCCGATGATTGTTGCCCGATGGCCTCCCCCACAGTCTCACAGGGGAGGTGGACTTGGGAGTGTTGGGAGAGATGGACCGGAGCGGAGGCGGAGCGAAACAGACCTACCGGGCGTCTCCGTCTGTCCCGGCCCAGAGCAGTCGGTCGAGCCCGGCCGGGGGCACGGGGCAGGTTCAGGGGATCGGCGCACATCGGCAGCACATGGCATGAGTCGGCGCTGCGCTGGGTCTGGGCGACCCACGACGACGACGACGACCAAAATAAAAACGTCGCCGCTCATCCCACGCGCCGTCGTCCCCTGCCGCCGTTACCGGCGCATACACGCTTGCTGCGCCGCATAAGCTACCGCTACGAAATTAATTAAACTAGAGCTATTATTAGTATAATGCTAACTGCGTCGATGGTCTCGGCCCCTACGTCATAGGCTTTGAAACCAGGAGGCGAGCGAAGGTGGCGGCGGCGAGCAGCAGCACGTACACCACAGCACAGATGGCTTTTGCGACTTTTCTCAGAGCGGAGCTATCTATAGCTGGGCGAAACGGACGTGTGAGCCTGTGCGGCGGAGGACAGCGACCAGGGTCCAGAATGCCATTGCCGTCGTTTCTCGCCCGCCCGCTTCCTCTTTTTTCCTTGCGTGCAACCCACTGCGATTTCACGTAACCGGGTGTCCCACGCGGCCGTCGCGACGAAATGGGGGGAGGCCATATCGTTATTGTGATGATGCGTCAGCCTCGCGTCGGCTTCCGGTACATGTACCGGGATGGGTCCTAAAAGTTAAATACTAGTCAACAACAAGGGCACGGGTAAAACTATTTTTAGTCTAAAAATACTGTTTACAGTATAAATGATACTGTAAGCAAACGTGGCACCAGAGCCAGCCCCTAAGAGGGTCCGACGGTGCGGCCAAACCGGGCCCCTCAGTCTACAAGGCCCCACATGCATACTACTATGTATATCAGCAATATTAGTAGTAGAAGGTTATTCCATCTACGTATATAATAGATGTACAATGTTTTTGTTTTGGGACATTGAGTAGTCTATTATCTTATCGTTTTTTATTTATTTGTAGAATGAAATAGATGCTAATGATTTGTACTAGTACCAAGAATTGAGTCATTTTATCAAAATTCAAAAAATCAACTCATGATAAATAACCTATAAAATTAAAGCGACATTTACATATATATATATAAAAAATAAAGGCCCATTTTAAATATCGTTCCGGGAGGCTTGAAATCTCAGGACCCCGCTGCATGGCGCGGACGGATGTATACGGCTGGGATGACAAGACCTGTGCTTACCCTGAGCTGAGCGTACACAGGGGCGGATACGTAATTTACCCGTCCATGCGGTGCATATTCTTTGCGGCCACAGCGCGCGCACCTTTCGGACTTTCCCAGCAAACAGCCAAACACAGGGGTTCAATAGTAATAAAGAAAACCGATAAAAGCGACAGAGAGAGGGGAAAACGCAGTTCCGGTTCTGCCCTCAGACGTTGCGCGACGTGTGGTGTGGCGCGCACTAGCTGTAGAGCACGCGCGCGCGCGCGCGGGGCCTCCGCTTTCGCTTTGACCAAATCAAACCGTACACGTCAGTGAGGCTGACAGCTGGGAGGGACGTGGCAGGTATCACCCGGTCCCTTTCTGCATTTTGCATATAATAAGCCCTTTCTCTCCGGCGCCTCTCCTCCATGCCTTGAAACGACACCTTTTGTTTTTCCCGCTTATTCCTTTATTGTTTCTAATAAGATACTGCACCGTATACAAGAGTACACGTATAAAAAGACACTACTACTACATGACAAACTACTTCTGAACTTTTGTGGGGTTTTTTTTCAATGGGAGCTTCTCAACTTTGGCACCGTACTACAGCCAGAACACAAGGACAGATGTCTCGATGAGGCCCAACATGATGTTTGACGGAATCGGCTGTGCCTTATGGGCTGATGCCCAGGTTACAGCCCAGACAAGCCTGGGCCGACAATTAGCCTCAAATGAACACTGCACAGACGGATCCCAAAAAAAAAAAAAATTTGAACACTGCATAGACGGTGAAGTGGTGAACTGACCAAAGCCACCAAATGCAGGTGCAGCTGCTGAACAGGAAAAAAAAACGAAGCTCAAACGAAGAGCATCGTAAATACTAGGTGCTGGCCTGAAAAAAAGAAAACAACCTCAGTACTACGAAATGTAAGTTAAAAAAAAAACTCACAGCGAGGGTTTTTGTTTCCACGCTATGCTACTTTTATCACGACCTCATCCTAATACGCCTGGTAAACAGCTACGTAATAACTTGAGAACCATCACGTCCATGCTCTAATCCTCTCCTCTCCTTTTTTTTATTATCTACATCTGGTGGCCCAGCGGCAGGCCGCTGCGCATCAGCTGCTGGTACACCGGCGCGGCGACGGTGCCCTCGACCTTCACGTCCGCACTGGGCGCCGCCACGAGCCCGGCGGCCTGCATCGCCTGCCGGTGCCTCAGCAGCGGGTGGTGGTGCAGCGGCGACGGCCCCAGCATCGGGAGCTTCAGCCCCTCCACGGGCGGCGGCGCTCCGAGTCCGAGGGGCCCCGCGGGCATTGGCAGGCTCGGCAGCGACGCCGGTCCACCGCCGAGGGCCGAGGACGCGTACGCCGGGTAGTTGCCCATCGGCGCCAGGGGATCCCGGGACGGCGGCAGCCCGTACGGCACGCCGCAGCCGCCCAGGCTCCGCATCAGGCCGTCGTGCGCCGACGGGTGCTCCGGCTTGCGCTGGGCCGCCGCCGCCGCGGTGCTCGGGTGGCCGCTGTTCCGGGCGGCCGGGACCTCGTGGTTGTGCTTGCCCTCGTACGTGGTGATCACGGACTTGAGGTCGTGCGACGCGCGCTCCACGTGCTTCCGCACCGAGCACCCCGGGTGCGTGCACTTGTAGTAGCTCCTGGACGGGACACCAGGTTAGAGTCGAAAGCGTTGCACAGAGCGGAAGCCATCCATGCTCGTTGGAGCTCTGAAAGACATGAACTGCCGATGCTTCATTCAGAGCTCAGACCTTGGATTCGGGTTGCCCTTGACGACCTTCTGCCCGTACTTGCGCCAGCGGTAGCCATCGTCGAGGATGTCCACCTCGCTCGTCGTCTGGATCACCACTCGGGGCTCGCGGACAGCTCTTGATGCGGCGCTCATGTCAATGGCATATGACTCCAGCTTCCTGAAATTACCGGACCGTCACTTAGTTCCAGATCGAGCACGAGTAGCAAGCAATGTACTAAGGAGTAGTATTAACCCACAGATACAATCCACCGACCTTCGTTTGGATTCCAGTTCGTCGCCGCCGTCAGCGTCCGCACCGCCCCGGGACATGCTCCCATGAGTCACCCTGTCGCCCCCGTCCACCTCGTCGGACGCCGCAGACGTCACATCCACGCCCTCGTTGGCCAGCATCGACACCGACGAGTCGCAGAGCTCACCGGGGACCGAGGGGGACGACGTCGCGTCGACGCCGTCCTGAGCACCCGCACTGCTATGCCACGGCTGCTTGGCTTCCGCGGTGTTTGCCTGTGGCCCCAGGTTGTCGGGGGCGTCCGCCTGGGCACCGTCGCCGAACGGGTGCACGGCCGGGGCGCCCGGGCGGCGGCTCTGCGTGGGCTTCAGGTGGTTGTGCGCGCCCTTGTAGATGATCTCCGTGATGTGCCCCTCGTGCGAGCGCTCCACCTTCTTCTTCACCTGGCAGTTGGGATGCGTGCACTTGAAGTAGCTCCGCGGGTACTCGCTGTGCTTCACCTGCTTCTGCCCGTACTTCCTCCAGCTGTACCCGTCCTCTGCCGGCGCAGCGTTGGCCATTGCCGGGTAGTCTCCCCTTGCGTCGCCTTCCTCGCCTTGCTGGCCTGCCTGGCCGTCATCCGGGGGTGATATGTGTTCATTGCTTGCATTGGTGTCAGGTGCAAGACGGCTGAGCTTGGAGTCACGAGGATCACTCTTCATGTTGCTCTGCCCGTTGTGAGTTTGCTGGTTCAGTTGACCCAGTAAATTCGCCGCTTGTACTGCCTTACCCTTAGTTTCAGTCTTGACAGAAACCTGTGTGTTCTGTTCCTGACGGAGCAAATGTCAATTAACACCAAAGGAAATTGAAAGGAAAGGGATCAAGTATTGGATCACCAACAAAGAAAATAAAATGGTGCATTGCCATTGTGAGAATATCTAATGACACGTTGTTTCTTATCCTGATCGAACTGAAAGAAGAACAAAAACAGTTAAACAGTATGTGTATATGTGTGTGCCAATGTGCTTGTGGAGGCAAAAACATCTATAGCAGAGCCACCCCAGACCTCACCATTTAGTTGACAGTAGGAATTATTTCATAGATTTTGTAAAATCATCTGGTTCAAGCAGAAACTGACTGCATCCCCCATCCATGCGGCCATGCCCGCAAAATAGTAGTGCCAGCATTACCAGCCACTTCACCATAGTTGGTGTCACTAATGCTCACAGAATAGAAAACAGTGGCCCAACCATTTAAAGAAAAAAGACACTCTCTGGCAGTAACCTATATTCATCTAGATTTCGGGTAAGATTTTTGAGGCACTACCTATCCCGTGATTATATGAGCAGTTTTGAACAAATGTCAACAGGAATACCCTATAAACAGTTCAAATGGCTACTAACCTTCTTTCCTTCCGAAGCGTAGTGTGAAGATTTCAGATCTAAGGGCTTGAAAGCAAATGCATCAGGACCATTTCCAAGCATGGGACCTCCAAATCTAGTAGTATCATTGTCATTTGTGCCACCAAACATGAATAACTTCCCGGTGGTTGGAGAGCCTAGGCCCTGTGGCACACAGAAGAAAAAACTGTTATCATGGAAGTATAGCTTATGTATCAATTTATTTTTGTAGCAAACGATCACTATTCATCAAACATATTGTGATAAATAATTATCCTGTTTATACCTCTGAAGACATCTTACACATTCAGTATATATATATATGATCAAGGACTGAACAAACACATGATTCCCCTATCCTAGCTTCGACAATGTTGAAAGCCACTATATTGGAGTTCCAAGTAGGGACATGGGGGCAAAGTTGAACTTGAAATGTAGGGTGTGCATTATTAGATTACTTTGGAAAGAAAAGAGATTGATCATCCTATTTCTTCTTTCGAGAAAAAAATTGAAATATCTGAATAATATTATAGCATTTTTTCTGCTTTTGAGAAAACATACGGCAGCTTGTTTAGAAAGAAGTGACTATGGATGCTGGAAAACAAAGTAGAATTGATCATGGAACCAAAGTAGAGCTTTCACGAACTTCAAAATAGGTCTAAAAGTTCAGCAATGCCGATTTAGCATCCAAAGATGAAATCAATAATAATTTTTTGAAAGAAAAATCAATAATAATTCCGGTATACCGAATAACAAAATCGTAAACTAGAGAACAACACATACCACGGCGTTGGAAATGAAGACAGGTGACTCCAGTAGTGATGCTGGGCTCAAGCCAGGCGGGATCGTGAGGTATGGGGATGGAGCTCCGAGTACTGAATTATCAGCTCCAACTGCCGAGCTGAAAGGCATGCTGAGCTTCGGCACCCTGAATCCAGCTCTTGCCTGCATCCTCTCGGCGAGGCTGCTGCCGGGACTGGACTTCTGGCCAAACTGCGGTGTCATGAGCAGGGACCGATCTTCCTCCCGAGGCGAGTTTATGACGACTGACAAGCCATGCTTTTCAAATCCAACTTTAGCATCCTCGTTGATATGTCCTCCTATGCTATCTGGTGGAAATGCTCCGGTCTTGAAGCCGGGCATCAAGGATTCTGGGCTTGGTTTAGTATCGCTCCACTCCATTGCTACATGGCCTTCCATCTCAGCTTGGATTGCTCAACCTGACACAGTGTGGAAGTTATATTGCAGTAGCGATCTATGCTTCGATGAATGGATAAGCAGAGACATAGTCCAATTGAAAAAAAAAAACGAAAACAATGATGGAAGTTTGCCAGCCTCACACCACACAGGACTTGGGAGAAAGCACCCTAATCCACATGCACCAAGAATTAGCTGAAGGGAGCAGAACAGGTGAAACCAGATTACCAGACTGCCCGCAACAGCAACAAGGTCATCAGAAGAGAAAAGCTCGATTACCAGAGGTTTCTCAAAGATGGCAATCTTCTCCAGTTGGAAGAACGAAAACTTCTACGTTTACAATAAAAAAACACACCAGATTCCTATCCTAAATATCATCGCAGAGTTTGAACTAGTCTTCGCTAACACCTCTCTGAAGCTGATTCCAATACCGAAACCAGTAAACGACAACTCATAATAGTGCGGTAACACGAAAGGTTAGGTCGATGCGACCGGCACAGTTCCCCGCGAACGAATAGAAAACCAAAAAGAACTCAAAAATAAAAAGAGAACGTGGCTGTTCCATCCTCATTCACCACAACAGAAGGAAAAGAGATGTCCATGGCCCATGGACCCCAATCGTTGCGTGCTTGCGTGGGGACTCTTCTGTGGCTCGGAGCTCAAAGCGCATGACAACAGGGAACAACTTTCCTCAAGAGCTCTTCAAACTGACCACTCGAACTACTAGTCCTCCTATGAAGTTTCGATTTCCAGATTAAAAAATATTCAGATTTTGATGACAACGATGAACGCCCGCTCGAAGAGAACACCAGAGGCCAGGGGAAAGAAATGCAGAGATATTCAAGAAGATGCTAATGATCCAAAACGGCGTATAGAACAAATAAAGACGATTTTTTTGTACCACTCAACTCTTTGCCAGAGCATGCCATTTCGAAATCTGCAGGGGACGGGAGGGTGTGTCAGTGATTCCGCGCGAAGCACGGAGCTGGAGCCGCAAACCAGAGATCAGCGATGCAACGCCAATGTCCAATCTCATCCCCAACTGCACGATCGGCGCAAAGCTTCTGCCTTTATGGCGAAATGGAGCGACGGGGAGGACGAAGCCCCTCGCGTTCGAAAAACACACCGGTCCGCATCAGGATCCAGGAAGAGCACACATTGCGAAGGGTTTACAACAATGAACCTACCAAAGAAATCGAAGGACGCGAAATCCGGAAACTGAACCGTCAGCACGAGAATGTCCAAATTTTGAAAACGAAAAGGTTACACAAATCAGGCCAGAATGTGAGATCTTCCTCATGAGAACAGAGAAATTCAGATCACACACACACAAACAGATTTCCAAAGGATACAACCAAGAGCCCCTCGCGACAACAAGCCTGCGCTTTCCTTGCGAATGGCGGGATGGTAAACAGAGTTCCATTGACGGAGCCGAGCCATCGAGGGGAATGGGGATGGGATACGCACCTGCGATTGAAGGAAGAAGATCGCAGGATGGCAATGGCGAGGCTGGTTCCCCTGGTTGGAAGCCTTCTTCCTCGCGGCGGCTCAGTCCACCGATGGCCCAAGAAAAGCGCGGCAGGAACGAAGCACAAGGATCAGGGACAAATGATGAGCTGCAGCCGCAGCCCGCAGGGAGTCAGGAAAAGAAGGTTCCCCCTGCCATTACTACTCGGCCTTCGGCTCCCCCTCTCTCTTTCTCTCTCATCGTCCGCACAATTGTTTTATGCTGGAGAGAGAGAAGGGGGGAAATAAAAGGTGGAGAACCAGAAGCAGTGAAGGGGAGAGGGAGCAGGAGGAGAGGGATGGGCGGTTTGACCAAGGGAGTGTGGGAGATGTGCGGAAGGATCCGTTGGGACTCGAGACGGGCGGGAGAGGGAGAGAGAGAAACGGACATTGATGCTGATGGGCATGCTCGGCGCTTATCTCTCGTGCAACTGCCTCGCCTTGTCGCTCCCGTTTGGTTCTTCGATCTTGCACTTGTTTTTAATTTTTGAACCTTTTTGTTTTTGTTTGTTTGGCCTGGAGCTTTTGTTGCTTCCAAATTTATGAATATTATTTATGATACTACCTTCATTCACCAATATTTGGCGCCAATAAATTCATTTTTAATAAAAATGTGTTAAATAAAAACCAAAGCAGCACGTCGGCATTCTCAATTTGAGGAATTAGTCACATGCCTCTTTATGGGTGAGAATTTTATCCAAGATAATAGCTTCTTCTAAAACATAAGATTGTAAAAACACAGTAATAAAAAATAAGAAAAAAATGTTGATACGTTGTAAATGTGGATAGTTTAGATTTAAATTTAGAGGTTACCACGATTTTTCTTTCATAGTGTCATAGTTGTGCCATTTAAAGCTATTCTTACCCGTCTGGCTATCCAACCGACCATATTTTAAACTCCTATCTGTCTACAATGCACGCACAGTGCGTAACAGTGCAATGGGCGCTCTTTTAATCGCCACTGGTGAGATGACCTAAATGCAAATTCGAGGACACTTGAAATTCTACTTTCATGGTAGTATTTTTCCTTTCTGCATATGTTAGCAAGTTAGATACAGGTTTGGTTATTTTAGTCTATCTTTATTAATGCCATATTCGGCTAATGTAGATAATTTAAGGGTGATAAAATTTAGATATAAATTTTGAGTGACTATTTTTAGATTACCTATCATAATAGTAAAGATGTGTAGTTTGTATAAAATAAGAGGGTTAGTTCATACTTCATAATATATTTAAGTTACTTTATGTTGTTCCTCATATATTATTAGGGAAGGTGGATGGTCCTTTATAAACAGAACGGAACCTAATAGTTTCTAAATTTCAATATGCCGAATCGATGTTTCCGATCATTGTATGAGTTCTTAGCACTTTTGTATCTCGTGAGGCCGTTTGGCGTACTAAGGTTCTTGTTTGATCTACAATACCTGGAATTTGGTTTCTAGACCGAAAGTTGGTATCACCATATCCGCGAGTCTGAAGAACAACACAACGAGCGCACGGCATGACTGCATGAAGCTAGTAGAGTCGGTGCTTTTTTTTTTTTGGATAATCGAGAATCTGATCCGGACCTGGAACGTTGGATGCCACCGTATCTTTACTCCAGAGGCCCCCGATGCACGGTGAGCAAAACCGTAGTAAAAGATCAGTTGAAGGTGTATGCAAAATGCACACCCTCCATCCCCGTTTCTGCGGTTTGGTTTCTTGCAACACGTATATGCATAAACTACTACTTTATCTATCCTGTCGATTGTGTAAAATACACATACATGAGCATTTGACCGAGTGCTGCAATTAGTGTTACCACAACGTGAAGGAGTTCAAACACCCTGAACCTGGGCTCCGATCCCGGCCGGTGACGAGAGCAGAGCAGAGCAGCAGACGGGAGGATGGGGGAGCCGGTACGCACCTGAACCTGGCCCCGGCCGGGGCCCTGTCCACGGTGTTGTGTATGGGCAGCGCGGACATGAATTGATGGAGCTGCCGAGTACAGGCCGCGATCGACGTACGCGCCATCAAAGAGGCTCCCTTGCCCCGTACGTACGTGGATCGATCGTCTGCGTGCATGGCGCCGCCCCTGCCTGCCCCTGATCCCTGACCCCAGGCGCTGCAGTTCGAGCGACAGCGAGACAATGCCGGGTCTGGAGGGAGGGGGAATGGAGAATGGACAGACTTGGCATTTGGCTGCACTCTGTTCCAATTCTTTTGCTCCGAGTCTACTTTGCACTCTGTTCCAACACTTATGTTCCAAAGCCTACCTGAACTGGAAGGAGCCAAATCGGTTGTGCGTGTCTACCGAACATCCAGACGTTCAAGAGCTCTTGAACGCGTGATTTTCTGAACCATAGGATTTCAAATGGACGGCCGTTTCGTTGCGGGCGCGTGCAGGTAGATAGCCGGCACAGGCAGAGCCTCTTTTTTTTTTTTTCAAAATTCGAAAACGGCCGGATCTTGGTTCACCCAGGCCGGCTGCAGTACTCTCTCTACTCCAATCAACCTGCAAACCGCGAGCAGGGGATCGTGTACACCTTGCCGCCATTGAATGCGAGCGAAGAGGCGCTTGGGATCCGTCCGTCCCAGTCCCACCCCACCCCAAGTCGCATTGAAACTGCATGCATGCCCCTGGGGGTACGCACGCACGTACCAGCACCCCCTCTTTAAAACCGGACCAACGACTCTCGCCAACCACGCGCCCGTATCGCAGGTACGCACGCGTACACGCGAACCTTGCTCCGGCACACAAGGGGCTAGGCAGGGCGGCCTCTGCAGCGCTGCAGCGCGGTAAAAAAATCGTGTCCGCCGGGCACGGCAAAGGGGGCACAAGTGCACAGTGCTGGTACGACACAAGTACTACACGGTGGCTGTGAAAAAAAAAAAGGTAAAGGCTAGTGGCGCGTGGGTGGTACTGAAGATATGCTCCAGACGCAACCTCTGTCTACGACTACTACGAGTAGGCAGGACATGCATGATGCTGCCTTCCTGCCACTCGTCCGTCCGTCGGTCAGGAATCTCACATGCCGACCCGAGCGGCAGGGTGGGATTGGGAACACACAGAGACTGCGCACTGGCAGTCCGGCAGCAGGCGCTGCCACTGCGGTCTCGATCGAGTCAGAACGTGCCCGGCGCCGCCCTGGTGACTGGTCCATGCCCTGCTTTCCCTGCCTGTCCGCCAGCAGCTGCAGGCAGCGGCGGCTAGCTGCCAGTGATCTCCCCGGGGGCCACGGGGATATCTGCAGCCGTATAGCATAGCACGCGCAAAGGAACCGCCGCCCGCGGCACACGGAGGAGAGCCGTTTCTGCTCGCTCGTCTTGGGTTTCAAGCTCTCATCACGACCGTTTTTGCACAAATTCAAATTGTTGTACTCGGTCTTACGAAATGCCCATGTCTTGGGTATGCGCGTGGTGCCCCGCCATTAGCAGATGGCACTAAGAAACAAAACAGGGAAATTATAATGACCAACCAACAAATTAAATGATTTTTAAGTAACCACAATCATCTGCATTCGTTATAATCTGACACACACACAAAAAAACACTTACTATCCCCCCCTGGGCCCTGGGGCGGAGTACGGGTGGTCCGACAAACATAACGCAGTGGGCCTTAAACAGGTTGCAAACATGACTTTCAACGGGGTTATGTGCCGTTGGGCCAAACCACAGGGTAGCGCGCGGCCCACGGCATCTCTTCTCCTCATCCTTTCCACTCCTTCAGCCCCAACTCTTTCTTTCCCTTTCAGATTTGGCTAGATATAATGGCTGTCCCCAAATACAAAAAGCTACAGTTCAAACCACAAGCTTTAATTTTTTAGTTTTTACTAGACCTTGCCCAACACTGACTATAACTCGTTCAAATTTAGTGATCAAACTGCTAGGTTCAGCCGTGGCTGAAATTTGTCCAAGTATGCATACAGCAGAGTACAACTCAATGTTGACACTAGATTTTCTCAAAGTTTTACTTCACAGATCAGCGAGAAGCCCAATAAAAGAAAGTGTACTATGATACTTGATCTTTACATGCAAACTGTATTTGGCTATATTTAACTCAAGTCTCCAACTTCAAACATCACGCCCATATTTACTCAAATTCAATCTTCCTTTGAACTTTGAATTCTATCAAAAACCGCTTCTGCCCCCCCACCCCCACCCCCAAACTTTAGCGCCAAAGTTCTCCTAAAGTGGTTCGAATCAGAGCACAGCCTCTTAATAAAGGTTACAGACCTATAGTTCATCTGAACACGCATGAGGCTCTCGATCTATTAGGACAAATTAATATTTGTGCTTCAAGCAGTAAGTCAAATTTTCAAACACATTCCGCAAACTCCGTACTCTGAAATTTGGATCAATCACGGGACATCGGACAGAGTTCATTCAGTGTCCCAGATCTTTGAAACTGTAGCGTTTCGAACTGAAATTTTCACAATAGAACTCCTGTACCGAGAGATCTAAGTCATTTTTGCAAGGGAGTGTGACAAAATCGTGGCCAAACCTGCAGGTTCAGGCATGGGAACGTCTTATCTTATTTTACTATTGTTATAGAAAAAAATACAAATTAGATGCGCACTAGAAAAATTGTAAAATTTTTCATAAAAATTAGTAGCCGTCTATCGAGTAGTCTCCAATAATTTTTTGACATTTGATCTATTATATTTTAAAAAATTAACCATAATACCATTATGAAAGATATTAAAGTAACCTCTAGATTTGCATATAAATTACCAATCACACCATCACTGAAAGGCTAATTAAGAAATCCTAAATTTGCATATAAATTAACTTAGCATGTCATTATGAAAGGCTAACTAAGAAATCATAAATTTGCATATAAATTACCTACCATGCCATTATAAAATACTAATTAAAGTAACACTCTAAATTTGCATATAAATTACTCACCACACCATTATAAAAGATGAATTGAACCAATCCTCAAAATTTGAATATAAATTACCCATCATACCATTGTGAAAGATGAATTAAATCAACACCTAAATTTGCACGTAAATTATCATTATGATAAATGAATTAAAAGTATCCCTAATATACATATAAATTATTCATTGTGTTATATATTGTGAAAATAATTTCAAACAACCTCTAAATTTGTATATCAATTACGGCTATATCATTATACAATATAAATGTTAATTAGCTAAAGCCTATTAATGGTGGATAAGATAAAAAATTATGTATATATACCAAAGTTTCTCAATATTATATTATATATACAATACATATATATAATAACACAGCTTATTAAGGCAGTAAAGGTGATCTGCCTCCCTAAGGCTCCGTTTGGTTGTAGAGCGGGGTAGGATGGAATGGTTCCATCCCAGATTCTGAGAATTGAACGGTTCTATGGTATGTGTTTTGTTTCAGAGTGGAACGATTCTATTCTCTGTTTGGTTGGTGGCATCCGAACATCGAAAGATAATGGATGCTGTAACCCGCCGTTTGGTGAGACCCGGCAGTGAAATAAACCCCTCTCTCCTCTACCTCTGCTCACAAACCGCCCCCGCCTGCCTCTGCTCGCCCGCCGGCGGCCCCCGCCCCCGCCTCGCCCTGCTCGCCCGCCGCAGGCCGCCGTCCCCGCCCTTCTCGCCCTGCTCGCCCGCCGCTGGCCGCCGTCCCCGCCCTTCTCGCCCCGACGCCGGCCCTCGTCCCCGCCTCGCTTTGCTCGCCCCGCCGCCAGCCCCCTGCTCGCCTTGCTCGCCCCTGGGCGCCGCCGGCTCCACCACCTCGCTTGTCTGGCCGACGCGAGCCGCCCAGGGCGCCACCGGCTCCACCACCTCGCTCGTCCCGCCAACGCGAGCCGCCCCGGGCTCCGCCTCCTGCCTCGTCCCCGCCGCGGCCTCACCCACCTGCTGCGCAGCCCTGCCGCGGCCTCACTCACCGGCCGCGTCGCCTCGGCCTTACCGGCCGGTGAGGAGAGGGAGAGGCGAGCAGGAGAGCGCGGGGAGAAAGGAGACGGAAGCGACGACGTCGACTTGGGATGGCTGCGTCGACTTGGGATGGCTGCGTCCGCGATTTTCTGGGGCATGAGTTCGCTCCGAATCTAGAGCGAATATTCGCTCTCAGAAATGGCTCTATCCCTACGCTCACAGACCAAACGAAAGACAACGAAGGACAGAGCGGCTCCGTGGTGGCTCTGGAACCAAACGCACCCTAATTGTTCCGCTCTTTTGTTTCGTTCCGCCCATCCTGCGTCCCCCTCCCGCGGAACCGCTACGCGCAAACGCCGCCGGACGCCCAGCCCCCGCGCCCGCGCCCTCGCCCTCATCCCGGTGGCGGTCCGCCCGCGCCCATTGGCCGCCTCACCCTCAACGCGCCCATCCGCTCGCTCGCTCCGCCCGGTGCCGCGGCACGCCCATCCGCCGCGCGCTGCCCCCGCCCGACGCTGCGGCCCCGCCGGACGTGGAGCGCCCTCGCTCCGCAGGCCGTCGCGCGGTGCCGGCTCTGCTGCCCCGCCGGACACTACCCGACGTGCCGCGTCCGCGGTCCTCGTGCGCGACCCCCTCGCGCGGCCGTCGCCTCGTGCGAGACTCTCGCGCTCCGCCGCTCTCAGCTCCTCCCAGCGCCGTACCGCATCTCTCACCGGAAGGGCGCCGCCGGGTGGGTTCCGCCGCATGTGTACCCTGCTCGGCTGTAGGCATGGGCCTCGGTCGTGGAGTGCGCCGGGCGGACGCTCAAGGACCGCGACATGTGCGACGCCGTCTGGAGCAGGATGGCCTCAACGGATGACGCCACCAGCGGAGGCCACCACCAAGCCTGGATTTCGTCGTCCATTGGTTTCTCTCCCTTCTCTTTTTTTTCCAATTTCCTAGGAGGGGAGTGAAATTTTTTACACACTGGGTAGGTAGTAGATCTGCGTATCCCATCTAAGATATTTAGTGAATCAAATGGCTGGCTACAAAGATGTTGTGAGCTGAGGTGATCGATCGATGGAGGACCCAAACCCAACGTGTTGTGTGTAGCTCAACAAGTAGCAGTACATTGATCGTAGAGATGTTAATTCGGATCATGATGTAGAAATTCTTTGGCAGCAGGTATTTGGTGAGATCTGGGTCTAAGTGGATTGTAGTTTCTGTGCTCCTTTATTATTAATAATCTAGGGGTGAAGGAACAATAATGGGTGACGGGGCTGCTGCTTCCTCCACTTTGAACCACTAAAACTCAGCATGTGTGATTCATTCTGCTATGAATTATTCAGGTTTCTCATTTATGAATCCTTCAGTTATGTGGGTCCTCCTCTGCTTCTTCGTTTATCTGAAACCTTCTCTGCTACTTCACTTCTAAAACATTCTCTGAATTCTTCTTTGTTTCTCTAAATCCACCTCTGTCTCTTCAGTTCTAAGTCTTTCTCTAAAGATCAATGCCAGTCATGTATGAGATTGGTTGGCGGTAGCAAAAACACCCGAGAGATGAAGGGATTTGACTTATTTGTAAAAAAAAAAAAAATGCTTCTATGTGGCAGGATGATGCCCCCTAATCCTGTCATGGCAACTTAATTTTCCTAACTAGAATTGAGGGCACGATGCTTCCTCCCTTCATGTCCATTAACAGCCTTGGTTCAATGGAGGTGCGTTCCTGGGGGGCTGCTCTGCCATAAGCTTTGAACATTGACCATATCGACAGCACAGTTCGACAATCTTGCTCTGTGTTTGGGTTTACAGGTAATTGGGTTTTACATCCACTTGGTACTCTTCTACCAATCAGGTTTCTATTTATTATATATGCTAAATGACTAATGTCACATGTTGAGGGGTGCGGAAAGATGCAACAGTTGTGTACCAGGATGAGAGGAAAGATAAAAATAAGAGTGCAAAAATATGTTTACCACACCCACGTTGCTATTACCTTTGGTAAGTAGAAATTAGGAAATGTGGCAGGAAGAACACCCAGCTCATATGATACATGTAAATAGTAGATTGTTGTTTGGACTGTTTTTTTTCCCCTTAGTCAGTGCTCCCATTCAGTACTACCACGCAGCATCTATGTTTTGTGACCAAGAGGCATAGATTGTTGCATATGTAAAGACAATATCATGATCAGAGCGTCATTAGGTGACGTGGTGGAGGAGAACAACTAAGCTATCAGCCTGTATCTCACCCTGAATTAGACCCTTGAATTAGAAAATAATCGGTTAGATCTAATCTAAGTAAATTAGCTACTGCTCCACATCATCTCCTAGCCTAATTCAAATGGTTAAGTGGTTTCAAAAAATCGAGTAAACATCACTTTAGTTTTTGTGTTTTAGTTGTTTGATAAGATAAGTCAGTCTGTGATCATAGTCTGTGATACATGGTTCCCGTAGCAACGCACATGCATAGACCTAGTTATTAAATTATGAATAAATGCGAGATAGTAAATAATAGTAATTTTAATTAATTGTGAGTCCTAAATATATATAAATTTATAATAGTTATGTTTTATATTAACATGAGTTTTGCATGGGGTTGATATACTAGTTCTCTTAAATTAAGACCGAAACCGCCGAATCGGTCCAAGTTTATAGCTGTTCGATCTGTCGACCTCCAAATCTTGTTCAGCTAAATTTGAGTCCGCTGGTGGAGCAGTGGAGCTAGTGAAGACCATAGGGGTCATCCGTGCATCCACCCATGATTTTTTAACACTGACTCAACATTAAGAGCTTGTTTGGCAGCAATTCACTCCACCAAACGTAGATACACTCCATCAACTCCACCACGAAGTGGCTTCACTGTGAAGTTGGAGCTAGAAAAAAGGATGTTTGGCTTGCAAATTTAATTTCGTAGGATCTACCTCATGAATTCGCTAGTTTCATGGAACACCCTTTGAGGAGATACATGAAATCGATGAATCTACCTCCTGAATCCGCGAATTTTGTAGATCTAAAGTTTTCGGAGTACATGTTTGGCTGGATAAATCTACAGTTAGAGCAGAATTTGTTGGAGTAAAATGCCGCCAAACATGCTCTAATTTTGCTACCGTTTATTGCTCTTTAAAGCTCAATTCATGGATAAGACCCTCTTAAGCTTTCTAGTCAAGCTTCGCCACTGCTTGAGTCGGTACCACA
Source organism: Paspalum vaginatum (assembly GCA_030272315.1). NCBI lineage: Eukaryota > Viridiplantae > Streptophyta > Magnoliopsida > Poales > Poaceae > Paspalum > Paspalum vaginatum. Next base: position 12,463,526 of record CM059017.1, on the reverse strand, counting down.
TTTAAATGCGTGGAAATTGTCCACTGCTTGGCGAGGGAGATTCATTGATCGGTATTGATGCCGCCGCCGTTTAGTACTGCCCCTGCTACAGTCGTGTTGCTTTTTATCAAGGGAACTTCTCTTGATTGCTTGATCAATATTGCTTTGCCACTGCCTTCTTTAGTACCGTTCCTACTACAGTGGCGGGCGACGCTTTATCAAGGGAATTTCAATACACGATATTTCGTTGCTGATTTTTAATTAAAAAAATTGCTGAGATTTTGGCTGATCAAATTTAATACTACCACAGATTGTGGAAGATATAGAGATCCCGTACGCCTATTCTTATCAACTTTCCCACCTATTCCGCGATCATCTAAGTCTGGTTTTAGCCATCAAACTTCAAAACCAAACGTCTTCCATTATGAAACTATAAAGAACCAGATAACTTTGACCCAGGTGATTTCAAAGGTGGAATTCGAAGACGTGGCATGCATGTGGCAATTGGGCCTACTTGAGACTTGTTTAGTTGTTGTCGTGGGACCAAATCTGCATGTAAACACAAACAATATATGGAAAAGGTGGGCCCACAAGTTACTACTGAATTAATTCACATAGGCCCACTTATCTGTCATCTCTCTTCCCATTCTCTCCTCCTCTCCGCACCATTTCTCTCTCCATCGTAGCTCTCTCCCGTGTCGCCCATACTCTTTGTTTCTCTTGTTGAACACCTATTACCATTGTGGAGGAGGGGACGGTCTAGGCCACCTCTCTGCTCTCCCATGCACTCCTCCGCTCCTGAGTTGAGACTAGGAATGGCCATGGGACGGTGAATGGAGTGATGCGCTAGGGCATCGTGGCATGGTGCTATGGAACAACAGTGACGTGATGTCAGTGGAGGGGGAACACCGTGACACGGTCCATGGCATGAGCCACGAAGAATGAGGTTAGCGGTGCATGACGAGCTTCATTCGTAGGGGAAGGGGCATTGCCATCCTAGTGCTCACCATGATCTAGCTGCCAAGCCCCCATCCTCTTCCTCCCAGGTTTACCGGTGATGTTTGGAAACGGAATTCCAACCGGAATTTTGAATTTTCCTGACCAAAAAAAGAATTTAAATTCAGATTCAGATTTTTCGAATTTTTCGGATTTTTCGGTTGGAATTCAGGATTTTTCCTATCGGAATTCCAGACTTTTCGGTGGAAAATGGCATTTTTTCGACTAGAAAATGCTCCAAACATATGAAAAATTAAATAATTTGATAGAATATTATTTGTATCTTTTGTATATTGCAATGTACAATGCATAATAAATATATTACACACAAAATATTCATAACAAATGCATACAAACCTAATGTTGTCACATAAAATCACTAATAAAATGCATGAAAACTAAATTTATCACAATAACACAATTACATAGTTACAAGCCATAAACCATAATACAAATCTATAGTACATAAATTGCATAGTATACATAAAAGCCTAAATTCAATATAATAAACAATGTCTATATATATCATATTATCACGTGGTACTTGATAAGTAATGAAGATAGTATGAAATCTAAATTCAAACTGAAGGTATCTTTTTAGTGGTACTAAAACTCAAAAGGTCCAAAATTCCATCACGAGTACACTTATCTTCCATCACAAATTTATTACAGACCCTAGTTTTGTAATACAAACCAAGCAAATCAATTTAGATTTGAACGAATTTTAGTACTAATGGCTCAGAAAAACACCTGGTTTTTTATCATATTTTTTCAGTTTTTTTTACCAATTTTTTACAATTCTTTTTAAATTTTTTAAATTCAAAATGGAAAATTTTAAAATTTCCTAAAATTTCATTTTCCGTACACTAGCGGAAAAAAAAAACACCGGACTGAAAGTTGAACTTCCTCCTAGCCACCAGCCACCACTCTCACCTACCAAAGCCATTTCCTCCCCTATGCGCCCAACAGTGGCCCCCTGTTTCTTGCAGAGATGACCCCTAGGCTGCTTCGTCGCTAGTGCTAGGACAGGCAACACTCATGGTGGCTCTAGTGGCTAGACATGGAGACATGCCGCATGGGGGCTAGATAAATGGAGTAGGGAGAATGAGAGACTGCTGATAAAGTGGGCCCATATGCTGGGTCGGTGCCAACGTCAGCAAAAAAAATGTTTTACTGGTGCCACGTTGATGCTACATCAGCGAAATCGCATATAAAAATAGTATGATGATCAGAGATGTCGGGTTTTGATAGTTTGTTGCCCAACGTATCCAATGTGGAAGTTTGGCGACAAAAACCAGACTCATAGTTAAATAGGTAAAAAAAAAATTCTTGCTCCTATTTGAAGAGCAAGATTAATAAGATAGTCAACAACAAGCTATATGTGTGTGACTTGTCACAAATAACTAACTAAAAGCCCACATATAATAGTTTGTTGTTGGTGTTATCACTACAACTAATACTTGCATTGGCCTACATCTTCCTCACACATCTTTCTCTCACAAGGTATCTTTTTTTTTCAACTCAGCATAAGTACGACATGGCAACTCTTACATCGATGATATAGACTTATAATACTTGCTCTAAGCGCTTTCTTTTCATCTAGGCACCCCCTTAAACCCCACGTGGAATTTCAAAAACCCCCGATGCAGCTCAATATATAGTTGCAGTAATGCTACTGTCTTTCATTTTTTAGCTGTTAGAAGTAATAGGACTTTGCAAGGTGTGCATATTCCATCTTTTTTATTTGACGTTTTGTAGCTCATTTTGAGCTATTTGGCGCCAAATAAAAAGAAACAAAGGTAGTACAAAATTGGTGACAGCTTTCTCGACACATTTTCACATTGCTATTGTTTGTTTTTCTTCGTAAAGTAGTATAGCAAACGAATTGGTCTGCAACGTTACAGCAATTATGATAGTTGGTTGCAGGTTTGTTTCTTTATCGCTGCCCATGCATATGCCTGTGCCGGCTATATGATCCATGTGATTGAAACAGATCGAGGTTGACATATCACAACTTCTAGAAGCCGAGTTTTCCTTTCTTCTTCTTTATCCCCCTCTTTTTTTTATTCTTTTATGCTGTTGTTACTAGAATATATAAATAGGTGTGCAAAACACTTTACATGCACTCTGTACTCAGAGTGGAGTTTGAAATATAGGTGATTAGATAGATGGACTGGTAAACTTAGCTTTAAGGACAAGACATTCATGTTTAATACTCATCGGTGCAATAACCCATTCCAGAAACAGAAACAAGAAAAATATATATATATATATATATCCAAGACTCCGATATATAGGAGCACCCGACGACAGAATTGCCACAGTTAGCTAATAGCTACTACTGACAAAATTAGCTAGAACTCAGGACTCAGGAGGAGGTGGACACTGACGGTCCATCTACAAAATCTCAACTCCAACATTTTAATTTCACACAAGGTACTTGCTAGAAATTTTTATCATGCATATGTATCATGTGCTCTTTGTACAGTAGCTAGCTAGTAATGATAGTTTTCAGCACGGAGTTAATGCTCTTGCTAGGCAGTAGGCATGGCACATGCTGTCCGAACGGAATACTGTGATAAAGATGTGGAATGATCAAAGCGGATGCAACATAATCCGTGGAATAATCAAAGCCGAGGAAAAATATGCATACCCGTACCGTATATACATACTCCAGTTACTTTCACATGTTAAACGAACGTACAATGTCGGGAGAATGAATTTAGTCTTCTGTTTCGACCCCCCAACCATACAAACATTATTTAACTCCAAATCCGGCTGGCTGCACAATAAACACGAAGTTCGGAAGTCAGAGTGGTATTTTTCACTTTTCGTTCGTGAGATATTTTACACTATTTAGAAAGGTTCCTACCGGTACCACGAGGTATCACCGTTCTTTTGTTTTTAATGGTATTTGTGCCTTTGTGGAATTAAAAATAAAAAATGGTACTGGTCTAACTTTTTTTAGCATTGAAAGTGGTGGACCCTTCTGTTTGTTAATGTGTAAACCTTTAAATCTTTTACCATGAATGAGTCCTATTTTTTTTTTAACGAGAACTTGTATCCGTGCATAGCTTATCGGAGAAACTCGACTTGAACACCTCGTCACCACGGCCAGGCAAAGCGTAGCGCCATCTCTGCATGTGTATGCTTGCTACGTGCATGCATATAGACGACATACTTCTCCACAGGCACGCTGCCGCCGCAAACATGAAGGATCGAAGACTACGTGTCGCTTCATTCCCCCGGGGTTGGAAGCGGGACACGTGGCCCGGATGCGGAGTCCGATCCAATCATCCACTCGCGCTTTGCTGCTCCTTGGCTACATCAAGGTGGGTGTAAGTTGTACTACCCTATCATGCGCCATGGGCACGGCAAATTCCTCTATTTATATACCACCGTTGGTGGAGCTGATGATGACCACACAAGATCGATCGAGCAAAGCGCAAGCAGCCAAGCACACACAAGCGGACGGAGCGGCATTCGTGCTCGTGATCTGATCTGAAGTCGAATCCATCGATCGATCCATGATCCACTCGCACTGTAGGCTTCGAATAGTGCACACAGGAAGTAAAATTGGCTAGGTGGAAACGTTAGTGTAGCAGAGATCAAGAAGCGGCGGATCGGAGGTCGTAGCAGTAGCCGCGCGCGCGCATGCACATGGCGACCTCGCCGCTGCCACGGTGGGCGCCTACGCCGAGCCCGTCGCGGCCGCTGTGGGGTGGTCCTTCTCCTTCACCTGCTGCTGCTGCTGCCACCGGCGCCGGCGGCGGCAGCCGCATGCGGGCCCCGTTCCGCGCCATACTCGCCGCCTTACGCGGGCGTGGTGGTGGTGGTGCCGCACTCAGTGCTACGGCTACGGGCCAGGCGCCACAGCCGCCGGCACAGCCGGCCGCCGAGGTGGAGGAAGAAGGCACCGGCGGAGCTCGTCCTGGGTACTTTGATGGCATTACTGATGATCAGGCTGCTTGCGGCGGCGGCGGCCGCCCGGCGGAGGACGCCCGCCGCGACCGCGACGGCGGCGTGTTCATCACGTGGGAGGACGTGTGGGTGACGGCGGTCGACGGCAGGGGGCGGGCAGCCACCATCCTCCGCGGCGTCAGCGGCAGCGCGCGCCCCGGGGAGGTGCTCGCCATCATGGGACCCTCCGGGTGTGGCAAGACCACGCTGCTCGACGCCTTGGCCGGTACGGTAATCTGCGCGCAGCGACTGGTCATTTAATTTCAACCGTATCTTTGGCTGCACGCCCTTAATGGAATTAAGAAAGATGCTAAAAAAAATGCGGTCCTGAGACACAAGTACTTGAGGTTAGGCTTCCAACCTTTTACACATGCATGTGTTGCCTAGGTGATGGGGTAGTCTATCTTAACTTAACCTCGTGATATTGTGTCAGTGCCTTCAATGTCACCTGACACTACATAGTTCTCAAACCAACCTTTGGAAGTTCCCAAACATTATAGCCAGTGATATTATGGATGTCTGTTGAAGTAATAATTAATCTACGGTTTCTCGGTCGATATATGTACACAGGGAGACTGGACACGAACCTGAGGAGCAGAGGAGAGATCCTCATCAATGGCCGGAAACAGAAGCTCGCCTTCGGAACGTCGGTACGATCGCTTTTTATCCTAGCTAAATTTCAAGACCCATAAATAGGAGTACTAAAAACACAACACACAAATCTGCACACGAAGTATATATATATATCTATCAGACGTTGCTGTACTGATTCAACAGAACCTGCAGCTTGCTAGCTGCGTCGTTGCTGTTCTTCATGTGTGCACACAATTAAGTAGAGTAGATCGACAGAGTTTGTACGTGTAATTACCAACTAATGACGATATAATTCGTCATCGTCAGGCGTACGTAACGCAAGAGAACGTGCTGATGGCGACGCTCACCGTGCGCGAGGCCATCTACTACTCGGCGCAGATCCAGCTGCAGGACACCATGCCCTGTCGGCGAGAAGCTCGCCCGCGCCGACGACACCATCCAGGAGATGGGGCTCACCGGCGCTCTGGACACGCGCATCGGCGGCCGCCAGACCAAGGGCATCAGCGGCGGGCAGCGGAAGCGGCTCAGCATCTGCCTCGAGATTCTCACCAGGCCGCGCCTGCTCTTCCTCGACGAGCCCACCAGCGGGCTCGACAGCGCCGCCTCGTTCCACGTGATGAACCGCATCGCCGACCTCGCCGCCAGGGAGGGCATGACCATCGTCGCCGTCGTGCACCAGCCATGCAGCGAGGTCTTCGAGCTCTTCCATGGCCTCTGCTTGCTCGCCTCCGGGCAGACCATCTACTTCGGCCCGGCCGCCAACGCCGCTGAGGTACATATATATAGTTGGCATGCATCTTTCTTACCCTTCTCATCTACGATGAGCTAACAAGAATTTTCATGTACGATTCATTGATGATGTAGTTCTTCACATCAAATGGCTACCCTTGCCCGCCAATGAGAAATCCTTCAGATCATTTCCTGAGGACAATCAACAGAGATTTTGAATCGGTATGTACTATATGTTGCAATCCTAAATGAAAATGAAATACTGTATATAGGGTAGAACTTACGTACTTAAGTTAGAATCTAATGCTTGACCAATTGTACTTGTGCTAAGTCAAACTATTCTAGGTTTGACCAATGAGTGAAATACATGAGCGGTCCTCACTTGGGTCCCCGAATTTTTTTTTGGACAAATGAAGCTTTATTAATCTTAGATAATTACATCAAAATGATAAAGAGAACTAAGATTACTCCCGGCCTCTGCACACTAAGGTGTACACAGCCAAAAAAGGGGAAAAAAAACAAGAAAAACAAACTCTTAACATCCCAAAGCGAGCTATCACCACATACATAGTCTTCAAGCCATCCACTAATCAGGCAAAGCTAGGACCGATATTGAGATTCTCTATAAGTAACGTCTTCAGGAAGAACACGACGTAAAAGAACGCCGTCGTTGCCATGACCCAACCAACAAAGGCCAGATCAGAGGTTTTCACCCAAGAGAAATGACTCTCATTACTTCAAACAATGCCTTCATCAAGGCCAATGCCAGACACAACCAACTAAGGACCAGCTCTAGAGATTTCTCCCCGAAGTCGACGAGCCCTGGCACCCAAAAGTTCCTACCAAAATCAAAGAATACCAGCCTTGCCTCCACCTTCTTTCCATGCTCATGCCGGCATACCACCCAGTCTTGGCTAATATCAAACTGGCCATGAGCTCTATGACAACATCCAATTTTTAGGTAGACCGATCTACTAGGACAGAGTCGCAAACTAGCCAAAAAGGCATACGAACAAAGTCCATAGATTGCATCTAAAAATTGAATGCGCCCCTCGAGCAAACGATTCCGTGAATTAAATCCAAGATGACTCTAGTCTTAGGTTTGTAAGCACAAGCACATCGCAAGATATGAAGACAATGAAGCGAGAGATAGTCGCACCTTGCTTTCAAGGGATCGGACCAGATCCACGGCACCACCGACGACGGACGGCCCGGGCCAGGGGCAAGAGACGGTGGGGAGAGAGGCGGCGCCAGCACCTGGCGACGGCTGGCGGCCAGAGGACAGCTGCCCACGGACTGCGGTCAGCGGTGCCTACACGCACCCGCGTCAGGCGGCAGCTGACGGCGCCCTCCCACGCGTGGTCCCCGGCGGCGCCCGACTGTCCACAGGCGCGCGGCGCCCGGGCAGTGCGGCCCTCGGCGGCGCCCGACGCCCGCAGCGTGCCCCGAATTTAGAAAACCAGAAATTCAATTCCCTAAAATTAGCTAGGCGAGGCAAGCATAGGCGAGTAAAGGTGGCAGAAGATGGGCGACAACGAAGGGGAGGTGAGGATGGCATGGGCAGTAACAGAGAAGGGCCGACTGATGGAGTATTTCCGACAACGGTTGGTGATAGAGGAGATGACAATGGGAGAGAGGAAAGCGGTGAAGAAAAAATTTAAAAATAATGATTATACTTTAAATGGGCCCCGCATGTCATATATGAGAAAGAAAGAAGATATATTGACATGATATGTGGGCCTTATTGGTAAAAACCATGCTCAACACACGGCCAAAGCGGTTTGCGACCCTAGATGACACACTAGCAGCCAACTTTAGGGGCTCAAATTTCTGATTTTCTAAGTTTGAGGACTTAAGTGATACACCTTGCCAAGTTTAAGAACCACCAGCGTACTTCACTCTTTGACCAATTGTAGAGAAAAGTATCTATATTATTTTCATTTGCGGTACAAATAAGTATACTATGGAAAACCTATTGATAAACTTTTTAGACGAAACTTGGTCAAACTTATGATGGTAAGACTTAAGACAAAATTAGAATTGTATTCTTTTATGGATAAAAGGAGTACTCTTGCACCACTTTGAATATCATCATGCACTATCCTTTTAATATAGATATAGTAATATACAGGAAAATGGAGACACATCAATAGGCAAGCCATCGGCAGCAGATGAAGCGATAGAAAATTTGGTAAATGCCTACAAATCCTCCAATACTTCAGAAAATGCCAAAAAGGACATGCACAACATAAATGAAATGGTTAGTATTACTCTTTTTTACAGTGTTTGTGTACATTTGATGCATATGTATAACATTTGCTCAAAATGAGAGATACGATATTGATTGACTTGCTAACCCTATAGGGTGGAGTGATGATCAGAAGAAACCAGGCCAGTTTCCTAACTAAGGTGCTTGTACTCACTAGAAGATCATTTGTGAACATGTACAGAGATATCGGATATTATTGGTTGCGACTTGGCATCTATATTTCCATTAGTCTATGCCTTGGTACCATATATTACAATTTTGGCTATGGATATGACTCTATTCGTGTAAGTGATATATATCTTATGTTTTTGTCATATACACAATACTGATTTTGAAAAGTAATTAACATTATCACTCCTGTTGTTCCAGTCTAGATCATCAATGCTAATGTTCACTGGTGGCCTTCTAACCATGATGGCGATTGGAGGATTCCCTTCCTTTGTAGAAGAAATGAAGGTATCACCCATTTATGTATAGTTGTTTGTTTGTGGTTTAATTTTGGGCAAGAAGGCAAAGGAAAAATACTTATATAGTTAACTAAGTTTGATTTTGTGAAAGCATCAATGGTCGATGTAATGAACTAAAACTTATTAACTTAACATAGTCATAAGGTGATATTTGAAATATGGAAACCACAATGAGCCTTCCAATAAATAAAAATTCTTAGGTTCCAAGTACTTACTGGCCTCTAGGACTTGAAGTTGTTGAATGTTGATCGAGTATATCAAAACATATGTTAGCCTGATTAATTTGTTGTTGTCTGCCTAGTGTCTTGTTTTATTAACTATCAATCAACAAGAAAACAAGAAAACTTACATTACATAGACTAACAAAAATTACTTGTGGTTGCGAGCATGACCTTTACCAATATAGTTGCGAATGAAATCAACACACTCAAAATTTAGTAATATATTAATTAAAATGACCGTGGTTGAAAATTGCTTGTTTGCCTTCACTACATGGTGTATGCAACATAGAATTTATTTCTTGACTAATTTAAATAACAATTATGTTTCTATTGTGGTAAAAAAACTCTAGTAATACACTAACATAGTTTTATATGCTTCATTTGGTTTCACAATATGTTTGGATAACATTTTCTACATTTGGATTTGTAGGTATAATGCAGGCTTGCACCTGTTTTTTCTAGCAAAAAAATGTAATGGAATAGATTATAGGCATAGCTGTTACAACATGATGAGTATAATTCTGCAAATATCTATCCCATTTTTAAAGTTTATTATTCACGCCTACCTTCGGTGATGTGCACAATTGTTAAAATGTATTGAATTCAATTGTGCTTCTCTCACTGCTAGCCTTGTTCATGGTACCCAGATTTTTAGGAGGGAGAGGCTTAACGGACATTACGGGGTGTCGGCATTTGTGATCTCTAATTGGCTATCATCCACACCATATCTTGTCATTATCGCTGTGTTACCTGGTGCAATAGCCTACTATCTGTCTGGTTTAACAAGAGGTGTAGACCATTTTGTGTATTTTACCCTTGTCCTCTGTTCGTGCACAATGCTAGTCGAAGGTCTTATGATGATCGTAGCTGCTATCGTACCCGATTTTCTAATGGGCATCATCACCGGTGCTGGAATACAAGGTATCATGATGCTCAACTGTGGATTCTTCCAAATACCTAGTAAGTTGCCAAAGATTATATGGAAGTACCCAATGTTCTATATCTCTTTCCACAAGTATGCACTCCAAGGATTTTACAAGAATGAGTTCTTGGGCTTGGTGCTTCAGAATAACCCTGTAGCAGGGGGCACAACAATAACCGGTGAGCAAGTAATCAGTGAGTTGTTTGAGACAGAAATGGGGCACTCAAAGTGGGTGGACTTTGCGGTGCTATGTGGAATGATTGTAGTATATAGGCTACTCTTCTTAGTAATTATCAAGATTGTCGACATGATAAAGCCTATATTTAAAGGTGTAAAAGTTAGGTGTCCTGTTCATTGTACTTGCGGCATGCAAAACCCATGTATCCGCCTTTAATATGTTTATGCAAGTAATATTATATGGTGATGAATGTTACTATTGACAAAACAAAAAGTCAATGCAAGACTAAATGCACCCAGCCTTTAATGTGTTTTGTGCGGTCAATGTTACTATATAATGTTTCACAGCACTTTATAAATGTTTATCTAGAGCAAAATAGAGGGGTGGAACGCTTCGTAAATGTTTCACCGCTGGCTAGAATATTACTTCATTGCCTTTCAATTTGCTTGCTAGCTATTTCTTCAATTATTGAAACACCAAGGCATCTTTCGTTCTTTTTTTTCTGTTTATCTTTCTTTGAATTTGCTTGTATACTTTCTCTGATCAGCATTGCAAGGGTCATTCCAAAGAATATCTGCTTCCATTGTGCTGGAGTATTGACCAAACGTTCAAAAACTGGTCATCGCAACTCTCTGGAGATTTGTCCAAGTTTCGATCCAGTTTAGTAGGAATTCTTCACCAGTTTTTGTTGAAGCTCAACCAATGCAAACAGCTGACTAGCTTCTCCATCGTAATAAACAGGGAGCTGAAGCTGATTAAGAAACAGACTAGTTACTGAAATCCGTTCCTTAGATTGAAGGAGCCATACCCTCCCAAAGGAGCCCTCGCGTATGCTACCACAAATTGACAATCCAATCCTATTCGTCACTCATTACATTTTAAGATATCTAGGTGACTCCAAAGAAGAAGAAGAAGAAAAGATATCTGCGTAGGTTACCCATTCCAAGGTCGATCACAATGCGACCAGCACCGTTGCCGCGAGAGCCGCGGTGGCCGCATAGCGCGCGAACCGATGGCCGGCTTCCGCACGCCGAGACACGGCCGTCCGCCACTCCCGGCGGAGCGTACTGCGTCGGGACGGGATCCGGCTCCGTCGGGGGCTCCGCGGTGCCGTCGCTGCGCGGAGGGGGCGCCGCGGGCACGTCCGGGGTCGCCGCGACGGGCGGCTTGGGCGTGGAAGAGCGCGTCCGGGAGCAGCACCCGGTCCAGCTCGTATATCGCCATGGGCGCGTCCACGGAGACGCTGCCGACGATCTTGGCGTCGGCCCAGCGGGACCGCACGTGGACGATGCCCGCGTCAGTACGTCACGTTCACGGTGTACAGCCCGCCGGCGAGCGTCGTGACCGGCCTGATCCGGCTCAGCCCCTCGGAAGTCCGCGAGCTCGTAGTGCTTGGCCAGCGAGTGGCACATCATCAGGTTCTTGAGCTGGTGCCAGGAAAGCTCCGACAGCACCTGCATTCACAAAACCCTGATGACGTCGGTCGGACACGGGCCGGGACACCCCGAGAGGTGGTTTAATTCTTGACGTTACGTACCGACGGCTTGACGGCGGCGAAGGCGCTGTCGACGGGGACGAAGATGGTGATGCCCTGGTCGGTCAGGTACGCCTGCTTCTGGAACACCTCCACGAGGTTGGTCTCCTGCAGGTAGCCGAGGAAGGTGCGGAAGGGCCCGTCGAGGGTGAGGATCGCGGTGAGGTTGGCGCGCTTCGTCTGGGGAGTCGGCGGCCATACGTCCGTCCTCTGCATCGTCGTTGCGGGCGGCAACTTGACGAGCGGCCGGTGCTCGCCGGCGTGCAGGACGCACACGGACATCGCGGCCGCGAGCAGCGCGGCGGCGCGCATCATGTCGCGGGAGGCGCCGGGGATCGCAGCGCCGTCGGCTAGACAGAGACAGGAGGCGAGCTCAACTGCCGGCGGCTATTTGCGAGTCGACTGACTGCACGCAGGGGGAGGAGACGCCGAGATGCGATCTTTGTGCGAGCTGCGAGCTGTCGTTTCCTATTTTTTCCAGTGGTTCAGAGGTCACTACAGGACTCTGTCAACTGCCTAACGATCAGCCGAGACATGCAGCACAGCACTGGAGGAGAACCAAATGAATCTTCTGTTATTAACCTGTGGAGAGAAAAAAAACCATCTTACTACAACGAGCAGAGTCAGCAGACATGTCTGCGTTTCCAAAACGGCAATATTCACTATGGTGTAATTGAACTCACTGCTCTGTGCTCTCACAAGTCACAACTACAAACGCTCGCGTGCGGGAACGCAAAAGAATTCGACGGGCACCTACATCATCAGCAACGCCAAGGCCGTGGCAGCTAAGCCGCCAACACGAACGCGCCCAGCACTGACCCGGGCAAGACAAAATCTTGTTGCCTCCCCGTCCCCGCTCGGTGGCCGCCGGCAGCGGCGTCGGCCGCTTCATCAGAGGAGGGGAAAACACAGGGGTTACAAAAGCAGAGCGTTGTCAGAGCCTCAGAGGAGGGGGGAAACAAACACAGGAGCCTTATCAGGCTTGCTGCAGCAGAGGCGCGCGGGGCGGGGCGCCGAGGCCGCGGACGTGCTCGCCGCAACCAGCCCTACAAGAGCTTCTGGTGTTTCATTAAATCCTCGTGCGTGCTGCCGACACACGTTGTCACATGGGCAGCTAGATTAATTAAATTAAACACAGCGCGTAGTTCCAAGTACACATCTCTCTGTCTACGGTAGCGTTACAGTGTAAGACGTACATTTTACTCCACACATTGGGATAGCCTAATCTGCTAGTATATCTATATGCATATACAATAGCGCCACCATTATTTGTGCGTGTCACGCACGGCTGATAAGATCGGATCAGCAAAAACTACGGAGATCCACGACTGCGCAGCGCCGGGGAGGCGGGGACGCACTGCTTTGGGGTGAATCGGTCCGTGGCTCTCGCACAGCGGGACGACGTATGAGCTCTTCGGCCCACGTAAGCACATTGGCTTCGCGGACCCAACTAATTACACAGGCCCAGGGTACGGGGGCAGCTTAGCCCAAGTCCGCGTTTGAGCACGGCCGCCACTTGGGCCTGCCTTTGACTTGCATGCTCGTTTGTCTCTCCTCTCTCTTCTTTTTTTTTTAGATGATTTTTTCTCCCTCTTTTGGTCTTTTCTTTCCATGTACTATGTGGAAGAAAGGGTTCAGAACTGCACCTGCACATGCCGGCGAACCGTCTTCTGCGCCCCGTCCCCATCCAGGCAGCTGCGATTCTGTTTCGGCCGGCCGGCAGTCTGGCACTGTGGTGGCCCGGCTTCCGTTTTGAGAGCTAGTTTTGGACTACTTTTGGCTTCTGGCCAGCCTAGCCTACCCGCCTACAGGCCTACAGCCAGCGGTAGGTTGCCGGCATTGTCGTAGGTTTTGGGTCCCGAGATGCACCAACTACCCGGCTGACCTGTGGTTGGTTGCCACTCTTGCGATTTACTGTAGGAGCATTTGCGAGCGACGAGTCTTTTCAAATACCGTCGTCGTCATTCCTAGACAGATTCATGACTCATTAGTGGTGTTGACTGTGAAACACCGCGTTTTAGTGTTGACAGGTGTCATAATCCTAGGGCCATTAAGACCAGTGTCACCAAAAAGTAGATATGAACGTGAAAAAACACTGTCCTGTACACTGTACGCAGAGTGAAAAAATACTGTCTGTGCACAGGCAGATTAGGATACACTGGTCTAAAGATTGGCACTGCATTTTTCGAGAGGCAGCTCCTTCCAGCATGTCATGTGCAGGCTGCAAATCGGAAAGGCACGCCGGCGGGCAACGTCGCGCAAACACAGCAGCAATGATTTCGGTAATTAGCGCGTTCCAGTCCCGTGACAGCCTGACTTTTTAATGACTTGGGCAACCTGGTGTGGTGGTACGTATACTGTACGTGCTATCACATCTGTGCCGCTGCCAGGTATACGAGCGGGACGTGTCTACCCGCATCCTCGGGCTCTACTGCGTACAGATGGCGTACCAAAAACAAAAACTGGCCGCTGCTTCCACGCGGAGTCCCGGACCGGGACCGAGCTAGCGGGGCCATTCATCATACGATCTGTTTGGGATTTTGGATCACCGATCACCAAATGATTGTAAAAAAAAAAAATCTCATTAAATAATTACTAGTACAATCTTTAGGTGGTCAAAACCAGAACAGGTGGAAGAATCCAACGGACGACGTTAGGTCTACCCTGGGTAGGAGGCTGCAGGACAGGTAGCAGAGTACACTCCCGTCCCGTGCGTCCTGTCTCGTAATCCATCGACGAGCCGCCGACCGACCATACGAAGCACGGACCATCGGATCCCGGTCTGACGGTGATGGTCACGTGCATGGATGTTTTCGCCCGGTGCCGGAGGGATCGGCGGCGGCGGCGGCACCGGCACCGGTGGGCACAACTCCAACGTGCGCGGCGGCCCTTGTTCGACGCGATTTGGTCTGGATGGAGCACATGGGGCGCGCGGCGCGGGCGCAACGATCACGGTCGGGCGTCGACGGTTGGCGGTGGGACGAGAGCGAGAGTGCGAGACGCGGTGCCGACGGCCGCGCGCCCGCGCGCGTGGTGGGGGCCTCGTCGCCGCGCGCGATGATGAGCTGCGATCTGCAGTGCGCCCGCTTGGGTGCGTTGCGTGCCTGGCTCCGGACATCCCAGCGCCGGCCAGGCAGAGCGACCACCACCACCAAACACGCCCGCGTTATTCTGCGGGGCCCGTGTGTCAGGGAGCCGGGTCCAGGCCAGGCCAGGCCGTCCAGGTGATTACTCCGTACACCATCTGGTCTCCTTGCTCGACAACCCAGCTACCAACCAGTATCCACGATCCATCCATCCCAGTGCGAAAACTGACGAACCAAAAAGAAACGGTGGAAAAAGAGGTCGCGAACTTGGAGAAGGAAGCACATGCACCGTGCAGTGCCAAATTGATGGTGCTTGCTTGAGGAGTTGAGGGCACGCCGCGATTAGCTACCGTCGCTTTGTACTTATACCGAGATTAGTGTGAGGAACCATGGATTTCTTAACACTTTTGTGCGCCGTGTTTCTTTTGCCCACTCCTGGAGTAGCTGTCTAGCACGATAATTACTGGAGCATAATAACTGCCCAACGGCACCGATTGAAATAGCAGCAACAGCCAGCCAACAGCTGCCCAGGCAGTAGATATTGGGTTGGGGGATCGTACTTTTGGTAAATGACCAACAAATGCAGCTGTCTCATTGTTTGACCAACGCTGCGTGCGACTGCGAGGCGCCTTGCCTGCTGCCTGGTCGTGTGATGCTCTCCTCATCTCCTCTTCTGCCAACGCCGTCCCCTCGTCGTCTCCAGTCTCCACAACTCCATTTCATCGTAGTCCCCCAGTACTCTCCCCTCTCCTCTCCCCCTCTCCCTCTCCCTCTCCACGGACTTATATTGAAGTCCGTCGCTGCGGCTCAGGGATTCTTTCATCGCTGCTGCCGTCTTGGCCTCTCGATCGGTCTCGGGCGGCGGCGGCATTGTCGGCTCGGAGCGCTGCTGCTCCCATAGCTCTCTGCCGGAACATGGCAATGAGGGGCGTCCACTGGCTGCTCGGTCCTCGCATCCGTCCTGCTGCTGTGCCTGGCCGCCGCGGCCGCGCAGGAGGACTCGTCTTGGAAGACGTTGAGCGGTAAATCCTTCATGCTCCTCTTCTGTCCTTCCACGGCTGAACCCTTTTTCTCTCACAAGCCTGCATTTCCCCCCTCTTTCGAGCACATCAGTTTCGTTTTCGCCACGGTGGCCTCGTTTCTTTCTCATCCATCCTACCATTGCCGAACAGGCAGCTGCGGGTTTTAGTTTCTTGGTCAGGGGATTGTTTGGGCCGACCAAGATGTCCCTTTTTTTTTCCTGCTCTTGTAGCTTAGCCTTTCCAGAGGACGGACATGTTATTATCTGGGACCTGGTAGCGCCTTTTAAGAGGAACGATTCGTGTACATGACTCTGCTACTACGTCTCCTCTGTACACCTTTGCAAGTACATCTTCTATTGTTTCGGCGAAACCTAGGGGGTGATCATAACCAAGTTCTGCTTCTTGGATGCATTCCGGTCTCCGGAATAGCAGTTAGTAGGATGCAGCCATTTCAGGCTTCCTCCAGCCCAGGCTAACAAATGCACTCGCTGGATTATTTTATTTTTTTCAGGCAAGGCTCCGGCGATCGTAGCCAAGGGTGGGTTTTCAGGGCTGTTCCCTGATTCAAGCGAGTATGCTTATCGGTTTGCGCAGATCGCTAGCTCGCCGGATACAATATTGTACTGCGATGTGCGGCTGACCAAGGATGGAATTGGCATTTGCCTGCCGGACATCAAGATGGATAGCTGCACCGACATTTCGGATTTCTATGCGCAGGGTCAGAAGAGCTACCTTGTCAATGGTGTGCCTACCACGGGATGGTTCTCCGTGGACTACAATGGAACCGAGCTTGGGCAAGTATCACGTGAGTGCTATCAGACTGTTTCAGATTACCACCAAATACCGCCTACCGGGTGTTTTTAATGCTTGTTTGTAGCACTCCTATGTTAATAGTGTGTATCAGGAAAGGGGAAACACCTCTTGCTATGATCGTTTTATGATTTGGGCAACCTGGTTGGTTTACTTTTCTAACCCATTGCGATGTATATGCTGAGCAGTCAGGCGGTCGATCGATTCCCGAACGCCTAGATTCGATGCTAGTTTCTTTCCGTTGCTTGCTGTTGAAGATGTGCAGTCCAAATTCAGACCTCCTGGAATTTGGCTCAATGTTCAGGTACAGCTTAGAAACTCGTTCCATATAGTAAGTAGATTGTGTTGGGCTCTTTTCTGCTGTCACTGTAACCTCCTCTTGGTGCCATTTGCAGCATGACAGTTTCTACAGACAATTCAATCTAAGCATGAGGAATTATATCATTTCTGTATCTAAGCATGTCGTTGTCAATTATATCTCGTCACCTGAAGTTAGCTTCCTCACCAGCATAATTGGAAGAGTTAGCAAGAAAACGAAGCTTGTGTTCCGCTTTCTCGATGAGAGCACTCTTGAACCATCTACCAACCAGACATATGGTTCCCTTTTGAAAAACCTTACATCTGTCAAGACATTCGCATCTGGGATACTTGTACCAAAGAGCTATATTTGGCCTAATTCACCAGATAATTATCTGCAACCGCATACTTCCATTGTCGAAGATGCTCATAAAGCAGGGTTGGAAATTTATGCTGCTGATTTTGCAAATGACTTTATGATCAGTTACAACCATAGCTACGATCCCTTAGCAGAATATCTCTCGTTCATTGATAATGGCGTCTTCTCAGTTGATGGTGTATTGACGGATTTCCCTGTTACACCATCAGAGGCAATTGGTGAGTCCTGTCTACATTTTTCTTGGTGCAGCAAAATAAGTCTGCTCCTCGAAATGCTTTTACATTTTTTCTTTCTGAGGCAAGGAACCAGGGAGGCCCTAATTTCTGTAGGTATGTTAGTATAAAATGGAGTCATATGTGTACAATATAAAGGGAAGAATGTACAAAGCATAGTGAAAGTCATTTAATTTGGGTTAAACTGAAAAATATAGATGGCAGAATGCTACTTTTGTCTAATAGGCTTCGTGTTTTTCACTAGAGGTGTCTAATACAGGGGCCTCCTCAGTGCTAACGCTGGGGCTCAAACCCAGGTCGCGGACCTAGGAGGTGATAATAGGAACCAACTGGTGTGGAGTGTGGACCACCATTACCCATCTAATAGGCTTCGTAGGTTGGTATCTGCAAGACTGCAACCCAAAAGGGTCGAATAATGTGTTTCTTTGCAGTTTCCAAGAGCCACAACACCCAAACAGGGTGTGCTTCTCAACCTTTGGGTCAAAAGTATCTTTTAGTGTTTTTTCTGTAGTCAATGTTAAACTGTTTATACTATTTAATCTGATAGATTGACATTGGTTATAGCTTCTCATTGTGCATTGTTTTAAATTTGTCTGTGCAGGGTGTTTTACTAATTTAAATAAAAGCAACACCGATCATGGTATGTGTAGCTCCTTTGGTCCTATTATTTCGTAGTTCATCTCTATTTCTTGCTGAGCACCCCCTCTCATGTTTGGACTACAGGAAAGCCTCTAATTATTTCCCATAATGGTGCTAGCGGGGACTACCCTGGGTGCACTGATCTAGCTTATCAAAAAGCAGTTGATGACGGGGCAGATGTCATCGATTGCTCTGTTCAAGTCACCAAAGATGGAATACCAATATGCATGAGTTCCATTAATCTGATGGATGGTACTACTGTTTTGAAATCGCAGTTCGCCTCTCAGATTGCCTCAATAAAGGGTATTCAGAATGGAAAAGGAGTTTTTACTTTCAACCTCACCTGGGACGACATTGTAAAGAATCTGAGACGTAAGTTGAGCTGAAGTGTTTGTGCTATTAACATGGACTGCAAAATTTCCACGATCCTATGCAAATTGTAAAGAATCTAAAGAATCACCAATTTACTGACTTCCTCCTTATTATAGTATCAGATAACCAGCCATGCAACTTTGCTGCTCTTCTGTTCTTTACTTCATTGCCATCATCCATGTACTACAAGAGTAACCTTTGTTCATCCTTGCAGCCCAAATATCGACCCCTTTTACCAACTTCAGACTGGACAGAAATCCGAAATACAGGAATGCAGGAAATTTCATGAGACTATCAGACTTTTTGGACTTCACTAAGGATAAATATTTATCAGGAATCATGATCAGTGTAGAGGTAAGATTGAGAATCATATGTTATGAGTGAGTCTTTTGGTGCATAAAGAAAGTAAGAAACACATTTTTGTACTCCCCCCATTCTTTTTTAGTTCAAAAATGAACTAGTCAGTGACAAATATTCGAGAACGGAGGTAGTGTATATTTATTTTATTGCTTGTCGTCATGTGGGTTGTCCTCTTACTTAAGCACTCACTATGTATTTCATAGTATTCCAGTACTTAAGCATATCAATTAAAACAAAAACTGCAATATGGTAATTTGTTACCGGCTTCCAGCAATTGCTTCATGCTCTCAATTAACTTGGCATCTGTATTTTACAGCATGCTGCTTTTGTGGCAGAGGAACTTGGGTTTGACATGGTAGATACAGTTACCAAGGCCCTTGATGATTCTGGTTACAACAACCAAACTGCCCAGAAAGTTATGATTCAGTCAACCGATAGTTCAGTTCTAGAGAAGTTCAAGCAGCAGACGAAGTACGACCTTGTGTACATGATCAACGAAGAAGTCAGGGACGCTGCACCTTCCTCCCTGGCGGACATAAAAAAGTTTGCTTCTGCTGTTTCCGTTGATACTGGTTCTATCTTCCCTCAGTCCGATTACTTCACAATGTACCAAACCAATCTTGTCCAGACACTGCAGACCGCTGGTCTCTCGGTCTATGTCTACACTCTTATGAATGAGTTTGCGTCTCAGCCATACGACTTCTTCTCAGATCCTACAGCGCAGATCAATGCCTATGTTAAGGGTGCTGGAGTGGATGGGCTAATCACGGATTTCCCTGCTACAGCTCGAAGATACAAGTGTAAGTTCAGTTCCCCCTTTGGTGCGCCTTGTATCCTTGATAGTACTGCGTTTCGCTCACAAAGCATCCACAATATCTGTCAATCTGTTGTCCTCACGAGATGAATTCCATTTTGCAGTGAACAACTGCATGAACATGGGGAACAGCACACCGAGTTTCATGGCCCCTGCACACCCCGGTGACCTCATGCAGATCATCAGCAAAAGTGCGCAGCCACCAGCATTGGCTCCCATGCCGCTCCTGACTGACTCCGACGTTGCAGAGCCGCCTCTGCCTCCTGCCAGATCAAACAGCAGTACAGCTCCAACACAATCGGGTGCAAGCAGGATGCATGCTTCTGCTACTCATTGTCCTAATACTTGTCGCGCTGGCATTCTGGCAATGCTTTTCGCTCGGTCTTCCCTGATCTGATCATGCAACGCGAATCTGGACACCGCGCCAATCTACTAATGAGATGTTCTTCTCTGCCCTGTAGCAGTAGTGATTTTTTTTTCATTGAAATTACATTTGGAGGTTTGTTCGGAATGCATATGACTCTTCCCGGTGAGTCATCCCTGGTGTCGTTTCAGTACATATATGTAGGATGTGGGAATATATATGTCCATTCCTTCTCTTGGCTCTAGGATCGAGTCCTCGAAAAGAATGCAACTTGAGCATGCACATGTTGATCTGCTATTCTGCTCCTGCACAACAGCACAAGTGCACGGCTGGTCGAGCGAACAGAACTGTTAAGCGTAGATGACGTAGCGCAGGCTCTCGCACGCCACGAGGTGCCCGACCTCGTCGCCGGCCGCGCTTGCGAGGGGCGCCACCCGGTCGCGGCCGCCCACTCCTCCTCCGCGCCGCCCCGAGGCGCACGGCTCCGCGCGCCATCGCAAGGACCTGCCCTGCAGGCCAGCGTCGCCGCTGCCGGGCGCCCCCGCGGGGGACTGCTTCGCGCGCCGGCCACGCCGCCGTCGCCGGGCGCGCTCTCGTCCGCCACCCGCGCGGTCCGCCGGCGCCACAGGCGGCCTTGCCGCACGAGCGACAGCACGCCGCCGCCCCACATATAATAATACAGAGATGGGGTGTGTACTCTGGCTCCAAAACACGCGCCTTGTCAAGAGCAGAAGAACTGCCTCTCGCTCTTCTCTCGGCCGGGAATCAACAGTAGCCTCGCTCGCCGGGGACATGTTGCCGAGCGATGCCTGGTTTATATGCATGGCTGATTTGATCTCTCTCGTAAAGCTGACAAAGCACACGAGATAAGACATGCATGACAAGGTTCAGCGGACTTGGACAGAGCAGAGCCTTTTCTGGATTGGAAGGTGAAAGGCGCGCGCACGGAGGCGGTGGACGGGTGGGGCTACCTGGGGGCAGGGACGGGGCACTCGCGAAAGCTGGCTGGAAAAGATTGCCACGTTAGTGGAGGGCTCCGTGTCATCACGACCGAAAACAACTGGTCATTATCGCATCTCCCAGGGCCAACCAAACCAAGATGCGCAGACAGACAGGGCAGGCGTATGCTTCAGGCTTCTTCACGCTATACGATCGTTTTGCCAGGCGCCCAGGCTAGTTTCTGATAAGTACTACGTACTAGGTAGGTACCGTCGTACCGACCGGCGCCTTCTGCGCGTGGACTTGGCACACCTACGAAATAGGCAAACAGCGGCTGCATGCTGATGTAGTGATATATATATGGGTGGATAGAGAGAGTTTTGGGGTTATTGGCGTTCACGGGGCGCGGCACCATGATCGTGCTTTTGGAAAGTGGATTCTGAATCTGTGGACGCCGTTGGATCTTTTTCGTGCAATCGTGTCGTGGGTAGCTAGCTAGTCGGCACTTTGCTTGGAGTGGAGAACTGGAGACCACTGCTGCACGATCACGAGGAACCACTGTGGCTAGAAAGGTGGACGGCAATGCGGGCACACATAGTGCCGTCTGCTTGGTTGGGTGCATCACCCAATCCTTACCCATGGCAACGCGCGCGGGCGCGGGCGCGGGCGTGAGCGGTGAGCACCGCGGCGCGCGCACGTCGGGAAGACCGGAAGAGGCCTATCGGCAGCGTCGCGCGTGTTTGGTTCGCTGCATGCGCAAGGCTGGGCATGCATGCGCAGGTGCAGCCCAAGCCATTCTGCTTCCTTTTCCTTGCATCCGCAGATACGAGCGCTGACGGCGTATCCCGTGGCCCAGGCTCGCAAGCAAGCTGAGCGCAGCGAGCACACGAAACCAAGGGCATGATTGGATGACCGTATTTAGGTACAACCGACTGGTAAGATGTAGCGTGTGTTTGTTTGGTTGCTCGTGCATGCATCTGGCCGTCCCATGTTCGGGTGTTTGTTTGTCTACTTGGTTGCGCCCTCTTGCATTTCGGCATGCAGAATCTCATCACGAGCCAGGCTCCGCAGAAACGGATTTCATTCTTGTTTCTTCCGAGCCAGGCTCTAGGCCTCTGGCTAGCCTGTCTCATGCAGCCAGGGCTCAGCAAGGAAACGAACCAATCGCGCCCCAAATAGACGGACAGTGCTTGCTTATCTGCTTGAGCATGCAAAAGGCACCACGGCGGGGGTGGAGGGGTGGAGGAACGGAACTTTTCAGTTTGGTTGAACTAGGCCTAGTGAAGCCTGATTTGAATCACGATTCACCACCTAGCCTCAGGCTGATGTCACCGGACTGTTTATATGAATATGCGAAATACTGTTTTTCACTGTAGACAGAGTGGAATTTGAAACATAGATAGTTAGATAGACGAGGACACCAGCCTTAGCAAGAGCATGCGACGTCCGTGCAAAAGAGAACTCATAATATAAACTATGGTCCTAAGTACACTTCTCGCTCTGCTTGATCCCCTCATTTTTTTTTCTATAGAAGGTAAACATGTAAAGACTGAAATAGTATGGATGTCTTCCATTCGAAAATGCTCTGGTCCATCCCAGGTACGTGACCATAGCAATCATGCACACGCTCTTCCTCTCCTTTTTTTGTGAATTTAATTTCAGCCGGATCGGCTCGCGACAATACTTCCCCTCCCCCTTCCACCCACCTCGCGCGCAATTTTCTGCTCCGACACCATCAGCGAGTTTAGGTTTAATTTCCAAGGGTTTGTGTCGTGAGGTTTGTTGTCGCCTTCTTGATACCCCTACTCTTCAAGGGATGGCTATGGCAGTGATGAGGAAAGGGGGAAGGGAAGGCAAGGGGTGAGATCCAGAGTTAGCGAAGGGTGGGAGGTGAAATAGCCAGACAGCCATTTGACTCGTGTCCACCAAGGTGGACTTATCATGGGTGTATGCCTTACAAAGCCGTGAAACTTCATGAGGTAGAAACACAAGACATGGCCCAAACTTACGGGATTAAAATAAAAGACATAGACTAATATGTTCCTATATGTTGGTTTGGGACACGTAAAAAATGTTGTGGTGGTCACATCCACCCCGATCGAACCAATGATTAAGGTTGTGTAACTGGGTCATGCCTTGCTTAGAACGTGGGAAAACTTTTGTATTTCTGCGTTTTTTTATGAAGTTGAATTATCTAATGGTGAACTTCTATGTATTTTTTGTAAAATCCATGTGTTTCAAATGGGACTAAAAGGCATAGAGTGCCTGATTTTACTGATGGGGAGAAAACATTCATAAGTCACGACTCCACGATAACTCAAGGAAATCTTCTGTATCTAAGTACCTAGGCCCCACTACCTTATTGTCTCTGGACATGCATGAAGTCCACTAAGTCATGTCACATGCCACGTCACACTCCACTAAGATATCTATTTATATTCGTCATCAATCTTCCTGTGGCTTCTTGTATGCGGTGCTTTTCTATAGCACACACGTTGGTACTACTCAAATTCCCGCAATAACGCACGGGGAATTCATCTAGTGATTTTTTATAGGGTGTGTCTCTTTATCAGGTGACTGATATTTAACTTTTCATCAATCACATTTTACAACTATCCGATGTTCATCTAACGGTCCCTTATGATGACTGAAGGAATCAATATATTAGCCACATTTTATACCACCACATAGGTGACTGATGACAAAAGATTACGGTGCAACAATATATTATAATTTTTTATATATATGTAGTAATTTAATAAAACAGACATAGAATACACATAAAAAATAATTTGACCGATGGATTGACAAATATCATGCGACTTAGGAGGAGTAATCTGTTTTTTATAAGCAAAACCCATCTCCGTCTGGGCCGACAAGTCACGCTTGTTATAACCCATGCCCAACGCACCGCCGTTACCGAACTGTAGAGGCCGCTGGACCGGCCCAGCCCGGCTGCTGCACCGCTCATATGTGCACCTGCGTCCGCTCAGGGCCCAATATAGGGGCCCAAACACACACGACACGAGAAGCCGAGCAAAGCAACCCAACCGGCCAACCCTCCCCACTCGCCCCCACACGCGCACGGCCGCACGCAAAGCGTACGTGCCCTGTGACGGTCCAGACCCCGAGCCGCAGACCCCGACGCCGCTCGCGTTCGGGTGCCGCCCTGCCATCCCCTCCCCGCCGCAGCCGTCCGCCCGCCTCTCCCCGCCGCCTCCGCCCCGCGCACCACCTTAGGGCGCGGCCACGTCGCCGCCTGAACTTCCGGGGGCTGCGGCTGGGGCGGCGTCGTCGACCAAGCTAGGGTTCCCCGATGGACGGCGGCGAGAGTCGGACGTTCAAGGTGAACTTCACCGGCGAGGGGGTGACGCTGCTGCAGGACCGCGTCAAGGAGAAGCTCAGGGAGCTCATGGGAGACTACTCCGACGACACCCTCGCGGTGAGCGCCCCCCCCCTCCCGCCCCCCCACCACACCGCCGCCGCGCGGTCCCTCGATCCGTTGCTAAAACCCTAGCGCCCGCTACGCCATCTGCGGAATGCCGTTCCTTAGCGAACGGTGCGGAGCTGACTTGATTTCGTGGGGTCGCGGGTAGTATCCGATTGGTTTCCTTTAGGATCGTGCACTGTGGTGTGTTATCAGCATTTGGGGTTTAGTGTGGCTCATGTGCCTTTTGAGGATTGGAGGCGTACGATTACCCTCCGCGCGTTTTAGAACCTTGGATTGTATAGTGGTATAGGTGGTATTTGTCTGTGCATGCAATCAGTTATGCACTGTTTTTTAACATAGTGTATTTGGATTGATGTGCACGTTTTAACTAACTCCAGGGTGTCTGGACTCTGGAGTGGAGGAGGTTAAAGCACATGGCAGAGTTATTTTAGTTTGTTCCTTAACATTATAGGCCTGTTTGAATGCTCCCAACTAATTGTTAGCTTCTAAAAATCAGTTGGTTTGGATCCAAACGGGTCCAGCTATTAAATCAGGTAATAGGTGTGTAATCTATTAGCATCCATTAGCTGGTTGGATGCAGCAAATGCTAGCTAATATTTAGTAGCTGATTTTTATCTAATCCAAACAGGGCCTATGCGATAGGACAATATACATACTCCCTCCGTCCCATAGCTTTCATTTTCTCCATTCATGTTTATATTGATGTTGATGAATCATGACACATACAAAGCACATACATGGAATATCGTATGAATCTATTCAAAACTTAGAATCCGTTACAATTTGGGATGGAAAGAGTATTTGATATTAAATGTGTTCTTCTCTCATTGCAGCACATACATAATCAACTAACTTTGCTTATCTATTTATTTCTTCTTCTTTGCTCAGAAGTATGTTGTTGTATTGCTAAGGAATGGGAGGTGCAAGGATGAGGCTGCAAAGGAGCTGCAGGTTTTTTTGGGCGATGACAATGACGCCTTTGTATCCTGGTTATCTTCTTACACCTGAACCTTCCCTACTTAATTTTATCTTACTGTATCATTCAATTCCTCTTACAATACCATGAATCTATCTACAACCATGCAGGTTATGGGATCACCTCTCCTCGAATCTGCACCTTTATGTTCAACCTAAAGCTGCCACTTCCAATGATGACGCTAAAAGCACTCGCAGTGCTGCTAGAGAATTGCCTGCTCGCACTTTGACAAGCAGCATACAAGTTAATTGTGAACCTGAAGCGGAAACCCCGAAGACAGCGAGAGGTCATCAGAAAAGAGATTGGCAAAGAAGTGGTTGTGATCAACTGGAAGCAGTTCCTCTTCGAAGTGTCGTGGCCAGTGTTTCTCATGCAGAGGAAAAGGCTTTTCATGAACCACATGCAGAGGAAAGGCCTTCTCATAAATCACATGCTGTAAGACAAAACCGCTCTCCTGACAAGCATAACCACAGAAAGAGGAACAGAGAGACAGATGCACGATCTACTAAGGTTTCTAATCCTCTTTAATTCATGCTGATTACTTTGCAAAGCTTAGCAACATTAAAACAATACCGTCTTTTGATGTGTGCATTTGCTATTTACCCTGTCATAACAGATAAGTCTCATATGGAACAGATGAATATGCTAGGTTTATGCTTCTTATAGTCTTTGAATTTCTATTTCCACAGTGTATGATTTCCATGTTCTGTGTCGATGTTGCTGCCTACGTGATAGAACAGTGTGCCTTTCCCAGTTTACACCACAGATCTGCTTGGGGTGTCAGTATCTCCATCTCTGGTGAAAGACCATAGATAAAACCTTTCGGATAATTGTAGATAAGTCATTTGTATTGTGTTAATAAGAGGTAGCATTATCTGCATTTTCACTCCACCTTTTATGTGTCTGCCTCAAGATAATGTGAATGTTCCACTGGTTTTTATGGTTTGACTTTGGATATTTGAAAATGATGAGTAGATTTATCTTGAAATGTGGTTTCATAAAAGTATATTTCTGCTTTGTTTGTAAATATATTTGTAACAAAAATTACTACTCCCTCCGTTCTTTTTTATTTGACGCGGTTGACTCTTTTTTCAAAAAATTTATGAGTTATCATCTACTTTTTTGTTATTTGTTTTATTGCTTAAGATTAGTTTGAGCATGTATTGTACTTTTACATGTTTGCACAAATTTTTTGAATAAGATGAGCGTTTGAAGTTTTGAAAAAAAGTCAACCGCGCCAAATAAAAAAGAACGGAGGTAATATTCAATAATAGAGTTTTGAAGACGGGGTTGTAATTCCAAACATCAGTTGACTGGAGGGTGTATTTTGGAGCCATTAAACTTTGCAGCCAAATGCTTGACATCCTCTACATTTGAATCTGGATTGATGGCAACCCTGACTGTTACACAAATTGTTCATCTAGTTGAATTGCCTCATTTTGGAAGTTGACTTCATGACGGTATGCAGTCATGTTCCATGTCTGTATATGGAATCTTGGGGGTTAGGTGGTCATAGGAGGTGCGGATAATCCGTAGGAACAAATGTCAAATATTTTAAATTTGAGAAATCTACAAAAAAAAGGAACTTAAATATAGTGTGTGCCCATATTTAAGTGTCCAGAATGTTCAAAATATGGTTGCTCTTTATCTTGTTTTATACTGTATACTGTTACTGGTATGATTTATGACCTGCTGTAAGATCTCTCAATGGAAGTATCTTTTCCCCTGCCGTTTGTTCTTTGTGATAATACTTTTAACATCTTTCCAGAGGGCATCACAACCAGTTATTGATGCACCGCGCCGGCTTCTTCAGTTTGCTGTTCGTGACGCTGTCAAAACCGTACAGCCAGTGACCCCTAGATCAGAATCAGGTTCCAAGCGGCTTCGTTCTGTGGTATCTACAATGACATCAGATTCCACACTTGATATTACTCATATTAGGCTACACAAAACAAATTCAGATTTGAGAATATCAGGTGCCACAGCAGCACTAAGAGCTGCAGCTGAGGCTGCTGAAGATGCTCTCAAGGATAATGTTTCTGGGAGTGTTTTTAATAGATTGGGCAGAATGCCCACAATAAATTCTTCTGTAGAATCACCTGCTCTTAGAGATCGAAACCCAGAATATGAAGAATACGAGAACAACAGAATAGCAAAAAATCAAGCTGAACTTTATGAAAGAAATCAGTATGGTGGCAGTGATGCTTACATGCATGATCGGGAAACAGAGGAGGCTACAGGTTCTATTCCTAGTATTGTTGAGTATGGTAACACTAGCACAGTTAGGTATAATGGATCAGGTGGTCGTCGGAGTATACTGCCTGCTAGTGGAGGCAAAGAATCATTAGTAGTTGGATATGTTAGAGGAGCTGCTGAAGTAAGAAGCAGAAGATTGATAGCTCAGGGGCCGCATCATGGTTCAGGACCAGGACCATCTGAAAAGATCTTAAATGTTTCTAGTAACACTAGTACGCAGAAGTTTCTAACCCAAGAAACCGGGGATGCTGTTGCATTCTATCCTCAACCTCAAGTGCTCACGGAGAAGAAAGTTGCTGAAGCAAGGAAGTCAAATGTGAAAATTGCACATTCCAATGATATTACCATGACTGATAAGTCCAAAGTAAGTTTTTACTTGTATTTTCCAAGGGCTCTTTATTCCTTAAACTATATATGTGATTTCTGTGAAATAAACCAACATTTGACTTTCTCATACATTCAGTGCTTAGAGGGGTAGTCGCCCCTATTTTCAATGTTGAGTAAAATGCACTAAAAACTTGCGAAGTGGGTGCAACTCATAGAGCTTGCCAATTGCCCAAGTTGTCCATGAAATTTGTTTTTTATGCATGGTAGGTCAGAATCTAAGACCATGGCATGTCTATGCAAACATGGCAATAATTACCCATCCACGTTATTGACTCCATGTTTAACACTGAATAATCTAAACTCACAAAAATGTGATGCAAAATCCTATCTAGCAACACAAGCAAAATACTGAAATCCATTGTTTAACTAGAGAATGAGAATGAGGCAAAAACAAAAAGGAGTTTAATCGTTACTAACCTCCATCTCAGGGTTTTGAGCGGTAGTGGGAATAATGGCTTAGATTAGGATAGTGACATAACTGACGCACTGCTGAACGCACTCATGAGGTTCTAGCAAAAAGATGTGAACAGGCAAAAAAAAGTTCTTTTGTGGAACAAAACTAGCTGATCACCAGTGTGGCATCCCAGCTTGCACCACATATGCTTATTTTTCTGTTTTGCTGTAACTTTTGACCTACACTCGCCCTTTAGACAAGTTTAGGAACTTGTTTGAGCAATTACCAAGTTCTATGACCTGTGTATACCTATGCCACAGCCCATAAGTTGTTGTCACCTGTGACCTGCATTGCAATTTACTCAACATTTCAAGCAATTTACAGACCAGCATGCTATGCCATGTTACTTGATAGAAAAACCATCAAAACGCTGAGAGAGTCCAAATACAACTCATGGAGCTCACAAAGTTGGTATTTAAAATATCTTGTGATCAGCGATTCTCAACTCTCATCAGTGTGTTGGAGTGGAATGCAGACATCTGAGCATCTGACTAGGAGTACATAAAAAATTTGAACTATTGTCTTACTCATTTGTGTCGTATCCCATGCCTTTCTCCCATGTCTAATGTCTAAATGTTCATTTTGTGATGATTAATGCAGAGTTTTATTTTCTGGATCATTTGTGATGAATCATTCTGTTCTAATTTATTATAAATACATTCCAGGATTTGATACAGCCAGGTTCTATGCTGGAGGCACAGAAGGCTTCATCAGTTGGTACGTAACTGCTCACTTTTATAAGTGACAACTGCTTTAATTGGTTAACTTCGATGCTTGTGTGGGGAACATTCTTTTTAGCCTTTTTATGTTGTGGTTTAATTGGTGTTCCCTGTTATTCTGGTTATCTAGTAAAAAATGTTCTAGTTGGATTTTGGAAGGGCTAGTTATGAGTTACAATATCATTGGAACTACTAATGATCAACTTATAGTTTTTTTTAATCTTTGTGCGTGTACCTGCAATTTGTTTCGATAGGGACTTGCTTTTTCATAAACTCTTTTTTTGTATAATAGATAATGGCAATTTGCAGAGATATGGTATCTGCTATATTTTCTGATGCATTAAGCTTTGATGAGGACTGACTTTTTTTCTTTAAAAGGCCACTATTGTAACATCACTTGATATCAACATTCATTTTCCCATTGACTTTTTTTACCTGTTAATTACTACATTTTTTCATGTTGTTTCTTTGTTTTTCCAACCCCTCTTTATTATTAAGGATGTTTGTGCCCTTTTTCCCTTTAGCTGCTGAATCAAATACTACTGGTCAATCTGAAGGTGGCCCTGATTCTAGAACTGTCTTTATTAGCAATGTAAGTGTTCCTCTGTTTTTTCCTTTATGTTCATCTAGCTGAAGACTTGCATTCCTTACTAGTTGTTGTTCTGTTTCTTTTTAGGTACATTTTGGTGCAACAAAAGATGCTCTCACTCGTCACTTCAATAAGTTTGGGGCTGTCCTAAAGACCCTTATAGTAACTGATGGTGTAACTGGCCAGTCAACAGGGTATGAATTCTAGATCTTATATGGAATTAGTGAAATTTTTTCTTTGTCAGATGATATTCTTAGTTTATTTGTCTCCCTTTTGATTGATCAGCTCAGCGTACATTGAGTTCTTGCACAAAGAATCAGCAGAGCAGGCATTAACCCTGAATGGCACATCATTTATGTCACGCATTTTGAAGGTAAAGTTACCTTGGCGTTACTTCATTTGTAATTGTACAGCCAGGTTTTTCGAGCGACTTATGGACCACTACTGCCTCACATGACCTAGCTGCTTTATTAAGATTTGCTGCTGTATTTTCAACTATTGAAGATGGTATCATGTCTAGGAGATGTTATTAGTTGAGTTGCTTCATCGTGCAGGCTCAAATAATTGAGTTGTTTTTCATTATCAAGTAGACGGTAACACAAAATGTACCGTTACTTTTGATAGTAGCTTATTAACGTTTTCCATTTATCAGTAAATTATGATAAGAGAAGTTATACCATGCAGTTTGAGTTGAGTGTGTGCTCCTGGCAGCATGATCTTAGAAGTAACTCGATCGTATTTGCTGCAGGTCATTCGAAAAAGCTCTGCTGAAGTAACTCAACTGCCTGGCTTGCCCCGGGCTTCTCGAGGTTCACCATTTGCTTCAAGGCTCATTAGAACTGCATACCCGAGGCCAACATTTGCTGGTGCAATCCGTGGTCGACTGCCACTCAGGGGTGGTGCCCGGAGTTTACAGTGGAAGCGTGGTGCTACTGATCCTGCCGACGCTGGAAAACCTAATCAAACTACACCTGCAGCTCCTGGGAATCAATTGGTCACCCCAACCACACGGAGCTTCACCTACACACGCACTGAGCCGAAACCAAATGACGGTGCAATGGCATGACTGCTAGCATGCTACTGCTCCTGATGAATCTCGCAGAAAGAGCTCGTGGTTGATGGCTGTTTCGTAGTTCATGCAGCCTCTGTTGGTAAATATTCAAGTAGCTGCAGATCGTTGTTTGTAGCAGGCTGTTTTTTTCTGGACCTCAAACTGAGCCATGTTATGTGAGCGGCTTTCCTTTTTCTTTTTCCCACGGCACACATGTGCTGGCTGGATGTGCGGAGTTTGTGGAGAGTAAAACATATATAAAGTAGTAAAAGAAATGACGGAAGGTGATAGGAACGTTGCATCATTTGTTATTATTATTGATTGATTATTCGACGTACATGGTTTCGTTGTCAAATGACGTAATTATGTCCAAACTTGTAGTTCCAGTAACGGGCTCCTACTTTTTTCTATCGGTAGGATACGGTTTTTTTTAACATCTTTCTTGTGTCACTTTTACCTTAGTACCCGTGGGATCTTTTTGTCAACAGTACATGATTGTGCACATCTCAACTTTGGACGGGTTTAGCAGCCTGTCAACATGTAATTTTTGCATGTTGAAGCCCTGCCTGGCTGCCTGGTGTAACACCTATTAATCCTGGTTTCTGCTGTACTCTTGGCTGTACGTGTTTCATTAGAGAAATGCGTGCAATTTATCTCGGAATCAGCGAAACTCACGGGTTGCTGAAACCCAAGGGCTGTTCATATTGACCATTGAATCATGAAGGTCAGGTGATTGGAGGATAAGGACAACCACCTCTGTCGTAGCGTACTGCTTACTCCGTATTTCTTTATATATTGCGTTGTTTGGACTTGTGGATGAAACAATGCCCGTGACGTTATCGGCTGCGGATTAAAGCTATCGTTCACGGCAGTTGTTTTAACATTTCTTGCATTTGTCTGGCTAATTCTGCTCTGATTGAACGGTGAGCTTTTATTGTTCTCAACTGCCAACTAGGGGTTATACTCTGAAAGCTATCCGATGTTCCTAGCACCAGCTTAGTGGTGGAGGTAGTTAGGTAGGGTTCTTAGGCAATAGGCTATCTCCAGTTGCATAATCGTTCCATTCATAAAAATGCCAGCCTTAAAAATAGCGTTAAAGATTATAGCAGGGAATATCAAGCAGCAGCAATGATCCTGCTGCTGATTACACCTACCGATAGACCAAAATACAGTACTACTAGTGATTCACCATTCACCATTGACACCTCTCTTGCCTTCTTCTGCCAAAGACCAAGAGCAGAGCTGCTGTTTCCGCAGCGCGCCCATGCCATTGGCATGCCATGGCGGCCAGTCCCAGTACTTGCTCAACGTCGCATCGTGGCCAGCACGCAGGACAACGGCGCCGCTCCAAGTCCAAAAGTGGCCGTGTCACCATCCCAAAGTCCAAACGAAATAATGCAAAAGGCGAGAGCTCGGCCGGCAGAATGTACTGCCACCCTGCAGGCGATATGTTTACTCCACTACCACCTAATCACCCTGACCAGACGTGCTCATCTTTCTGGTGAGGATTAGACGAGGCGATGGTGGTGAGTGATGGATGATATTTTCTTTTTTTTACCTTTTTGGCGAGTTAATAATGGTCGATGACACGACACGACGGAAGACGGCGTTCCTGTAGGCCTGGCGCACAGCCCCTGACCTAGGACGCGACCAGTCCTTCGTACCAAAGGGACGGCAGCTCGCACTCTCGGTAGTTGACACTCCACTTCCCACCAGGCACTAGCCCATTCGTGAGTTGCGACTTCACCGTGCCTCGCCGTCGCCGTTCCCCAGCGAGCTGCGTCGCCCATGGCCGCCGCCGCCGCCGCCTGCCTCCCCCTCTTCCTCCTCCTCCTCATTTCGCCACTGATCATCGCGTCAACCGCGCAGACGCCGCAAGAGCTCCTGCTCGACTTCAAGGCGTCCCTGGAGGACCCGTCGGGCGCGCTCTCCTCCTGGTCGCGCGCCACGCCCTACTGCAACTGGGCGCACGTCACCTGCGCCAGCGCCACCGCGGCGGCCGGCGCGGCCGTCTCCGTCTCGCTCTCCCTCCAGGGCCTCGGCCTCTCGGGCGAGCTCAACGCCTCCTCGCTCTGCCGCGTGCCGGGCCTCGCCGCGCTCAGCCTCGCCTCCAACGGCTTCAACCAGACCATCCCGCTGGAGCTCTCGCGGTGCGCCTCGCTCGCCTCGCTCAACCTCAGCGCCGGCGCCTTCTGGGGCCCGCTCCCCGAGCAGCTCGCCATGCTCGCCTCGCTCGTCTCGCTCGACCTCAGCCGCAACAGCATCGAGGGCCAGGTGCCCGCCGGCCTCGCCGCGCTCGGGGGCCTCCAGGTGCTCAACCTCGGGGGCAACCTGCTCTCCGGCGTGCTCCACCCGGCGCTGTTCACGAACCTCACCAGCCTGCACCTCCTGGACCTGTCCGGGAACCAGTTCCTGGAGTCCGAGCTGCCGCGGGAGCTCGGCGAGATGAGGAGCCTCAGGTGGTTGTCCCTGCAGGGCTCGGGGTTCAGCGGCGTCATCCCTGAATCCTTTCTCGGGCTGGAGCAGCTGGAGGTTCTTGATCTGTCCATGAACAGCCTCGCCGGCGTCGTGCCTCCCGGGTTCGGCCTCAAGCTTCAGAAGCTGATGACTCTGGACCTGTCGCAGAACGGCCTCTCGGGGCCGTTCCCGGAGGAGATTGCCAGGTGCACGATGCTCCAGAGGTTTGAGGTGCACGGCAACGCCTTCACCGGGGAGCTCCCCGCCGGGCTCTGGTCGCTGCCGGACTTGCGCGTCATCCGGGCGCACAACAACCGGTTCACCGGCCGGCTACCCGAGTTCCCCGGCGGCCAGTCTCGGCTCGAGCAGGTTCAGATTGACAACAACAGCTTCTCTGGTGGGATACCTCAGAGCATCGGCGCGGTTCGCACCATGTACCGGTTCTCCGCCTCCCTGAACGACCTCAACGGCAGCTTGCCCGGCAACCTCTGCGACTCCCCGGCGATGAGCATCATCAACATCTCCCGCAACTCGCTCTCCGGCACGATCCCGGAGTTCAAGAACTGCAAGAGGCTGGTGTCGCTGTACCTGGCCGGCAACGGCTTCACCGGGCCGATACCGGCGTCCCTCGGCGACCTGCCGGTGCTGACGTACATCGACCTGTCCAGCAACGAACTCACCGGTGGCATTCCGACAGAGCTCCTGAACCTGAAGCTTGCGCTCCTGAACGTCTCGTACAACCAGCTCTCCGGCCGTGTGCCGCCATCTCTGGTCTCGGAGCTTCCGGCCGTGTTTCTCCAAGGGAACCCCGGGCTGTGCGGCCCGGGATTACCGAACGATTGCGATGCGCCATCGAGGAAGCACCAGGGGCTAGCACTGGCTGCAACCGTGGCGTCGTTTCTCACCGGCGTCGCGCTGCTGGCTGTAGGGGCGTT